>QZFA01000004.1:0-380180 GCA_003614995.1 Cladosporium phlei | reverse complement strand
GTTGTCGGCTGGGTGGCGCTCCGCGTGGCTGTCTGCCTGTCTCGGTCTGTTGCTGCCTGGTTGTCTGGTCGTCTGGTTGTCTGGCTGTCTGGTTGTCTGGTTCTCTGGTTGTCTGGTTGTCTGGTTGTTTGACAGTAATTCCTTCTTGGACTGTTTCTCCCTCGGTCGCAGATGGTGATGACCTGGATGATGAGAGCCTCCTGCTACTTCGTCGCCGGATTATATCAATACACGTACGCTATGGCCGTCGTTTGCTGTCTCCCGATCCTGCAAGCTTCAAGCCATGCATGCATCCTTCGTCGGTATGTTCACCTGCAGCTTTTGACCTACCTGTATGCATGTCTCATTTTGATGTATGTGCAGTCTACCGCCCTATCAACGAGGCAAACAGAGGTCGTCCAAGGCCACATATGCAGCCTCACTGCTCTATACTGATTGAGTCGCCGTTCTCGAACATGCATGGGCAGGTATGCGCGTCTCTCACCTCTGGCATGATACCTGCGCGGCACGGCGCATTACGATGAGAATACTTGGAACCCTTTGGAGTATGCCTCACATGTTCCTCTCCGTGAACGACCGGCACTGGTCGATGCGATATCTGGATGGCCTCGTCGTCTCCCGGGGGCGTATGCATGTTGGTCGGGTGTTTTCACCATGAGTTTTGGGCAACAATGCGATCGTGTTGAGCAGTCAACAGTTACCGAATAATACCTAGTGTGTTCAAGCGTGTTCCTGTGTTTCGTGTGGTGAGTTTGATCCTTCGTTGTACAACGAAGTGTTTGTCGTGGCTGGAGTGATTTACGTGGTATACCTACCGTACACAGCCCCTCACGAAGTACGAGATATCAACTACTGCACATCTCGTTACACAGATACTCACCACCTGATACAAAGAGCTGTCAGAGCTCTATCGATCGTTGACATTATCTGGCGTTTTTGTGCAAAGGGTTAGGGTTGGGGTACATGTAGCGAGTTGACATCTCGTTCATGGCATCCAAGATCATGTCGCCGTTTCGAGTCCTATCACACACAATACAATCTGTTGAGAGTAAGTAACTGTCTCTTTCGGTGCCAGTGGGTGCGAGATCGCGGATGGTTCGTGTTCCAAAGCACTCCCTTGACAGAAGGTAGGTGTCTGTTGATTGTGTCGAGTATCAGCATGTATTATGTATGATCACGACAAAGACTATCACTCCGAGAGATGCCTTCATACTCGAGTTCACTGGGTGCTCTTTAGCTCCGAATGGTGAGAAACTACATGTTTCGTGAAGGTCAACAGTCTCTGTGGTCAAAGCTAGCACCCCTTGCAGTTCATGCTGATCTGTTAAGACAATCGGATGGACGAATGTGGTGGTATCTGCTAGTTCTGGATTATTGCCGACCTACTGTAGTATCTGCTGTCCAAACTGATTGCGCAATTCCGGGATTCTTATACATTTGAGAGGTGTATCTCAATATTGCTTACGACTCGATTGGTAAATTTAGTCGTGACGACGACGCTCGTCTGATCTTGAACGGTCACGTCGTGGACGTTCCGGCTTCTCTTCCGCACGATCCCGTCTCGATCTATCGTCTTTGCGCCGGCGGTAATCGTCTTCATCGGAGGAAGCATCGCGCTTGGCCCTGTGGTGATCGCCTCGACGGCCTTCTTCATTCTCCGACCTACGTGCGCGATGTTTGTCGCTCTTCTCGTCGTCGTCCTCTGGCCGCCGTGGGCGATGTTTCTCACTCCTGCCATCGTCCTTCTCTCTGTCCCTCCTCGATCGATGCTTTTCCCTTCTTCGATCGCCATCCTCATCATCAGAACCGTGCCTCCTCGACCTGTGATGTCTGCGCCTCTTTTCTCCATCGCGGTCTCCCTTCTTGGAAACTTCAAGCCGTTTCAAAGCTTCTGCGATTTCTGACTTCTTCTCCTGCACGAGGAAGCTTTTCATAGGATCATCCTCGTCGTGCTCCCTCAATAATTTGGCCAGTTCTTCCTCTTCCTTGACCCTAGGCCTGCGTTCTTCCTCCTCACTCCCACTGTCTTCGCTACGCCTCCGCCTCTTCCTCCTATCATCTCCCTCGCGATCCGTCTCGTCTCCGCCGTCATCCATAGCATCCTCCTCCATACCCTGACCCTCAACCTCTCCCTCCTTCAATTGGTACCGACAGTGATCCACGCCGAGCACCCTGCCCAAGACAGCGGCACCACTCAGGTTATCCACAGCCAAATCGCAGCTCCGCTGATCTTCATACTTCAAGAAAGCAAATCCTCTGCTTTTGCCGGTTTCCTTGTCGCGCGCGAGATTCAGGTGCACGGGATTGCCGTATTGCGAGAAGATTGTCAGGACGTCGCCTTCGCTGAGCTCGAATGGTAGTCCGCCGATGTGGATGTATGCTGTGTCGCGGTAGTCGGTGTGCCAGGAGGCGTTGGGCGGGACGCATTTTTGGAGCTCGAGGTCGTTTAGACGCTGTATTTGGCGGACTGATTGCATGATTGGTGGTCGCGAAGAGTTCGCCGGTCAGGCGGAAATGTGTTGACTCGGGAGAGCAAGAACTTGTGTGTGCGCCGAGTTATATGGATGGTCGAGGCTGTTCTGTTTGAAACTCAGGTTGTTATGTGGCAGTCGCGGTCGCAAGATCGCAAGATGTCGAAGCAAGCCCAGCTTCACATGTCAGCGGACAGCATGACTCGGGTGCCAAAATCTACAATCTACAAACATCTCTCGGTGCCGATCGCAGTTCTCAAGCTACTACCACGATGTACCTGCTCAGTGCTTCCTCATGACTTCACATAAAGTGCATTACACTCTTCCTGTACCGGTACTTGATGTCAATTCAGAAAACCCTCAGCGGAATCTCTTCCTTACCTGTAGCACATCGACATCGACACCTTCATCGATGTCACGCTGCAGCTGAAACCACATTTCGAACGTCATTATTGCCCGTCACTCCGAGAACTCTCACCTCGACCCATTCTTCGAGTATAGCATCGCATGAACCATTGGCCAGATATATACGGGCGCTAATGGGATGTCGATTTTCGTCGGAGCAACATCCTACAGTCCGTCGCGGAGTCGGACAGCTCGCGATGGTAAGAGGCAAAGCGCTTTACGAGGTTGTAGATCTCTGCCTCGTACAGCATCTGGTGGGTGGCTAGCCTAGGTTCTCAAAATGGCATATATACCCTGTTGCAGACCAAAGATCGTATGGTCCACATCTCGTTTCCGTATGGTAGTGAGAGCCTTTGTCTCGACTCTCGCATGTGGGCAACAGTTGCACAACAAGTACTGACGGTGACACAACTGCTCGTATTACCTATTTCAGCACGGCCCTAAAGGATTGGAAAGCCTGCAAGTTTGGTACGACTCTAGTCGACGGCTCGTGTACGGGAAGAGGGAAAAGGCGTGGGCTGAAGCGCGCGACCTTGCAGCAAATGCTGGAGAGGAAACGCAGGCACGGCTTGGACAGCGCACGCATGCATGACATGCAATTCATGCATGTACGTATGCGTGTATCGATTTTTGCCCATCAATGGCATGTGAGGGGTGGTACAATGGCCATGTAGAATGCACACCACCATCGTAGTAGTAAGCAGACTCGTGGACTCGCATATACTCGGGCAGCCTTGGACTGACTTGGGTTGCGGTGGTCAGATAGTCCGAAGGCAAATACTAAGGCAATCCAGTAGGAATCCAGTGGTCTCGTGGGAGTGATCCAAGAATAAACCAGGTGGAGAAGATTTGCCACGCTTGCAGGGTGAGATGGTGAGAGGGCTGACGCAAGTTGATGATAGAAAGTGTGAGAGTATGAACATGCACACAGTCTCGATAGTCCACAACTGTCTGTAAGGGGAAGGGAGGACAGCAGACAAAGAAACACAGCTTTATGCTCTCGACGCCGTGGTGTCGATCGGGAGAGCGTCCCCATTCTCATCCCCTCACAGACAAACGATTAATCAAAACGTTCTAAATTGGTCCAACCGTCCAACAGTTCTCAGTTGGCATAGGCTAGCCGAATGTTGCCAAGCTATGTGATCAAAGGAGTCGAGTGGCCGGATGGTGAGGTGTGGCAGGCTTCCGGCATCTATCTGAGTCTGTCGTCGTTTATCGGCGGCCTGTCTACTCTATTCCACAGTAGTGACTGTACCCTGCCCTGGCCTGCGCTGCACTGAGCCTGCACACACATCGTCGTCCTTCTCACCAGCTCGTCACCGCTCCACCAGCGAGAGCATCTCTAGGTACTACCTTCCTTACCTACCCACAGAGTGCGGCACGGCTGAGCCAAGCTGCGGCGTGAAGAAGTCCAATTCGTCTGGTCTTTCGTTTCGGACTGCTGCAAAGCCCCCGGCACCCGTTAACTCCTTCTGTCGCTCGCAATCCGTCCTTGGTCCGCACTGGGCATCTTCCGCGCGCGCCCCATCCGCAACACCAACACCACCACCTCCCTCGCCGTCACCACCACCACCACCACCTACCGCCATCTCTATCGCCCTTCCACGCCCACCCTGTCGCTATAACCCGACCGCTTCGAAAGCCGGCCTCTGGTCCGACGTCCATTCGCTACAATCTCCATCTCCGTCCCATCCGGGCTTCTGCGAAGTCAGGTCACCTACACCTACGCTCACTCAACCGAAAGCCACCCACAGGAACCATCACATGTACAGTCGGTGTCTGTGAGGAAAAGCGCTCGTCAATTACGCGACAGGTCTCGCACCATACACCGGTCATTTTCGAAGCAGTCGCAGGCAGGACACCCTGGACATCTCTGCAGGCATTTGGGCCGCCCGACACTTACGACCCTCGTCTCTTCCGGGCCGTAGGCCGATATCATCGACACTCGAGTATCAAGAGCGCTCATATACAATTGAGAGCTGCGTCACCCGGTGTACCAGGCCCTTAGGAGGCCGTTTTCTTCCATGGACGTCAATATGGCACCTCCAATCAAACGAAGAAAATTGTTGAGCCCAGCTCAACATAAATCACAGCACACTGCACCATTCTTCCACGGGGTTGAACACATTGAATCTGCAGCACCACCCCGCCGTGTCGACGAAGTTCATTTGCAGATCCGTAGAGAGTCTGTGTACAATGATGGAGAGCAACTGCGTCTCCGTCGGCGTCAGGGCACGGCAATACTGCCCAACATATTCAGCACCAACTCGAACGCGGACGTCGTGGTAGCCGTGACTGCAGAGGTCGACGCTCTCGGGAGCACCACCGCGTTGGCAACGGCCGCCGTCACAGTAGGCCTTCCCGATCTGCCATCACTTTTATCGACTTCCAGCACAACTTCTGTAATATCGGACGATCCTGTTGCGTCCACCTCGTCCGCCTCACCGACTTCCCCTGCGGCGCAGAGTACAAGAGACGATCCCGTTGTAGAGACTACCCCCGGCTTATCCAGTGCAGCGACAACAACCAGTGCGTCACCGTCTTCAATCACCACGAGCAGCACGACAAGCAATATCGGAAGCAGTGCCGGAAGCGAAACAGGAATCATCATCGGAATCAGCATCGGCGGAAGCAGCAGCATCGGAAGCAGTACCGCTGGGAGCAGCACCATCGAGAACAGCACCGCCGAGAGCAGCAGCACCCAGGGAAATAGCACCATCGAGAGCAGCACCACTAGCAGCACCACTAGCAGCGCTGAGATTAGCACAAGTTCGGCTTCAAATGAGCCTCGACCAGATTACCCAGCATTGTCACCATCAAGTTCGACTGCAAACAACGATTCGACATCGAGGTCCCAAAGCGAGGCACAAACAACCTCAACTACCGACGACGACTCGCCATCGAGCTCTCAAAGCCGGACACAAACAAGTTCAACTGCAGACGACGATTCGACATCCAGAACTCAAAGCCAAACGCAGACCAAGTATACAGAGTCTGGCACTGGAAGTCTGGTCGCTCCTGCATCGACAATTGGCAACGGAAGCTCGGTAACCCTTGTTTCGACAACCGGCACTGCTCCTGTACAGAGTAGTACATCGTCGTCCTCCAGCACGGACTTTGAATCCTCCACGTCTTCTAACAGCAGCATGGTGGCATCTACCGCGCACATCAGCCAATCGCAGACATCACAGATTATTCTTCCCGGCACAATTGGCGGGTTTACTGCACAGACCGGCTCAACTTCGTCTAGCAATAGCATGAACTTGACTACATCTAGTAAGTTATCGGGTGACATCAATCTTGACCTGCCGGACATTTAGCTGACCATCGCCTAGCATCGGTATCATCAAGCCGCAGCACGTATATTTCAAGCGGTAGCACATACATCTCAGTCGTTGCAATCAATACGGGGTCTTCGACGTCTCGTACCGGCTCGCAAACTACTGATTCGTCCTCCTCTTCCTCTACCTCTGTTGACTTGGGTGCCTTGTTCCTAGCGACTCAGTCAAATGGCGAGGTCGCAACTATCACACGATCAAGCGAGTCTTTCACGACGACACTCTCTGATGGACAAACTGCTACAATATCTCCGTCTGCTACCAGCAGGACAAGCAGTCGAGCGGCATCTTCTGCACGCGGATCTCTCACCACAATCTCGAGCGATCAATCTACCTTCGTCTCCACTGTATTTTCTACGTCGGAAACTCCAACATCAACTCGGGCTTCTTCGGATCCAACCCGAGCTTCTTCAGGATCAACCCGAGCTTTTTCGGAATCAACCCGAGCTTCTTCAGAGTCAACACGAGCTTCTTCGGAATCAACCAGAGCTTTTTCGGAATCAACACAAACTTCTTCGGAATCTACGCCAGCGTCATCTAACGAACCTGATGGAGTCGGGTTGGCTGGTGTCGCAGGTGACGGTGCGACCGCAACGTCAAACAGTATCACTAGCACCGGCGCTGCTGCGTCCAACGACAGCGACGATGATGCAGTCGCACCAGCAGGCACAATTGCAGGCGGCGTAGTTGGTGGTGCTGCTGGCCTCGCACTCGTGCTCGCAATAGTATTGCTTTTTATGAGGCGGTACAAGAAGCGCGCACTGCTTGGTCACCGAGCTCTACCTGCCAATGCCGCTGGTGGCTTAGGCGCAGGTTCTGCTGGTGGTTCTAGCTCTGGTGGGGCTGGTATGGCCGAGCGTACTGGTCTCATGAGCTTCGCCGGTGCAGTTCCAGCGCTCTTCAGACACAAGGACCGCAGTCAAAACGCTGGGCCAGAAACTGGAGAACGAGGCTTCCAACGTGTTGCTGGCCGCAAGTTGCCATCCGCTTACAGCGAAGGTATGACAGGCCCTACCCACAAGCCAATGTCGCCCCCACCCACTATGCCTTTAGTGAGCCCTGAAGGCCACGATGGGAACCTGAGCAGTCACTCCTTCTACCGAGACAGTGATGGTTTTTATGGAGGTGACGGCTCATTGAGTGCGCCAGATCCGTTCTCGGATACCAATCTTGCCGCAGGCGCTGCTGGAAACGCGGCTGCAGAGCGATTGATCATGTCGCCGGGACCACAAAGACAACCCACTATTCACGCTCGCAAGTCCAATGTACAGAGCCCGAGCGTTGCTACGTCGGGTACCCCATCCTGGACCCCTAGTTCGACAGCACCTTTTGTCAGAAGCGAAACACCTGTTTCCCTTGATGGGAGCAGAAACAGCAGATTCACCGAGGAAGTCTAACGAGAGTGGCAGTACAAAAGCGAAGTGTTTGCATTTTGCGCAACACAGACATGCAACACGCAACAGCATGATTTCTTTTCTTTTCTTTTCTTTCATTTTTAACGATACCCGTCGCAGTGCAAAGTACACTGTGGCGCTCGCATTCTGTTTCGCACAGCGCCGCGCATGACGATAAATATTCTCTAGAGCGCACTTTCGGCCACGGCCTTGGGTCTTTGATCTCTGATCGCCTCTCGAGCAGGGCTGAGGGCTCAGGGAGCCGGGGTTCGATGCACATTGAGTAGCATCGGGCATACTTGAGCCCAAGACGTTGTCACAATACGAGGGCGTACATAATGTTTCTATACTGTGTATCCAAAACATAATGGTGTTTTGTAGATAAAATCAAGTCTATCCTTAAATTCTCCTGAAAAGAACCAACTTGCGATGGCTTCTGATCCGGACTTGCTCACCTACCTATACAAGACATGGTGGTGATGTCCCTGTTTCTCTCCTATAATACTCGCTAATATACACATACCAACCACACGATACCGCCTTGTCGGGAATCACGTGTGAGCGTGGTATAGCGCGAGGGAGAGTTCCCTAAGGGTTCAAGGCTTTCGCGTGCACCCGCCTTTCATCTCGCCGGCTTCTGCTTAGAGTGTTGACCCTAGCGGTCTTCTTGCAAGGTTGGTGACATTGCTCATTGGCAATTGTGCTGGGCGATGGACTCTTGACTGACAGAGCAACAGCGGTACATCACGTTGTGAAAACATCCCTTCTGGACGCACCGCAGCACACCCCGAACCCGAGACGCATCGCAGCAGCTACCCGCAAACATGAACACGCCCTACTTCCGCGGGTCAAACGAGGAAAATGCCATGGCCACCAGCCCTTTGGCGCCGCCTCATACCGTCAATGCCACCCCGAATCGTCGCGTGCTCGGCGATGTCTCGACGAACCCGCGTGTTTTCAGCTCACCTGCCACGGGAGGGTTGTTCAGTAAGAAGGTCATGATGGGGAGTCCGCTGAAGAGGAGCTTTACGGCGGCTGTGGAGGAGGGATATGGACTGAAGTACCTGAAGAAGAGAAGGATGTCTGGAGAAATGGGATTCGGTCCGGTGGAGCACAGGGCTCCCAATAGGTTACGGAGGGACGGTGCTGGAGCCGTGTCAAGAGCGAGGTCGGTACCGGAGGCTGCGGTGGTAAGAACATGTGCTCTTCAATGGTGCTCTGGAACAGATGGCTGACGATTGCGCCGCGTTGTTAGACACATCCCGAACCTGCAGGCGACTTCCTCCATTCGCCGACTGAGCCCAATACCCCTTCGGATAGCGGCGGTGAGACACGAGGCTCGTTCTCGTCATTGATCGACTTCGACCCTTCTTCGCAGCATGTCGCTGCACCTACATCGATACATCAACAACTCCATTACCAGCACAACCAACCAGACGTACTATCATATCACGAACCGCCACAGCAGGAGGATGAGCAGGACGAGCTACAACAACAACAAGGAGAGGAAGACGATCCACCAAGCCCCGTCTTCAAATCCATCACTCCCGCAGAGACACTACAACTACGCCTGCGAGTCGCCATGTACAAGATACGAACGAATCAAGTCCATGTACCCTTCGCCGAGCTCCAAATCGAGCAGGACGAACAGCAGGAAGAGATGAACCACCGCCGCGTCAACGAAGCCGTAGAAGAAGCCGTGGCGACCATGCGAAGAGAGGCAATGGAAAGCCTGGAACGAGAACGACAACGCAATCCAGCGCCCACGCTCATCCCCGGGCCTCTGTTGCATCCCACGGCTTACAGCAGCCGCACCATATACCAGCCCGAACCGCAGGCTCTGGGTCCGTTGGCGGCCGCATCGCTGTTCATGTCCAACCAGCAGATGCAAGGGTCGTCTGCTAACGAATTCTGAAGGCGTACAGAGGCGATGCTCGCTTGAGATGATGTCTTGCCTTTATGTTATTACTATTACCTACGATTATTTTCTGTTCGGAAGGAGGGATTTTTCTGCGCCGCAAAAGGCTATGGGGAGGATACCTAGGGCATCTTACGTTTACGATGGGTCGGTTATTATACCAACTGGGCTGGTGGATTAGCGGTGCTGTTATGCGAGTATCAGATATACCATACATTCTGAGATGCTATATTTTATGTGCTATTTCTAGGTAATCATTCTATTTCAACAACGTTGCTTTTTCCCGCGAGGCATCTCACTTCTGCACACGAAACTGTTCCCGTGAACGTTCATGGAGTCTCCGTTCAGCGGCCCGATGTAGTCTTCGGTGAGACGGAGAGTAATGTAATAATGCTGCCCAAAATGTCCAGACGACGCGGCGAAAATAATGGGCTCCACAGGAGACGACGCCGGTACATGGATTTAGCTCGGAACTCAAAACCTTCCGCCACCTTGAATCTCGAGAAGCCGCTGCTCCGCGGGAACTACGAACCTACGACAACTCCATCGATATCAAAAAAACTCGCAACACCACAGAGAAGCATGCCACCTGCCTCAGTGGCGCGTAACGCAACTTGAAGAGCCCTTGACGGCGACAACGTCCAATAGGCATCGTGCCCTAGGCCGCAACTCCGGACCGGCGCCCTGGCTTCTCGTGCCTCCCAAATATGGTCGACAGCCACCATGTCGAAGACATCGCCCGTCGGGTTGCAAGCTCCATCTCGGAGCGCATGCCCGAAGCTATCAGCCAACTCCTTCAGAGCACAAAAGCTGGAAACGTCTCTGGTCTGCGTCTCGAATGCAATTTGATCCTCGACAGTGCTTCCTCCCCGGGCCCGGACCCTCCCAGGCAGGTCATCTCAATTGACGTTGCGCCTTTGTTACAGCAGCTGTCTGGAGTGAGAGAGACGAGTATTCCACTCGCACCTCCTTCTTTCGACCGCGCCGCGTTGCCGCCGTTAGAGTCTGTCGGAACGCCTTCTTCTACTATCATCGAGACGCGCAACTTTCGCCCGCGTTCCACGTTGATCTCACCGGCACCGACGCCGGAGGATTTGGATGACCACCCGTCGAAGATACGCAAGGCCACTGGAGGACTCCGCGTTAGAGTGGATGCGAATGCGGAACCAATCTCTGGTACTACCACGAATACCGCTCGGAGACTGGAAAGCGATGGGAGAGTTTTCCCTCAGCGCAAGAAGAATGTCGGCGACAATCCCGTCTTCCAACCCTCATCTCTGCAGAAATTTGTAAAGGGCGTTTGGGAGTCAATATACTCTTCGATCCGCATGGACCCAACGGAGGTCATCGAGCAGTGGCAAGCGATCGAATCGAATGGCCAGCCAAAACTACTCACCAGCACGGACAATGAGATTTACAATCGGGAGAGTTCACTCGCATGTGGGACTTTTGGCAGGATGAGCATTCTGGCTCGCAAGCTCAGCCAGACCAGCCGGACCTGCAGATCACTGGAAGTCATCGTGCAAGCCAGATGGGTGCAGCTGTTCGACGATCGCGTGCATCAGTTGACGGCCAGCATGACGAAAGAGAAGGCGAAAAAGGCCACCATTGCCGAAGCTTGCCTGGATTTCCATTGGACCGAGAAGGAGCTTCGTAATAAGATGGGCGTCTGGCGAGGGTATCACGACATTCAGAAGGCCGGTGGGTGGGCAGCTCTCGTATTCGCGGGCATGGGTCTTTACCGCTTCTGCAAATATCGGGTGTCCTTCAACGAGGAGTCGTTCCAGGCGTTCCGCGCTCTCAAACACAGGTTTGAAGTGGCCGCAGATACGCTCCATCCTCGATGGAGACAATTACTCGGCATCGTCGGCGCCTCGACAGAGCGCAAATACACCGGGCATCCGCACGATTACGTGGTCGGCGCATCCAACAACGAAGCAATCCCGCTTGCCACCACATACCACCAGTGGGATAAAGACTTCAGCTACACACACCTGGACAACTGTCAGGTTGACGAAGAGGCATGGGGACTGTACGATCCACGGGTAGTCCAAGCGTCACAGGACTCTCACATCTGTCAGATATGCAACGAACGCCAATCCGACGACCCACCACAAAACAGCTGCAATTGCTTTCCAAACCTGTACCCTCAGACAGGTCCACACATCGCCCCTGTACAGGTCTACCGCACACCAAACGGACGTAACAACGGTCTCATCGCCTGCTTGCCCTTCGATCGCGGGACCGCAGTAGGGGAATTCGTCGGCCAAGTCACGTCTGGTCTTTCTGGTCTCGATGTCATGGTTGGACAGACTGAATCGGATGCGTACCAGATTTGGCAGGGACGGCAAGGCAATTACACACGCTTTGTTAATCACTCTTGCCAGCCAAACAGCCAGTATGAGCGCTTTATGTGGATGGGTACTCAGCGGATTGTGTTGGTGTCGAAGGGTATCGAGGCTGGTGACGAGATCACGGTGGATTATTCGGACACGTATTGGAAGGTAAGTTTGAGACTTTTCTTTTGGCTGATGCAGATATACCCGATTCTTTTGATGGAGCTTCTCATGTTGACAGGCTTGTGAACCAAATGAGATGCGTGCGATGATACTGACTGCTTTTACAGAATCTAGATAAGGATTGCCTCTGCGGCCAGCCCAAGTGTCGATATAAAAGTCGACTAACAACATTAACGCCCCCACTAAGCCGATAGGAGGTTACTGTATTCATCATGGCTTTCTACCAAAAAGAAAAAATGGTACACCGAGTCTGTCACTCGAACCATTCCGGAACTTTTCACTCTATGCCAGACTGTCACGTCTCGAGTCGGCTGGTACGGTTCTCGGCTTGAATTTTGTGTGGAAGTTGAGCTGCCTCACAAAAAAGGCATTGAACGTCTGCCACTCAGTGTCTGGCATCTCAAGCTCAACTTCGAAGTTACGGAGGAATGTGGGCACGAGCTTGTAGATCTCAAGCAGACTATACGAAACTGTCAGCACGCACTCGAGGCTGGAGATCGAGAACTCGACTTACCTAATGTTCTTGCCAATGCAAGTCCTGGCACCAGCACCGAACTGGAACATTGTCGCCTTCATCTCCTTCAGCTGCGCAGGAGATGCTTCTAGCCAACGCTCAGGTCTGAAGACATCGACGTCCTCACCGAAGATCTCTGGTCGGCGGTGTACGACCCAGGCGTTGCAGCCAACGATGGTGCCGCCAGGGATATGCTCACCTAGGATGTCCATGCCCTGAGGCGGCACGACGCGCTCTAGGACGAGACCAGCTGCTGGGTGAAGCCGAAACGACTCCTGAATCACGGCATCCAGGTACGGCAAGGTCTGGCTTTCCTTCCAGCCAACTTTACGATAGGTCTTTTCAGCGATCGCGCCAGTGCACGCCGCATCGTCCAGCTCTTCCATCAGCTTCTTGTACGCTTTGGGGTGCTTCACCAGGTTGTAGAAGACGCTGCTCAAGCTGATCGCCGTCGTTTCTGAACCGGCAAAGATCATGCTGTTGCAGGACGCCAGAACCTGGTGATCCGTCATGAACTCTGGGTGGTCGTGCTGTGCTTGCGTGAACTTGGTGAGCAAATCGACACCCTCGCCGCTTGTCTCATCTGCCTTGCCGGTTTCCCTGACCTTCTTCATCTCGGTCTCGCGAGCGGCTGATTGCTTCTGGGCAAAGTGCGTCACCGGGAAAACGGTCTTGGACAGACCGAAACGCTCCATTGCGAGTCTGACTGGGTTTTTCTGCCACACCAAGTCTAGCAGAGGCATCTGACCCACGGGACCGGCGTAGGCGAGGAACCGGCCGATGAACTCGACAATGCCGTCGACGTCTTCGTTCTTCTCGACGAATCCAAGGCGCTTGCTCCAGGTCAAATCTCCGATTACATCAAATGCGAAGAACTGCAGCCACTGAGCAAAGTCACACGTCTTGCCGGTTTCCAGGTAACGCTTTTGAGTCTGCTCGATGAAGGCGTCGGTGGTGCTGTCGACTAGCGGTTCGTAGTTGACCAGCGAAGACATGGAGAAGGCACTGTTGACGCATCGACGGTACTTTGCGTGGTAGTCTTCGTCCGTCGTGCTGAACAGCGAGTAAATTGGTCGGCCTTTTGCGATGGCCGTTTGGACGGGGTAGAACTCGGACTGCGATGATATTAGAGTCATGCCGATAGGTAGACGGAGGAGTAAAGATGCTCACCTTGGTCATTCCTTTGTTGAGTCCGTAGATGGTCTTGATGGCACGCGGGTCCGCGAAGGAGAGAAGGTTCGGGCCCAATCGAATGATGTCGCCGTGTTTCCGGTGCAGGTCGATGTGCGTCCATTGTGCCCTCCTGCCTCGGACGTCGAAGTACCTCCACCAATTGGTGTAGGCGGCGAGAGCATTGCCAGGGTATTTGTTCAGGCCGTTGTGGTATTTGTTCCGGAAGAGCCGGATCACTAATCCTGCAACGAGTATCAAAGGCCAATAGGCACTGAGGATGGGGAGGAGTCCGCTGGCCAACATGTTGAATTTGAGGCTGGCTTTGAGGGAGATTTGAGATGGGATGGGAGGATGAAACAGAGAGAGGACTACGGGGATGTAGGTTATATGCCTTACCTTGCGTTGCTTGACGGGTCACGGCGCACCCACCCTTCCGTCTGTGTGTTTCGACGAGGAGGCGACGGCAGATAGCATTGGCCGATATGTCGGTCATGGGTAGCGATGAAAGCAAGAAAAGAACTGTATCGCCGCACGGCACTTGAATGTGAGGCCAAGGCTGCGGCTGGTTCGGAATCGTGCATGACTTGGAGCACTCGAAGTGAGGTGAGACTTCGCGATCACCCCGGAGGCGGCCCACAGCACTTCCACTGTGATGTTGGTTTCGAGATCTTCCCAATGGATATCTGTTGAACGGATGGAATTGACACGATTCTCTGCTTCTCAGCTCCCAAGACAGTGCTGGCGGTCAGATTGCAGCAATAGGGCTTCGATGGCGGAGGAGGTCATATCAACTGCCGTGCTTAACATAGGTCCTTTTGACTTCCCCATGGAGAAGTAGGATGGAGCGCCTTGAAGCATGTGACATAGGCATCGGCAAGTGAAGAAAAGACAACTGCCGTCCTCTCGTCTGGACATCGAGTTGGAACGCAAAAGTCGAGGCTGCTGGTCGCGACTTCCGTCAACGCATCTGGCTGTTTAGCGTAGCAACAACGACCCGGAAAGTAAACAGAGGGCCGAAACGCGATGACCGGCATGGCCCAGCGCGAACCCACGTACATACCAGCATACGCTCATACATTGATGTAATTGCTGTTGCGACTGCTACAGGCAATTGGTGCACCGACATTGCACACTCACATGCGGCCCTGAGCGGCCTTGGACCCGAGCATGGATCAACATTCCTTCTTCTCGCCCTCCACGTGCTTCACGATGGCCTGTGTCGCATTCTCATTCTTTGCCGTGTCCAGCGTCTGGAAGGGTAATGCCGAGCCTGAGAAGATCGAAGCCAAAGAAACTCGACCGCGACCCAGGAGGAGAGTCGCTGTCGACAGCCTGTATGCCGAAGCATCCAGTTCCAGCAATGGCGAGCCGGAGTCGCCATTGTCGGTGCTGGCGGACCTCATCAGCTCTTGTGCGAAACTCTCAGATCGACTTCGCAAGTCAAATATCGACTACACCACAACAGCTCTCTTGACGGAATTGTCGCTCATCACTGCAAGCCTTTGCCAGCTACAGGTAGCTGTTTGTAACAACACAGGAGCTGTTGCGCCAGGTACAGGAACTGGGGCCTGTTTCACGGCATCAGCAAGCTCGCTCAACGCTACCCTCAAATTCATTGACAGGCATGATCAACACTCATCGATCTCGGACGGCACAAGGCCATTGAGAGAGGGACTGGATCAGCTCAAAGCACATAAGCCTGCTCTGGACTTCCTGTTGACTACTCTCAACACGCCAGGACTTCCGCCAACTCCGCCTCTCGAACAATCGAGCGACCACTTCCTCAAAGTCTCTGATTCAGGCATGTTGCCCACTGGATTGACACCCGGTACAGACTCCAGAGACTGGATGGAGCCGCCTCCAGAGTACAGCCCTCCGTCCAGCTCGAGCACAGTAATTCTCGTAGAAAAGGCGAAGGAGAAGACGGAAGCCGTTGAAGAGCCCAGCTCGCACCCAGAGGTCGAGAACGCTGCTGGAGATGTCAATTCAGAGGCATTGTATCAGGCTGTGACTGACGATGATGTCCAAGTACTCTCTGACCTCCTGGAAGCCGGTCTATCTGCGAATGAGGCATTTGGAGAACTGCAGCGCACGCCTCTCCACCAAGCTGCGCACCTGAACTTCTGCACGTGCCTGTCGGTGTTGCTGCAACATGGTGCAGACATGGGCGCAGAAGACACAAAGGGCGACACACCTCTGCATCTAGCCGCATGGGCTGGCAACGTTGAGGCTCTGGCTTCTCTCCTGACACATGGCGCGGACGTGGACTGGCTGAGTGGGAGAGATGGTTACAGCCCGTTATGGTGTGCCATCAGCGCCAACCACATTGATGCCGCACGCCTTCTATTGAAGCACGGTGCGCGTGTCAGCCTCCGTTCAGGCAGCGGACTGATGCCCCTCCATCAAGCAGCCGTAACGGGCCAGTCAGCAATGTGCGAACTTTTGCTTGAACGTGGCGCCCAAGTTGATGCCAGGGACGACGACGAAAATACGGCTTTGCATTACGCCGCTGCTTCCGGATCCAAGTCCTCGGTTCTGATCCTACTACAATCCGGTGCGTCTGTCACAGCCCAGCAGGCACAAGGCTTGACGCCTTTGCACTGGACTGCTCACAAGGGGCACGTCGATGCACTCGCTCTGCTATTGAACTATGGCGCAGCCCTGAATGCCACTGCGATAGAAGGAGCAACACCGCTGCATGTTGGCGCAAACAGAGGCCATCTCTCCGTGGTGAGGCTGTTGCTCGAGAACGGAGCCGATCGGAAAGCTCTTGCGATCTGGGATGGCGTCGAAGGCACCGCTGCCGAGATGGCCAGGGCTAAGAACCACGCCAGAGTCGCGAGGGTCATTCAGACTTGGCAAAACAGCTGAGGTCTTTTCTAATCCTTTGTTTTCATTATGTAAATGGCGCCAGGTTTCATTTGGCGGGATGTTCTCGTTTCTGGACGACGTGTGGGTATATACCAATTTCTTTTTGCGCCTCTGTACGCTACTACATAGCCGCCATATTCTCGATCTTATCGATCCGGGCTCGGATAATCTCATTGAACTCCTTCCTTATCTCGACCGGTCCAACGTGACCCAAACCTTCGTGGAAAGACTTCGTCACGCCACCCTCCTCGCCGCCAAGCTCGTGGAGCAGCATCTCTCCATGGACAAACTCGACCATGTGGTCGCCGGTACCATGGAATACCAAGATACGCTCGCGGCCTACAGAGTCACCAAGCTCTTTGAGCTGAGCGGCGCTCTTGTGGTGGAAGCCTGCTGCGTAAAGCTGACAAAGGAAACCGGTCCTCGTAAAAACGCCAGGAGATGAACGCTTGCTGATCTCGGCGGCGGCGAAACGGTCACCATTCGTTGGGAAAGACTGGACCGTAGGCTCGGTGTCGTCAGGTTTGGCAAGCCATTCGGCAGAGTAGCAGTCAGCCTTGACGTGAGCAATCTGCACGTCGATTGCTTTGGGAATCATCAGGTTGATTCGGTTGCGCACGTTCTCCAGGAAGGGTTTTGTGCGAGTGATGCGCGGGGCTGTGGAGATGAGGTTGAGGCTGCAGATCCGTTTTGGGATGAGCATGCCCAGCTCCTGTGCGATCATGCCGCCCATGGAAATACCGACGACGTGGACGCTGCGGTCTTCGGTCCAGCCGACGTGATCCAACAGCTCGACTAGATCTCTTGCCATCTCCGAGGTGGTGTATCGGAGCAAGGGCTTGTCACTCTCTCCCATGCCCCTGTTGTCAAAGACAAGTGTGGTGTACTTTTCCGCTTCTGTATGGCCGAAATCCTTGAGCTGTCGTTGCCATGTACCCATGTTGCCACCTAGGCCCATGATGAACTGCGAGGAAGTGTCAGAACATCAGGGGAAACTGTCTTACTGCCACGCCGCTTGCTACAGAGGCTGGCAGGTATGGCTCAAAAGATGTGACATACCACTATCTTGCGAGGGCCATGGCCGTGGATCTCGTAAGCCAGCTTCAAGGGACCGCCTCGACCGGCCGCCACATTGATCGTATCTTTCTTTGTGGGCTTCAGGTCCCAGCAGACATGCGGGTATTCTGGATGAGATTGGATCTCGGCCGCCGTGAGAGGACTGAAGCCACCGTCAGCCATAGGTCGCACTTGTAGCATCTATCGGTGCTAGTTGGGTATTTCACACATACGCCATGTTCTTAGTGCTGTGAAGGTAGACTTTTTCGGTGACGGGGCCGACTTTGACCAAGCGAGATGTGATGAGAGAGGAGGGTATCTCGAAATGCGAGTTCCTCTGCGTTTCCCGGAGACTGCTGTGTAGTGGTTGTAAGAATGTTGAAATGATGTAGTTATGGTCGAGTTATCTCAAGAAGCTGGAAAGATAAGTTGTGAGGATCAGCAGATCGGCCCTGCAGAAGTGGAGCCGAGCCTGCAGTCTCCCGCCCGTTTGGATACGCCCGGCCCGACTTCAACTTCTGAGCTCCGGCTTCCTTTCCATTCCATCTTTCATCCATCCACTTCCACTTCCACTTCCACTTCCACTTTTGCTGTAGCAAGACATTTACATCAGCTCACTCGCCAAAAAACATGCAGCCCTCGATAGATCTGGTAGAGCTGTACGAGCGGTACCAGATTGAAAGCTACGACGTCTCCTGAGACATGTCGGCTATCGTTTTATCGAACGGACGAGGCGCCGACTATGGGAGCCACCAACACGTCTTACCCCTGATGTGTCCATCATCTACACAAAGAAAAACAATCCCCCTCTGAGAGTACCGTCCCTCGACGCATGAAGTACAGCGGACGCCTCGGTAGTTCTGTACCTGCATCGTACAACGACGGCTCGTTCGCTCTGCTCGAGTGACATGCCCTTACTCGGCAGAGCAGTACAGGGCCCGCTCCTGTACGCTTCTCCATCGCAGCCTGGCTTCCACACACAATGGCAGCTCCAAGCATTTGCGTCCATAGCCGTAACCAACCCAGCGGTCACAGCAGCTATGCCATCTTCTTGCTTTCGAGAGAGTTTGGCTCCTTCGTCTCGGTCCCCTCGGCGTTACCATCAAACTTGACAAGCCATAGCGCGACATCTCACACACCATATAAATATAAACGATACGATCGCCCTCTCTCGACACTGGCATCTCATCAGCGCTCTCCTCATCCCGATCACACTGCGACCACCGGACGAAGCCATGCCGCCTTTGATAAGTTTGCTCGTCCTGATCGCTTCAGCCGTTTGTGCTGTCACAGCGCAGGGTCAGAGTTTGACCCAAAACCGCATCAGCGCCATTTCCAAACGAAAAGCCTATGGTGACACTCAGCTGGAAATCCTCATCAGAAAGGTCGCAAGCGCCATCTTCGCCGTCGGCTTGATAGAGACTAATCAGGATGACTCTGAGTGCCAAGTCGATGATTACTGGGTGGAGTCATACAACTCACTGGGACTCGACGGAAGCTACATTCAAGACCTCATGTGAGTACCTGCGACACGTCGCCTCTGACATGTGCGCGCCGCTGACATTCAGAATAGTTGTGCATCTGCTGGGAACAACGACTTGTTCCCAGGCAAGACACTGACCGAGGCTCGCGCTGACATGGTCACTACATACCGCGGCCTCGTAAAAGTGCAAATGGATCCCACCAACGAGAACCGACAGATCAACTGCAACAACCTTGACTATGCCAGTCTTACTTATGCTTATCTCGACGCGGCCAGAATCGTCAACATTGTTTGCAACACTCCCTACGCCTCGTCTTCTTCTTCCTTGACGGTCGGACCGACAAGCTCTTCTTCGGCCATTGGGTCTACGAGCTCCAGCAGCGGTGTTTCCACAACACGTTCGTCCTCGGCCGTGCAGTCGTCGAGCTCTAGCGCCGGCGTTTCATCGACAAGCTCCAGCAGCGCCGTGCAATCTTCAAGTTCTTCCTCGGCCGTGCAATCTTCGAGCTCCTCCTCGGCCGTGCAATCTTCAAGCTCCACCTCGGCCGTGCAATCTTCGAGTTCTTCCTCGGCCGTGCCATCGTCGAATTCCTCCTCGACCGTGCAACCGACAAGTTCTTCCTCGTCTGTGCAGTCATCAAGCTTCTCCTCGGCCGTGCAATCTTCGAGTTTCTCCTCAGTCGTGCAGTCCTCAAGTTCTTCTTCGGCCGTTGGATCGACGAGCTCATCCTTGAGCAGCGGCGGCGGCGGCGGCGTATCAGCTTCCCCAACGAACCGATCGACAAGCTCTTCTTCTCGCAGCATCGTATCTTCTTCCGCCAGCACGACGAGCATCCTGATTGACCCAACCTCGTCCTCTGGCTCTTCTAGTGCGACCTCATCTTCGGGTACGACATCTTCACTTGCGGGCAGTACCACATTGCTTTCAAGCACGAGCAGTTCGACCTCCTCAGCTGCTAGCAGTACCACGTTGCCGTCCAGCGCCACATCGTCGACGACGTCATCTTCAAGAACAAGAAGGATCCGACGCCCGAGGACCACATCTTCCAGCAGTTCGACTTCCTTGCCTTCGAGCGCCAGTACCACGCCCTCGGCGTTGACTACCACGACCACTTCAGCCTTCAGCAGTGGCGCATCGCCTTCCGGCACTACATCATTGTCTGCGAGTAGTTCGGCTTCTTCGTCTTCGCCTAGCAGTACCACCTTGTCTTCCAGCGCCACGTCCTCGTCGTTGAGTGCTACGAGTTCGTCCGCTGATAGTAGCACGTCTGCTTCTGGCACTCCGTCTTCGTCTTCGATTAGCTCGACTGCTAGCAGTAGCACATTGCCATCCAGCGCTACTTCGTCGACTTCCAGCGGAACTGCATCTGCCTCGCTAACTAGAGACCCCACGGGGGCTTCGCGTCCTGGTACCTCCTCTTCGAGCAACTCTTCATCTTCTTCAAGCACGAGCGCTACATCTTTGTCCCCCAACTCGTCATCCTCATCTACGAGCAGCGGTACTACATTGTCTTCGACCACCACGTCTTCGCCATCTAGCAGCGCAACATCGTCTTCGTTCACTGCATCTTCTTCCGCAAGCAGCACCTCAACTTGTGTTGGCTATGGCTGCGTCACCACGACCTTGGGCACATCTTTCACGTCTCCAATCACCGGACCGACAGCTTACTGACGTGCCAATGTCCAACGTGACGGCAATTCCAGAACACGCCATTGTGTTGACAGGTGCCATTGGCGGTGAAGATTACCTTGTTTCCCTCCTTTTTACCGGCTGGAATCGGTTTGTTTTTGTCCTTTGTTCAGTGATTGCGACGAGAGTGTCACAGCTCTCATATGCATCCGATGCGCACAACTGTATAGTTACATGTCATACATTCGGCCGTGCAGAGGCCCTTTCAATCAAATCACAGTGTTGTCAACATCGGGCTCCAACCATAGTGGATTCTTCTGCGTGGTATCTCAATGATATCCCGTCGTCATCGATTGCACAACGCATATGCTCTATCGACGAAATAATTATTGAAGTGAAGTGAAGTGAAGTAAATGCGAGTTCATCGGCAAAACCCCGGCCGAGAACGATCCTCGGCCGGCAGACCCTCTCTAAGAATTTATCTCGAACCAAAGCCCAGCGCCCGCAACAATCCACCTTCTCCGACCGTTCTGCTACCACACCACACACAGCAGTCCGTCGCAACCATGTCTTCCATGCGCAATGCCGTCCAACGGCGCAACCACAAAGAGCGTGCTCAGCCGCTGGAGCGCCAGAAATGGGGCCTTCTCGAGAAGCGCAAGGACTACACCAAGCGCGCCAAAGACCACAACGAAAAGAAGCGCAAACTCGGCCTGCTCAAGGCCAAGGCCGCCGACCGCAACGAGGATGAATTCTACTTTGGCATGATGAACAGCTCGACCAAGAATGGCATCAAAGTCGCTAAGAGAGGCGCGGATAATTCTGGAGGCGGAGGGAAGAGCTTGAGCATGGATGTGGTCAAGTTGATGAAGACGCAGGATGTTGCGTACCTCAGGACTGTTCTGCAGAGTACGAGGAAGGCGATTGAGAGGCTGGAGCAGGAGGTTGTTGCGGCGGATCAGGGTGTTAAGGTGGATGTTGGCGGCCGCAAGAACCGCAAGACTTTTTTCCCGGATGAGGGCGATACGGAGCCCGAGATGATGTCTGAGGATGATGATGATATGGATGACTTCAACAATCTGGAGGGTTTCGATGGGTTTGACGGTCTTGGTGATCTGCCCACGCTGGACGACGGCCCTGACGGATCCGACGACGACATGTCTGATGCGCCTGAGACAAAAACCGAGTCTAAACCCTTGACGAAAGAAGAGAAGGTGGCGAGGCTGGCGGCAAAGCGCAAGCGCCACTTTATCGAATCCAGACGCAACAAACTCGAGGCTCTGAAGGACCGCGAAGAGGATCTTGCGACTGCGCTGCGGGAGTTGGAGGACCAGAGGGTTCAGATGAGCGGCAAGGCTGGTGGCGTCAACAAGAACGGCACGAAGTTCAAAGTTCGCCAGCGTGTGAAGTGAGGTTTTATTTCTTGCAGATCATTTTATTAGAGAGCTGTCGATCGGTGACATTGACGAAGCAACTTTGCCTCCCAACAGACAACGGGGCACGCACCCAATCATCGGACTACGACGAACAACACTCTCGACCTTATTGGAACGACCTTGGCCCTTGACAATGTCCGATACCCACCCCATCCCGGACACGCAAGGCTTACGATCGCCGTTCAAAAGCTACGATACCAATAATACAAGAATTGGGGCCTGCAAGGCTGGAGTAAAGCACCACGACGATGCTTTACCGCGGACATCCACACTAGGTGATACTCGTTCGCATCCGCATCATCCTCGTTGGGCGTTCCGCCAACTTGTCTCGGATTAGAACAATTCGCACAGCAGGCGGGCAACCCGGCAAAGGCATGCATCTTTTTCTGCCCAATACGGCAGAAGATATCAGCAAAGTCTCAGATCGCGGGCAACGATGATATGAGCTCTGACTTTTCAGCAGATGTATACTTTGCTGGCCCAGTCGGTCATCCACGGGAAGAGGAAGAGGACGAAAGGAGATATCCGGAGGACGAAGTCAACAAGGCCTCCATCCACATGTAGCCAAACCGTCAAGTGTATCAAACATTTCGCATTTGTCGTAATAACGATGATTTCCGCATGCGCTTTTCCACACAGTCTGCCACCCGGTGATTGTCGAGCGCTTCTTCGCTTAACACAAATCCAACCACGCACCCTCGCCATCGTCTTGAGATACCACCTGCCTAGGTAGGCTTTAGCGTACAATCTGTGCCTTTCATGCGCCCATGTCCGCTCTAAAGAGTATCAACGTACTCAACCACCAAGAAGCGAACCCGGTCGTTCTGCTGATCAGTGTTGCCTGTATACTTCCAGCCTGGTTCTCCATCTCAGAACTACACATCGATCCATCAACAGCGGTACGTAAGGACCATCATTACTTATGCGTTCCATCTCATCAAACCCATCTCACAGTCCCACAACACCATCCAAACACCAATGTCAACAATCAACGTCTTCTCCCTCCCTCCCGAGCTGATCTTCCTCATCCTGGACTACATGCACCCCTGCGAATACTCCGGCTTGACGTGCACCTGTCAGCGCGCACTCTCGCTCATCAACCAAAGGCTCGATACCGCCGAGCACGTCCATTATGAAACTTTCTTTTATGGAATTGGGGAGAGGAAGAGTCGCACGGCGGCATATATCAAAGTACATCGGCTCTATCTACAGTGGCAATTTCCAGAGGCGGAGGGTGCAGCAAAGGGACTGAGAACCTGCCAGTTTTTTAATCCTGAGTGGAATGATCCTGATTTGTGATTGGATTTGGCGACTATGATTAGCGGTAACGATATCACGCCTGTTTGAGTCTGCGATGGGTGGGAATGTAAGAGCCGTTTGAATGGATCGATTTCAATTGTAAGCAGAAGGAATTCAACAAGAAAAACATGGTCCCGGTCGTCTCGAATAATACAAATTATAGCCCTACAATCCTGATCAATCCTCGATGCTTGCCTTGAGATTCATACTTGACCGAAGTTGATGCTGCCGCCGACTTCACCATTGTCAACCGTCAAAACCATGATCGCCCCCTGTTGGTTTTAGATCAACCGCGCGCGAGTCTTTGTTATCACTGTCTTGCAAGTGTCCGGATCAGCTGAGGTCACCTACCAATTCGCCTACTAGGTCGACCACGACGTCCTCTATAACGTTCTCTAAAGCGGTCACTACTTCCTCGCATAACACGTTCGCTGGCCACGGTCCCGGGGCTCATCGGCACCGAAGGTGTCCATGTGTCACGTCTGGGGCGATCCGCATGCGATTTTTCAATCGAGCACCGCACGCCACGCTCTTCGCACATTTGAGTGAGCTGCTGACGCACTGGCACGTTGAAATCGGCAGAGAAACACTTCAAACGCAGTCCGAACTCTGCGATTTCAGTTCCTCGCTGGGGAGCAGACAGCCATTCCACGAGCTCCGAGATGATCGGCATCAAGTTTTGGTCATCCCAGGGGTCGCCATAAAAGGTCCCTTGATTTTGAAAGTCGTCTGTCCAGACGATGCGGCGAAGCGATGACGGTAGAGTCTTGTCCCAGTCCACGACACACGTCGTGCAACTCCACCCGAGTAGCGCGGCAAAAGGTATCGTCAGTGTGTGCAGTCGTTTCAGATTCGACAGCTCATCTCTTGGGCGGAAAAGAGGCTCCGCGCCCAGAGAATTCCCGATCGAGTTCATACCCACGTGAATGCTGTCTTCATCAAAGTCCTGAGATATGTGAAGCTCCTGGAGGCTATCGCTGACGTGACGAAGTGCGTCGTAGAGATCCTCGAGACCTACAGGATGATCCGGAGATGATGCTTGCCTGGATCGTGACCCACCGAGCCAGCCCCAATCGGTCGTGGCGTGGTACTTGAAGTATCCTAGACTTGGTGTGGCCGCCAGCAAGGAGCCCAAGTCGGACTCGCACTGGTAGTGATGTAAAGTGAGTCGTGTGATCGAAGACCCACCAGGAAGAAGCTGACGGACGGCCTCTGGCCGCAGACTTGCGACGACTTCAATGCTTTCAATTTTAGGCAGCGCAAATGGCGTGAGCAACGCACCGTTCCAATGTTGTACAGCGATAGGGTGCATACGTTGGGGCCATAGAGGCCGTAGCAAGTCCAAGCACAGACTGCAAGATCGCAGCTTCTGCATTGATGGATCGCGGGCCATGTCCTGCAAGGTACTGCGGAATTCGGGAAACCGGAAATAGTCAGAGTTGACGCTGAGGTGCTGGATGCGAGGTGCAAGGCGGAATGCGTGCAGGTAGAGCGCCCATATGGATGCCTCGCGGCTGGTGGGCGAGCGCGTGCTCGCCAAAGATGAATTTGCTATCTTGTCGTAAAGCTTGAGCTCTCCCTCGGTGAAGTCGGTGAGATCAGCATGCATCGCTGGTGGAGTCAAGCCCTCAAGCGGCGCTTCGATCCCTTCGTTATGTCTCCCGTCCGAAAACTTGAGTCTCCAGTCATTCAGAGGGTTGCCAGCCAGAAAGAGGGAGCGGACTGCCCGGGCGGCTGTCGCGCTTGTGAGCAGTGTACGGAAAAGCAAAGAGGCGGTCGTGATGGATTGTTCGTTGCCGTCTAGATTCACGGCAACGTCTCGATATATGGTAGCATTGGCCTGCTCGTTCAGGCTTCGTGAAAGGGTATTGATTTTGAAGAGATCCCGATGGACCAAGTAATCGGCTATCATATCCGTGACCAGTAATGGCACGTCGCGCCGCGCACAGAGCGCCCACGCGAGACTGCGAAAGTCGTCTCTGAGTGTAGACATGGTGCTTGTACGCGCTCATTAGCCGCGTGGATTGTCGACAGTGGAAGGCGCCCCGTTAGTCGATAGAGATATTGAGTCTGAGTGCTGTCTGGAGCAGATGGCGGGTATTTGTAACCAGCTCCGAGTAGCAGACCAACAGCGCCAAGTCATACACGCCGCATGTCTGTCTTCCTTGAGCATGTCTGCCTAAAGTGATATCCTGCAGCTGAGAGGCAAAGCAGCGGTGTCCACTTTTGGATTCTAGAATTAGGGTCAGGGTTGATGCATCTGGTTCCTCATGTGTATCAACATAGATAGGTATCTACCTACCGTTGAGATGATTTTCGATAGGGTGGTATGCATCACCGTATCTTATCCATAGTCTCCACTGTGGTTGGCTTGAAGATATCGCCAGCGCTGGGCGAGCTTGTTCAAGTCTTGATGTGATCATTTCTCAGCCACTACCAACTCCATAACTTACCTACGGTTTCCTCCTCAAGATGAATGCAAAGTAGTCAAAAGAGCTCTCCCCACCTCCCAGAGTCTTCATATCCAGCTCCCACAACTCCTCCTCGCCGACCTGCAACAGTGGTTTGATGAAATGCGGCTGTCGGAAAGTGACATACAGAAAGATGCCGTCGGGCTTGAGAATGCGATGGACCTACCGAGCAAAACAGTCACAAAAAAGAAGTAAGAATTTTGTGCGGATGATAGAGAAAAGAAAGAAAGAAACGAGAAGAACGAGAGAAAAAACGACCTTACCTCTCGCATATACCGACTCGTATCACTCAGAACCTGATCCGGCGGCGACCAGGGACTACCATGTATCATGGCGTCGAGCGTGCCCTTGTCGAAAGCGACGTCGACCGAGCCCGAAGCCATCGTCTCTTCCATGGCGCGGACGTCCGCCCAGCGCCATTCGATCCCCTTCTCTTCCGCGTGTCGCGCGCGCATGAGCTCCAGCGCCGTGTTGGAGAAGTCCAGGCACAGTTGGTTCCCGTAGCCGCGGGCGGCGAGGTCGGCGGGGATGGTACTGTCTCCGGTGCCCAGGTGCACGATCCTAGGGTGTGTCTCGGGCTGTTTGGTCGCGAAGAGGTTCTCTTTGAAGAAGGGCTCGAGGGCTTCGTAGCTTCGGAACCATTCGTGGGTGGGATCCTCTCCGTTGGATTGCGCGTATCTGCTATCCCAGTATTCTGGCGTTGCCAGGGCTTTGCCTTCTTCGTCGGGTCCCATGGTGGTGCGGCGCGTTCAGTCGTCTGTGGTCCAAGGTTGTGTGGTGTATGCAAAAGATGTTACAGTACTAGTAGGCAAAGACCTTAAATAGTGATGTTGCAAATTCCGAGTTGGGCCAATGAGGAGCCGCCAGATCGGAGACAGCATAGTTAAAATGCAAGTTAGTTAAGTGTGACATTAGTGACATCTCGCCATACCCATGTTCATATTCTTACAGTCTATACAGATAAATAGGTACATGAATCAAACCCCTGTGTATTGTTGTGTCCATCCGTCTATCCGCCCATCAACGTACTTGAAAAAATTACTTATGGAACATGAAAATATAAGGAGAAAGGTAATATATGCAAATCGCAACATAGTTTCGAACAATGAAAACAAGCCATCATGCGGGTATCATCTACTACAAATCCAGGCCCAGGCTCAAGCACCAACGCCAACGGACTTCCCTGTACCGCCGAACCCAGGCAGCATGAGCAAAGCCTTCGCGGCCTCTTGCCGTTTGGCTTCCTCCATGGCAAGTCGAGCCTTGCGAGCCTTTGCGCCTCGCGGTAAACTTCTTCCTGCCGCACCCTCGTTGACGAAGTCGATCCTGTGGATTACAAAGGACATGCCGTCGTGAGGTGTCGTTTTGTTCCATTCGCGTGAGAGGATGTGGTGTTGGCTAGTGCTCGCGTACGAGTCCAAAGTTGGAAGGATGAGGATCGTTATGTGTGCGTCGTAGTTCGAAGGCGGAATGACCGGTTTGGCCGGTTTCGAGGACAGAGAGAGTGGGGCTTCCTCTTTGATCTTGGTATTCGTAGGCGACACGGCGTTGGTCGACACGTGTTCAAATTCGTCGCCACAGACTTCTTGCAGGTCATCGTTCCAGTCGCCAAAGTCTCCCTTGATCCATCCCGAATGAACAGCTGCAGCGACGACATCGGAGTCGTCACTGTAGACTTCGGTACCGAATACCTGTCGACGTTTGCAAATCTCCTCGAGGCGGTTGGGCTCACCGGCTTCGATTTCCTCCTTCGAACGGGAAAGGTACCAACGGGGTACTCGAATCATGTATGTACTGTTCTCGTGGCCGTCGAGCTTCGGCAATGGTTTCATAGTGCTGACAAAAGATGACCTTGGGTCCGAGGGCAGGCTCGCAGACGAGAACGATACGTCCGCTTCGTAGAGATGAGAGCCAAGATGTTTCCGCGGTCGACCAGCCACCTCGTCGATCAGGTGTTTGCTATTGACAGTCGTAGTTGGGTTTTTGAACACCGGCATAGGACGCGGTGGATGATGGTGGTGATGAGGAGGTTGATGCGCATGCGCTCCATGATGATGGTGATGATGATGTGTTGGGTGAGTGATAAGACTCGAATGCGACAAGGGATTTGACGGGAAGCGGATTGTGTTGAAAGGGTTCGGCTGAGCTTCCACGTGTTCGTGCTGATGGTGATGGTGATGGTGATGAGCATGATGGTGGTGGTGATGGGCAGTTTTCGAGCGTTTGTTGCCGCGCTGCGACAGACTGGGCGTCATTCGACCGTCGTATATCTCTGCTTCTCCCCGTTCCGTCTCTTCTCGTGGTCGCCTGGGTTTCTTTCCTCCCCGTCCAGATTTAGATGCGCCTCGGGCTTCGTCGTTTTCTGTAACGCCCCTGGAAGCATCTGCTCCATCCACATTTCTAGAAGGAGTCAAACGCGAGGGCGTAGTTGTTCCATTCGCGTGTTGCTGTGGCGTAGGAGTTGCACTGCCGACGCCGCTTCCCAGGCCTGAGAACATCCGTCCAAACTCACTCTTGATGCCTGGATTATCTCCTCCCGGCCCGATGTGCTTGGGCTGCGCTCCCTGTACCGCTTGAGGCAGAGGAGAGTTGCGACCTTTTCGGTTGAGCTCCGGGCTGATGTTCAAAACGGCCCGGTGTACCGATCCGTCACTTCCTTTTCGATAAGGCCCATGAGCCTCCATGCGCTGGTGCTCTTCGTAAGTAAGCGGCCTCTCGTGGAATCCATTACGATAGCGGTCCAGCTGCGCCATGTCGGATACTGGGGGTGACGAAGGATGGTATTCGCGACGAAGATCCTGGTGTTGCCGATTCTCTATCGATTCTCTCGCTTGCTCCAGGATCGTCTGTGGCGGTGGGTGATACGCAGGTCGGAACATTCCTGGTTGCTCTTCACGCGTAGGAGGTCCGTAAAACACTTGATGGTGATAAGGCGCTTGCGGCTGCTCTCTACCGGCGTGATGCAACATCGGGCTACCGAAATTCGGACGACTTAAAGGCTGAGATGTCGGGCCCATGCCGTTCTGGAATGGCGAGGGATCCTGTCGCGGGACTGGCATATTGTCCTTCATAGTTTTATAGGATCCATCACCAAACGCGCGGAAAACACCCAACCTGCCTCCAGAGGACTCATCGCGCCTGCTCAGATCATCCAGCGAGCGAGTTGGACCCGGCTCAACGGGTTGGCTACTGGGCCGACCGAGTATGCTGTTCCCATTCATGTACGGCGAATGCTCTTGCGGTGCTCTGAATGCGCGGAAGCTGTGCGCTGACTCCCTTGGCGGCTGAGAAGATCTAAACATTTCTTCTCGCCTCGGGTCGGGTGCAAAACGCTCGTGCCCAAGTGCTGCAGAGGCCGGTCTGGGTTCTCCAAGCGGGCCCAGTCGTCCCGGACTGAGGTCCCGTGCAGCACCACTGTATCCTTCCCGCATGCTCGATGACCTAGCTCTTCCTGGTGATGGCGGTTGCATCGGCGGTAGTGCCGTCGAAGAGGGGAAGGGGCCAGAGCTGTGAGGCGAAACAGCGGATTTCCTGGGCTCGTCGGCGCCTCCGAGGATGGACGATATCGACATGCCTCCGGAGGGTCGATGCGGCGCTGTCACTGATGATAAACTGGCGAGATCGCGGATGCCTGAGAACGGCGAAGATGTAGGGGGACCGCGCGGAGCTGATCCTAGGATTGATGACGTCGATGATGAGTTGCCGGGCTGGGGAGGCGACGGCGGAGGCATGTTGCGCGATGCGAAAGAGGGCGGCGCGTGCGGAGGCTCGAGAGGCCCTGCATAGCGATGGTCAGCTCCGTTGATGGCTGCATCGCGGCCACGCGGAAACGCACCAGGAGGGTACTGTTGCGGGCTGCCACCTGGACCGCCCAACGAATGTCGCCGCGAAGGATCATAAGGCAGTGACATGGGTGCTAGACCATTTGCGTGAGGTGGCGGAGGAGGGCCCGATGGATGGGGGAGCGATGGATGTTGAGAAGGCGACGGATGGGTCGCGAGGCCGGTGTTTCCTGCGCGCGAGGCACGAGTTAGCTAGCGTCGCTTTGCAGTAGAGCAAGATAGAGCAGGGCACAACCAAGCCCAGGCGGGTCTAGCGCCGGGCTGAGTTTGCGGGGAGAAGGCAGACAAGTGGGTCGAGTACCGGCTGCGAAAGCCGCAATCGTTTCGAGGGAGCGCGCGCTGGCGCCGTTGGGGCGAGCCGATGGCGTCGTCTTGTCGAATTCTATCGATCGACGTGCATCTCTGACAAGCGTGTGACGGCGACATGAACAGTGTACCGAGACTGTGTAGCCATGCCGCTCACGCACGCTTGCTCTTGCCCTCGCCCTGGCCCCAGCAGCAAATCCTCAGCATCTGACCTGGTGTGCGCACGGCCGTCGCATGACGCCTTGGCTGGTCGAGGTACCTGAGTCTAAGCGTGCGTGCCGTCGCTGCAGCTTGTAAGACGCGAAATTCCGTTCGCAGGCACAGCACATCGACGAAGCTCCCAGCGGCACGGTGTCCACCGCCAATCTTGCTCTTGTGTAACATGCTCTTTCACGTACCTTGTGCTGATGGCCATCCATGAGGACCTGGTCCTAGACTTCCTTTTCTTGCATGAGGCCCTGGCAGGAACGGATCGCGTGGGCGCGAGAAGGGATCTGCGAATGGTATTTGTGTCGGCGGTTGGGCGGTCGACAAGTGGAAAGGCGGTGGGAAGTTCGAATTTGAAGACGCGTGCTGGTGGTTGTGGAATTGTCGTTCGCCGGGTGGGTAGGATGGCTGGTGGCGATCCATGGTGTCGAGAGCACGACAGACCGCGTCGTCTGGTGGTATGGTACTGTCGGACGAACAATGTGTGGTAGACGCGTGGGTTGGTTATATGCCTCAGAGCAGCGGGCGCATGGTGTTTCGGTGACGCTGCGACCTCAGCGAGGCAGGCCACCTATCGAGGGTCTTGGGATTAGGTTTTCGTCGAGTGAAAAGGACTATGGGCGGCAGGTTGGTGACAATGGCACAGTGGGATGGGTTCAGTGGTGTTGAGATGGAAGGATGGACAACAGAGACGGACGCAACGCAGGGAGCAGACACACGGAGCACGCACGCACGCACGACAGATCAGAGAGCAGAAGCAGAGACTGGGCCCACCGCAGCAGCCCTGTTGGGTATAGTACATGGACTGCAGGTGAAAAGCACTGGCGCGTCACCAGGTTCCGCGAACAAGACTCGATTCCAGGGACTTGTATCTACATAGCCGTGGCGCCCGACGCCCGAAGGTGTGTAGGTGGAGCCTTCCCGATGCCGCGGCTGATCTCCCGCTGTTTGTCTTACACTCCGAATCCCACCTCAGTTCATGCCAAAGTCTGTTGACAGGCCTGCCCATGTGATACCTGTATCTGTAGTAGCATATCATATCTCGAGTACACCTGGTGACACAGGATATATATCCATACCGCATACATAACTCACTCTATCCCAGTGCTTCCACTGACACCATTTTTAAGCATTCAAGCCACCCAAACCTTTCCTCTACTTTAACCTTCTTTCCACCTCCAATGCGCTAAAGGACATGCTCCCAATGCCTGGCTCACCATCCTTCTCCTGGCCTGTGTTTCGCCAACGCTTACGAGCCTTCTCTGGCAGTGTCGACTGGAATGTCGCGATCGCTTTCTGGCTCTTCGGTATGTTGTCTCAGCTTCCTTCTGACACTGCTGTCTAAATCTCGCCGAACACCTGGCATTTCGAGTCTCGAAGTCAGCACTTACATCAAGACCACGCTCTAACATCCCTCAGGCCTGATCAACAACATCCTCTATGTCATCCTTCTGACAGCCGCCCTGGACTTGGTGGGACCTGATATCCCAAAGGGAACCGTCCTCCTAGCCGATGTCATCCCTAGCATGGTAGTCAAGCTCACCGCCCCTTACTACATCCATCTCGTGCCTTACAATGTGCGGATATGGCTTCTCTCCGCCATCTCTGCGTGTGGCATGCTGCTGGTTGGTTACTCGTCCGCCGCACGAGATGCTAGTGGCATCACAATTAAAATGGCCGGTATCGTGCTGGCGAGTCTGAGTTCAGGTGGTGGCGAGCTGAGCTTCCTCGGTCTCACGCACTACTACGGTTCCACCTCGCTCGCCGCCTGGGGCAGTGGTACTGGTGGTGCTGGCCTTATCGGTGCTGGCGCGTATGCCCTGCTTACGACTACGTTCGGGCTGAGCGTCCGGGGCACCCTTCTAGCCAGCGCCCTGCTACCGCTCATCATGATGTTCAGCTTCTTCGTTGTCTTGCCACATGGTCCACTCAAGGCTGCAAAACAAAACAACAGCGAATATCAATCCGTCCCCGACGACGAAGAGGCCGAATCGCCCGAAGCAACCGGACTCCTCGCTCAACCCAACGAACGCTCCGTCTCACCAGCCTACACCCACCACCGCTCCCGCCTCCAAACCATCACGCACTCCCTCGCCACCAAGCTAAACCGCGCTCGCTCTCTCGTCATCCCATACATGCTCCCGCTCTTCCTCGTCTACGTCGCCGAGTACACCATCAACCAAGGCGTAGCCCCGACCCTGCTCTTTCCCCTGGAATCAACCCCCTTCACGCACTTCCGCGCCTTCTACCCAACCTACGGCGCAATCTACCAACTCGGCGTCTTCATCTCCCGCTCATCGCTGCCCTTCATCCGCGTTCGCACGCTCTACACGCCTTCCATCCTGCAGGTTCTCAATCTCATTAGCCTGACGGCGCACGCCATGTACCCGTTCATCCCGAGCGTTTACTTCGTCTTCGCCATCGTCTTCTGGGAGGGTTTGCTCGGCGGACTGGTGTATGTCAGTACCTTCGCTGCCATCAGGGAGGAAGTGCCTGGGGAGGATCGCGAGTTCAGTTTGGGGGCGACGACTGTGAGCGACTCGGCGGGGATCTGTTTGGCTGGGTTTGTTAGCATTGGGATGGAGAAGGCGCTTTGTGGGTGGCAGGTGCAGCATGGGAGGGATTGGTGTCGGAAGCTTTGAGATATGGGAGTTTTTATCATGCGGGTTCGTTCGTTCTAGCCATCTCTTCGAGCGAGTTATAGATTCATGGTCTGATATAGTTTCCGTACCACGGTTCTTCAATTGTTCGCTTGGGGTGTCTCTTTTCGCTGTCCAACGGTCGAACAAGACTCGACTGCAGGGTATCGCAGCGCAATGGCAGACGTGAAAATGGAAATAGACAATAGATGAATAAACGGTAGTAATCCACGACATCAACGACACCATATCGTTCACTTCTCTTCTCGATGCTGCCCCAACCCTAACCCTCTCACAAAAGTCATTGGTACAATTGAACAGCAATAAGACTCTCATAGCTCGTCTCTCTTGTAATCTATGGCGAAATCATACAAACCGGAACCGTCTGGTATTGGTAGTACTGTCTAACTCTATATTTCAGCTCGGTATCGGCTGTTGCGAACGCAAATCCAAGAAGCTTTGTGAAGCTTCAATGTTCAAGTGTACTTTACACGACTTCTCGTTGGAGAAAGACTCATTGTTGCCATCGAGAGGGTCGATATCAGCTGTGGTTCAAAGAACAATAACTCAGCCGTGAAACTGGGTCGCCCATGAGATGTCTTACGAGCGATGCAGGACTTGTCTTCTATGCGTAGATGTGTACCTCATTATATATTGCTTATATAAGCAGACTTCTCGCATTCGGCCAATCAAGATGTAAGCAATAAGCTCAATGGATTTCTTGAAGTACATTCAAGAAAATCCGCTGCCTCTGATAATTCTCTCCGTGACAGCAGTGCCGCAGGATTTCTTGAAGACCAAATTGTAGATGGGACTGACAGATGATAGTTCAAGATTTCTGGCAAGGAAGGCAGTGTCGACGGCTCTAGTACATTGTGATGGTGGGATATTTACAAAATGGCAACTCTTGCTCGCGGCACTTCCATGCGCTCGTTCAACAAAAGAAAACATTTACTCCTCGTCGCCGTAAAGGGCGCGGCCCTCCTTGGAGTTGACGAAGTGGTTCCTGTGGCGTATGGTCAGCATTGGTTCTCCAAGGTTTGCAATCGCTCCTCCCATTCTTCCATCCATCATATTTGGATTTGTGCAGTAAAGGCCTCCTCTTTATCTCATGTTCATCTCTCATCCATATTCATTGACAGGAGCAGGTGTGTACTCACTTCTCCTCAGCCCACTGCATGACCTCGTATCCGATGATGAGAGGGATGCTCCAGTAGAGGATCTGGTTGCGGGTGCGGCGGAAGGTGTTGAAGACGGCGGCGTTGAAGGTACCGGCCAGGGGGTTCTGACGGTTCTGGGCGAGACCGTAGTGGACAATGCCCTTCTGGGGAAGGGAGCCTGAGAGGAGAGCGCAGGTTAGTCGGCTGGTCGTGGTGGCGTCGGTGTCGACTGCATGTCGCAGTATCTGCGACCGTGGTTATTGCTTACCGAGAGCACCCCAGGGTCCGATGTAGCTGTGAGAGTGTTAGCTGAGTGTCCATGCCTTGTTTTAATCGCCATGCATGCGCGCATTCGAGGAGTATGCGCGCGTGGGTCCAGGGCGCACTTACGAGCCGGGCTTTCCACCACCACCCATGAGGACTTGAGAGGGACGCATGTTGTGAGTTGTGTGTTGGTACGTGTGTGATCGGAGAGTAGGCGAATGCGACAGACGACTCGAAGGCTGTTGGTATAGGAATAGGATGGCGATGTCAGTCCGGGAGGCGGGAACTTTCCGTGTCCTGCCGCATCGCCTCCGCCATCGTGAACTCGAGCTAAACGGCAGCATCATCGAAACAGCAACGAGCTGGACTGAAGAGAGCTCGCAAACACAACAAACGCCAACACTCTTTCACACACACACACTTCAACATGGCCGCCAACGTCCTCAACACCATCTACCGCTTCGCCATCCCGCTCGCCGCCGGCGTCGGTCTCGCCCAGGCCTCGCTCTACGATGTCAAGGGCGGCAACCGCGCCATCATCTTCGACCGTCTGAGCGGTGTTCGCGAGGGCGTCGTCAACGAGGGCACCCACTTCCTCATACCCTGGCTCCAAAAGGCGATCATCTACGATGTGCGCACCAAGCCCAGGAACATCTCCACAACCACCGGCAGCAAGGACTTGCAGATGGTGAGCTTGACCCTCAGAGTCCTGCACAGGCCCGAGGTCTCCAAGCTGTCCACCATCTACCAGGTATGTTATATTGCATGACGAGATCGCGGTGGCAAGCATGCTAAACGTATCTAAACAGAACCTCGGCCAAGACTACGACGAGCGTGTCCTCCCCTCCATCGGCAACGAAGTCCTCAAAGCCATCGTCGCCCAGTTCGACGCCGCCGAGCTCATCACCCAGCGCGAGGCCGTCTCAAATCGCATCCGCACCGAGCTGCTGAAGCGCGCAAACGAGTTCAACATCTCCCTCGAGGACGTCTCCATCACACACATGACTTTCGGCCGCGAGTTCACCAAGGCCGTCGAGGAGAAGCAGATCGCACAGCAGGAGGCCGAGCGCGCACGATTCATCGTCGAGAAGGCCGAGCAGGAGAGGCAGGCCAGCGTCATCCGCGCCGAGGGTGAGAGCGAGGCCGCAGACGTTATTTCCAAGGCTGTCAGCAAGAGTGGCGACGGTTTGATTCAGATCAGAAGACTGGAGACGCAGAAGGAGGTCGCACAGGCGCTTGCCAACAACCAGAACGTCACCTACCTACCTGGTGGGTCTGGTGCCGAGGGCAATGGCGGAAAGGGCAGCTTCCTTCTCGGTCTGAGGTCGTAGACGGTGTGTCTTTGGGAGAAGGAATAAACAAGAGTTTTGTGTGTAAGTGTAATTCGAGGGCGTTGTGCCGGATTGGCGATACGGGATACGCATAGCATGGGTAACTTTCGGCGCTGTAAAAAAAATCTACGCTTCTTCTAATCTCATCTTGGAATCCACTTTCGTAGTGTCAAGATACTCGGGTTGCAGATGACCTTTAGTCATGCAAGCGATACTGAAGTGCTATTCAAGTCATCTAGCTCATAGTTCCTCGGGCATACTGTTCGATCGACCGAACAAGCATAATTCAGATGGCAGTACAAGCGCGTTTAGCAGACATTGAGCCTGGAGATGGGAAGCGTGAGGCACTACTCAGTCAGTTGATGCGGTAATTCAACATTCCCAATCAACAATATTGGAACGAATTGCAAGTCTTTACAATAACTCAATGGGCGTTTTGCATTTTGAGATAACTCTGAGTAGTAGTGCAAGACCGTTGAGCAGATCAGATGATCAAGGAGGTGAGGGCGACGACGACGACGACGACTATGTATAACGATGGGATGCTTTGATTATGTTAGGTACATATCATATCACTCATGCAGCTATGGACCCTATGGACCGGAGACAATAGACGAAAACAGAAAACACCAAACACATTAAGTAAACGAATCCATTGCAAGCCACCGGGCTTGCTGCAAAGGAAGAGTATTTTTTTTTGCCGTCGTAACATGCACCGAAGGGGAATCGTTGTTGTTGTTGTTTGTTGCTTTTTGTGTTGCGTCGGCCGTGGTTTGTTCTCGACTAGAGTCGAGCCGCTGCGAGGCAATCGATGTTGTGGAAAAGGAGTTCGTGAATAAGGCATGTAACCAAAACCGAAAGGCCGGGCCAAAGAGAAAACAATGAGTGCGATTTCAAATCGGTCAGTGTCGTTAGGTCTGATATTTGTATAAGTCTGATGCCGTGATAGAGCGTGAAAAAGGGTCATGCCACGTGGGCGACCGAGGCGAGGGATAGGTGTACAGGTCAGGATATCTCGGACAAGCCGACGTCGTCATGGTCGAAGACTTAGTAGCGTTCGTTCAAGCTCTTCATGCTCATGCGGTGCCCCGGATCGCCACTCGTACGCTGGTGCTCGTACTCGGACTGCCTTCTGAGTCCGTCATGGCTCGAGGAGTGCCTGTTTTGTGGACGGTCGTCGTGGACGGATTCGGACTCGCTGGAGTCGCCACTCGGGCTCGCACCTTCGCGGTGGCTGTGGTCGCGTGCCGTGGCCTCGCTGCTGCTGCGGTCGCAAGTCTCAGTACTGTAGCTGTACAGGCTTGCAAGTGGAGCTGGAGCATGGATCTCTGGCAGACGAGACGACGAAGGTCTCGCGTCATCGAAGGAAGCTGAGATGGCAGGGAGTGAGGTGTTGGGTGCAGCGTAACGCGCGCCTGATGGGTGTGTTGGTGGGGGCATCGCGGCTGTGGCCATGCTGGGAAAGGGTTCGCCGAGGGTAGGGACGATGATGGGAGATGAGTCGGGGCTATAGCTGCCGGGAGGTGCTTGGAACTGGTAGCCGAGGATGGGATCGGCCACGGATCCTGTTGTGGTCACAGTGCCAGTGATCTGGTGCTGGCTCGAGGAAGTGCTAGCGTAGCCGGGCGCATGCATACCGGGCGCATTGTTGCGAGATGTGTTTGAATCAGTCGGCCATCGCAGCGCATCACGGCTGTGTATGCCGTTGATGTAGGGTCTGAAGCCCTTTGTCGCCGGGTCGATTGGTCGAGGTTCCGGGAATGCGTGGGCATATGGCTGCCTTTGTGGGTAGGTGATTGAGTAAGGAGGAACAACGGGCGGTAGACGTCGCTCCAGAGGTGCGTGAGATGGCAGGGAGGAGTGGAGAGAGCCCATATTCAGTATGGACATTGAATCCGAAGTTACGCTCGGCGAGCGGCCGCTGCCAGTGTAGCCAGACACAGGAGACTGCAGAGTACCGAATGAATACGAACCTTGTTGTTCGTAGAAAGGAGAAGAGACTGGCGCTGGGAGAGGCGCACTGGAGGCGTAGGAAGGTCGATAGGCGTCGGGCGAGCCGTACGAGCTTGCGATGGAGTCATGGCGAGGAGCTGAACCGGATCCATAAGTGTACGTGTCAACCGGTGAGCTGTCATATTGAGCATCATAGTCGGTTGGCCAAGCTGTGCGGGATTGCAATACCGGCAAAGATGGACGGTGTTGAGCTGGGTACAACGGGGTGACATTGCCCATATCAGGTGGATCGTCGACATTGTACGGCCGTGGACCGCCGCCGTTGTTCTCGGAGAGCATGACTTCCAAGTCTTTTGAATGCATCTGTCGCAACAGTCAGCATTCTGTCAGGTCGTCGAAGGCATGTGCACATGTACTGACTCTGTGGAAGTTGCAATCGTCGTGTCTTGCTCCGGAGCTCCTACACGCCTGGCATCCAGTTCCATCACCCGGGTCGCCAGAGCACTTGATCTTGCGTCGTCGGCACCGTGCACACTACATACCAGGAATATCAGTAACCAAAAGGTTCTCGAGCTTGCCAGTCTGCACTTACCGCGACTGCAATGCGTCGTCTTGCCTGGCCACCAGCGGTTAGGGGCTCGTCGGGCTCTTGTATGCCGGTGTGCGTTTGGACACGACCAGCATACTCTTGACGCAGCTCATGTCGAGATTCGTAGGGTGGCCCATACGGAGCAGGGCGATCGTAGTATGTTGCGTTCGCCATAGTTCGATGGAGTGTGCGGTGGCAAGCGTCGTAGTCGCTTCCGCCATGATACGGCTGCATCATCATCATACTGACATATCATGATAACATCTCTGCTCAGCAAAGAGAAAGCCTGGAAGTTTCAGTGTAGGTGAACCAGCAAATCAGGAGAAGTGGGATTGTGGCGGAAGGTGATATGACTTGTGGACAGCGGTGCAACAGGACCTGTGTTCAACGAGCGGTGTCGATCACATCTGGCGACACTGCTTTATGCACGTTCCAGACGAGTGATAGGAAGCAGGGCTAGCAACATGAGCAAACAAGTCCTGAAGGAAAATTGGTAGCGTCATGAGCGGAAGGCGAGCGTTTGTGTAGCACAGCCAGGAGAGGCGTTGAGACCTGGCTCGAGCGATGCAATAGTGAGCAGTCGAACCTGGTCAAAGCGACAGGTACCATTGGACCTGAGTACCAGTGAGTCGAACCACCAACTCACTTGAAGCTCGAAGTGCTCGCTCTAGGGCCCACCTTCGTAGCGCACGAAACGGTTGATTGCTGCCGCAAGACCGGATGCCTGCGTCTGGGTTGAGCGATGTCGACGAAGTGGCGCACGATCACAGTTCTGGACTTGTGATCCGGATGCTACTAGACTCATCTGTGTAGTTGCCTGAAGACCGCGGTTGCCGCGTATGCTTTCGTATGCAGCGTGACCCAACAAACTGATTGAAGTCGTTTGCCCGCGCACGGTGGATCCAGAAAGCGGTGGTGCATATCAAAAGGAGCCGAGCTGTTCCAGGATATTTTGAAGACGTGTCTCCTGCCGGAGGCGGGCCATTTTATCAGCAACGGCATGCCCGTAAAACCATGGCGCGATGTGTCCCTGACCGCCCTCATGCGTCGAATGCGTCGGCCTCGCATGCAAATCAGCTACGCTGAATTCGCAGGGAGGCAGGCTGCAGGTTCCCGCATTGACTATCCATGTCGTGTGGATCTCGCCTTTTCGGTACTCAGTGGTACCGTCGTGGAGTGGCCCTGAAGGTGTCAAACGCGGTGTGCATAACAAGACAGGTGACAGCCAGTGTTTGGCAGCATGCGGCGTCCTTCGCACACATAAAGACATGCCACTCAAAACAATGGTATAGGCGATCGCCAATGCCAAACACTGGCATGGGTCTGCTGACATCAAAGCCGGGTGTCCGCCTGCACAGACTTTTCCAGAATTATTGCGCAATAGGATAGTGGGTACCTACTTTGCCAGTCGCACGAGATGACTTGGAGCGACTGGCGCGCGCTCGAGCATAAGTAGCCGTCGCCTTCCACCCCGGCAGCGGGGGCGGATGTTTGCCGGCGGTCGTACATGAGAGGTTACGGAAGTCATGCGTTGGCTGCGCAATAGCTCAGCGACCTCATTTCGTGAAACTGCAATCTTCATCCAGATTTGAAGCACAATCTCATAATGCATTGTGGCCCGTGAGTACATGCTCAGCTGCGCAAGCCAAGCCTATGGGAACGTCAGAAGGTGGTAAACATGCATCGATGAAACCAGCACTCATGCAGGACCAGCTATGTGATAGATCACTTTCCGAGACTGCATTACGCTGAGCCGAGTCGAAGCTGGAAGTCCGTACAAGATGAGAGCTTCGGTTTCGCAGGCAACGCGTTCAATGGTGCAACCTGAATGAGGTCCCTGGTGGTGTTCGTGGTGATTACCCAGTTTTATGAGAGGCAAACGCCTATCCGCAATATCTGGACAGATCTGCAGAGCTCATAAGCCTTTTGTGATTTTCTGTGATCTGAAACGATATCGTTGCCCCGCCAGACGCCAACTTTCTCTGAGTCCATGGCTCTGGGATTCGGTCCAGCCATTAGCATTAGCTGCAGGTCGCTGCCTCAAGCCAAAGAGGAAGACCTGGCAGCAATTGCTGTTATGTCAGCCGGTAGCGCACTCCCACGGATATCCCGCATCCAATAACTTATCGTTTTCCACACGATACACCACGGATCCGAAGTATCGGGTCAGGTAGAAAGATACCGAAACAGCACACGAGTACCTTGGCGATAGAGATTTGCTAGCCCTACAGTAGTCACGTGAGTTTATGTGACGACAGTGGAGCGTAAGACTCAATGGTCCGATAGTGAGTGAGTGAGTGAGTGAGGTGTGAAGTTGAAGTGAAGTGCGCAAGGAGCCTTCGAAGGCGCGAAGTTTAGCAAGAACGCGACCTGGCCCGAGCGCCAGTCGCGAACATACAGCTTCCTTTGTTCTTGAAGCGCTGTTTATTGCAATTTCACGACAAGATACACTGCCGCACCGACTAAGGCAATCACCATGGCAAACATGTTCAAAGTGCCAGACTCGGACGATTTGCCCAGCACTCCGCCTCGCGACCCTCTTTTCTCTTTTGCTCGTCCAAAGAGCACGACACCGTCGCATGAACCACCAACATACCTCACGGACATTTCTACTACACCAGATGGACCTCCGCCACGCTCGCTTCTGGGAAGCTCAATAAATGCCAACAGCACATTTCCGCGCGGAAGAGGAACGCCGCTGAAGCGATTTGCGCTCCAGCAAAGTAGCCCGCCGCACGAGGAGGACGAGGACGCCGAAGGCGAGGACGATGATATGTTCGCGCGCAGCTTTGCTCCTCGAGCAGGTGGCGGACTGGACAGTGCCATGTTCAATTCCACGGTGAACAGCCCGCGCGGTCTGAAGAGGAGCAGGAATGGCAGAGTGCAGCCGAGACACAAGAGCGATATGCCCGCTATTGCGCGAAGCCTGGCAAAACAGTCAGGACCGGCAAGTCTCGACGACCCTGACGATCTCGTCGTTCAGAGTGAGCAACTTGTGGCTGCTCTGGATGGCAAGGCGCAAAAACAACCACTAGCCGAGTTGGATGGCGCGCTAGCGAATGGTTCTGCTCAATTGACTGCATTCTGGAGCCAGTTTGCTACACCTTCTACCGAAGAAGGGTCCGTTGGCCCATCAGATAGCAGTCCAATCGCGCAAGCTAGCTACGTGGCATCTTTCTTGCTGCAAATGCATCACCCTCATACTTCCAGACCTGTCCAACCGACTCCCATCTCTCGCTTTAAGCGTGCTGGACTCGGCCAGCGAGCTCCCACATCTGCCGTCCCACTTCCAAGAGCTCTGCTGGACTGGCTGAACGTGCACCACAACCCTTACCCGGACGACTATGACACAATTCACATGACACAACCCGCACCTTCGAGCAACGAGGCCTTCTGGGATGTCGTATACTCATCAGCGCTGCGTGGCAAGTTTGACCGCCTGATTCGCCTTTTGAAAGATGCAGGTTTCGAGCACGCTGCCACAGCCCTTGATGACGGAGCAGACCATCGTGGATATCGAGGCAGACAACTCGAAAATACCAAGGGCGCCGTTGCGCACTGTGTCAGTGTTCTGGAGTCTTGTCCGGCAGTCCAGTACGACGACTGGGACGTGAAGGGGCCTGACTGGGCCCTGTTCAGACAGCGCGTTCGTCAATCCCTTCGCGAGCTTGAAGATCACGCCGAGGGTGATGATGACGGCTCTGATGTATACGGCAACAACGCATTTGCGCAATCTACTGCGACCATGAGTTTCAGTACTGCTAGCAGACGCGCGGAGAGCAAAATCCCATGGACGATTTACGAGAATCTGCGAGCACTCTACGGGCAGCTGTTGGGCTTAACGGACGAGATCGTTCTCGTTTCTCAGGACTGGCTCGAGGCATGCGTGTACCTGACAGTCTGGTGGGACGGCGAGGAGGAGATGGAACCTACTGCCAATCTCTCACGGAGTGGCTTGCGCAAGAGCACGGCAGCAAGTCAGCGAACAAGGGAGGTTGATGTCACGCCACTTGCTGCTTACCGTAACAGGCTTGCAGACATGCATGCCGATGTGACGACTGATCCTGAGGACTCCGTCTTCCAGGTAGACACAATGAATCCCCTCCTGGTCGCTCTGGCTTCTGCAATGGAGGACAATGTGGAAGGTGTTGTCACCATCTTACGGACCTGGAGCCTACCCATAGCAGCCTCAGTGGTTGAGATCGGCGCGCTTGGAGGGTGGTTGCCTCAAGGCAGACCCAGAAGTAGAGGGCTAGCTGAACAAGGTTTTAGCAGTGAAGACCTCATGGTTCTGAGCCATGGACCAACCTCCCAGAGGCCTGATACCGACATCGAGCGCGACGAAATACTGCTGCATTATGCAGACCGCTTAGCTGAGAGGGAATCGTTTCAACTTGCTGGCGAATCTGGCGGCGCAAAGGAAGGCTGGGAACTTGCCGTCTCTGTTCTTGGTCGATTGGACAATGCCAATGCGGCCCAAGGCAGAATTGGAGCCTTGCTCGGAGATATTGATCTGAAAGATGAGATGCGAGTCGACAAAGTGCTCACGTTGTGCAACGATCTGGGACTTACAGAGCAAGCGCGAGCTATCTCAGAGGTATGTGAACAGTGCAGTTTGTGCGTGGAGAACCTGACTAATATCATTACAGCGATACGCAGACGGCTTGATCGACTCACCCCAAGCGTATGGACTGGTACTGACTTTCTACGCTCGCGCTCATTCAGCGACGAAACTCAAGGACACACTGGCGCTGTTGACCTCGTTGTCATTGATCCAATCCGCCGCAGTCCCTTCCTTCAAAGACCTTGACTCGCAGCTTGCATCTCTGCTCAGCAAGGATCGCCCCGCCTTTGTTCGTCTTGCGCGTTCGGACCCCAAAGCCGCAACTCTGCTGTCCTCTAACTTCAGCGGATACGCAACCCTTCGTAAATTCTACGATCTTCGAGACCAGGACGTCAATCCTGCTGGCACGGACGCCAGACAGCATCTGCGACCCCTAGAGCGCAAACGCGAAGCCGCAAAGGCACTCATGGCCATCATCGAAAGCGCCTCGGACTGTATTCGTGGTGGTCTCTTCGACCCCGAGGTTGAGTCTGCAATTCCGGCTGATGCCTTGCTCATATTGCTGGGCGAAACGCTACCGCTGCTCAGCACCGGCCAGCGTATCTTCTCAAAAGCGGACATCTACACTCTGCTCCGCATCGTCGAAGACTTCTCGACTGCGCCAGCCCGGATACGCGAGCGCGCGGAAGACCTCTTCCAGGCCAGTGGGAGCTCGTACCGCGGCGGAGGTTTGGACTCGCTGAAGAAGTCAAGAAGCGACTTGTCCGGCTCCAGCTATGATATGCTAGCCTCGTCCTATATGGCGCTTTCTCAAGACAAGGGCAAACCTGGCGCACAGATCACCCGTGGGTGGGACTGGAGGAAGGGCCTAGATGGAGCAGGTGGCCTGAGTGTGGGTTCAAAGGAAGTCCTAGCGGTGTTGCGTCTCGCGTTGTCGCAGGAGATCGCCAAAAGCATGAGCGGGGCATACTGAATGAAATGAAGCGCTAAAGTGGCGGCTTGGTCAACTTGAGTTCTGGATTAGGGCGGTATGGTCACGTTTGTATGCAAGAAAGACTGTTGGAATGATACGAGGTTATGATTTGATCGCTTCATCTGGCTGACAGACAACGTGTGGAAGGTCGGGTTCTCCGAGAAGTCTCCCTGGCATTCGAATCAACCCATTCCCTCGACAGCATCCCTTCTATGCTGATGTTCAAAAACCACTAGACATTGGTCCCACGCCTGATGTCTGAGGTACTGGAAGTGGATAGACTGACGTTACATCAGAGGCAGGCCCATTGAAGCGGTGGCCCACAGACAGCGCACTCGTACGCGATCCGAGATAAGCAATTGTAAGCTTGCAAGGATCAATTAGCCTTACCCGTTCGTCTGTCACTCGGCGTGCAGATGAGTCAAATGTTCCCTCGATCACCATGCTCCTGGCGGACATCAACTTAATGTCAGGCCATTGGGCATGACCGCGAACAATTGCCGATGGCAGCTCAATATGGTTCAAGAGTTCCACGGTCCGGCACGCAGCAATTGTGCAGTTCCAAAGCCTAGAGGCCCGCCCCGGACGAAGAGGCTCTCCACTTGACTGCATAAAGTTTGCACTGGCTGGAGTCTTTCGCTTGTGCTTGACCAGAAGTGGACTCGACAGCTAGCGAGAATAATGAAAGGATCCGCAGGAGCAGTAGACGCTGCTGCATGCGTCAAGGTCCCTCACGTGAGTTCGTCCAAGCGTGCATGTTCGGTGAAGACTGTTGTTGGAGGCCAGGCCATCTTCACAAGTCCGTCGAAGTCAAAGTCCTGTTGTCAACGGGAACGATAGCAATTGTCTATGAGGTGATGTCTGCAGACTGACTTGGCAGGGTCTCTAGAACGGATGATCTCGGTGATCTGCGGCGTGATCTCCGACCTCTCACTTGGCGTCTCAGCTCTAACCACCCACCACGTGCCGTGATGAGTTGCCGTTTGTTCATCACCACTGGTGGTTTGGACGACTCGTCTAAATTGTCTGTGTTGTTCGCAAACTACATGGAGGCGTCGTTCGTATCGTCAAAACCTTCCAGATGTTCACGCGGCTGCAGGGCGCCGGGATCCCTGCGCTGTCTGCAATAGTACACGTCGATGCAGCCACACACAGCATCCCCGGCTAGCCTCCCGCGTATCGCAACCGCCTTCCAAGAAACTACCTATGGTCGCGCACGTATGCATGCATACATGTCGGTATGCCACCTGTTAAGCGAAGCTAATACTCCGCCCACCCGTCTGTGGACGCCTTCGACACTGATGTTTCCCTGTGGCGCCCAGGCGTGGTTATTTGTTACTAAGTGGGGCATCAAAAGGAATCCCGCCAGGCCTGCTTACGAGGTCGGACGTCCCATTCAAAACGGGGTGCCATGGCGCCACTCGCCTCTTCTACCGCCGCCTCAGTACCGAACAACAGGTACCTAGCACCAACCATAAGACGCCGAATTCCGGACTAGGCAGTGAACACAACGGAGATGATTGAAGCGCCGATTGGAAGAAGACCTACGCGTGACTTGGAGGCCCAAGTCGATACGGCACAGCAATCAATAGGCCAACAGATCGAGCCTCGTTATGCACCATGGCACAAGCCTCCAGAACACATCGTCGATAACATTGCGTACGCTAGACCCTCCTCACGATTTACGGGTCTGCAATGTCCTCTTGCGGGTCGATACCCACACCCACGGAGCAGTGTCTACCTCGGATCGGGTAGGTAAGTGATTTTTCTCCAGAAGGCTCAGACTCACCATTTAAGCCACCTTTCATCAGCTGCAACCCAATGTTCCGAGCGTGAGCTGCATCCTTTTGACGAAAGATCACGACTGCTCTTCGAGAATCTAGCTTTACAACTCGCGACTTGGGAACAGCTTGCAACAAACATCATGATGAAGCACATCGTTCGACTATCACTTCGCAGCAGGATCACTTCCTTGCGACGATCCTACGCTACGACTTCATATACCGACCGACATATAGCTGCCACCGCTCCGGCGCCCTACTGGAAGAATTTAGAGCCGTGGAAGGACGTGAAGACGCAAGAATTTCTGAGCTACGGTTGGCAGGTGGGTAAACAACTCAACGCATATCGTTATATGGCTAACAGTACCAGAAAGCCAATACCATCGAACGACCAGAGAAGCTCTTGACTTTTCTGGACCAGATTGTGCCTTCCGTCATTCCAGACGACCGGAGTTCCAGCTCCAAGCCAATTGCAACCCGCGAAGCCTTTCTCGCTGATGTTGAAGATGGCATGAAGGCAGCGCCGATGTCCGTTCGTCTCACACCTCACATCGTGAGCGTTGCAAACTGGGCTTCGCCTTTTGACGACCCTGTCATCCGACAATTTGTTCCGCTCAAGTCCAAGCTCTTGCCTGACCACCCAAGGTTGACCATGGATTCTCTCCACGAGGAGGTGGATTCGCCAGTACCTGGTCTCGTTCACCGGTATCCGGACAAGGTTCTATTTCTAGGTCAGCCTTTTCTGAACACGCGTACGCTTCATTTCCCCCGCTAACCCCTGTCGCAGCGACCTCAGTCTGTCCGGTGTACTGTCGCTTTTGTACAAGGTCGTACGCCGTCGGAGCTCCCACCGACACTGTCAAGAAGTCTTCGATCAAGCCGACGCTCCGGAGGTGGAACAAGATGTTTGAGTACATCGAAGCCACGCCACAGATCAACGATGTTGTCGTTTCAGGGGGCGACTCATACTACCTCAACCCGGAGCATTTGAGTTTCATTGGACAACGCCTGCTCGACATACCTCATGTGCGACGCTTCCGGTTTGCGACCAAGGGATTGGCCGTGTGTCCCATGCGGATCACCGATACTAGCGATGGCTGGATTGACGCATTCGTTGCACTCAGTGACCGTGGAAAAGAGATGGGGAAGCAGGTTGCGATGCACACTCACTTCAACCACCCCAACGAAATTACTTTCGCGACCCGGCTGGCTGCAGCAAGTCTCTTCCGTCGCGGAGTAATGGTCCGGAACCAGAGTGTGCTACTGCGAGGCGTCAACGACAACGTGGCAACCATGTCGAAACTCGTACGCTCATTGGCGGATCTGAACATCCACCCTTACTATGTTTACCAATCCGACATGGTCAAGGGTGTCGAAGACATGCGAACGCCGTTATCGACAATATTGAATCTGGAAAAACAGATCCGGGGGACGATCGCAGGATTTATGATGCCATCTTTCGTCGTTGATCTTCCAGGTGGCGGCGGAAAGAGACTCGCGTCCAGTTTCGAGTCCTACGACGAGCAGACAGGTGTCAGCACCTTCAGAGCGCCTGGTGTTTCCGTGGACAAGGAGTTTACGTATCACGATCCGTTGCCGCATTGCAGGTAGCGGACGCACGAACGCCACACAGCTCTTTTGGTATCCCACAGCGCTGACAGCAGGTCTTGCAACAATGAGATCGATGGACTGTCCGTTTCAGGCATAGACTGTCTGCACCAGAGATCAGCCTGAGCTCTCGCTTAGCACGCGATATGCAGTGGCCCGTTACTCAATGCTTCACGAGTGCGACGACAACGACGACGACGACGACAACGACGACGACGACGACGACTACTACGATGAATGAAACAATACCACTTGAAACCGCTCTCAATGACCACTCCGTAATAACCACGTCATCCTATATCTGCAGCGTATTATCATCAACTACAACCCTTCGGTACATTCCGGCTTCCGAGGAAACCGAGGTCATTGGTGTAATTCGGCCGACCAGGTCACATGAGTTTTCAGCAAACGCCGAGCAACGTTGAAAGACACCATCTACTACCATTCAGGTCGTCAACACTGCCCAAACGACATAACCCTCATTGATTCCACACCTTTCCAAGTAATGCAACAGCCTCGCGTAAGCAGTGGCAAACCGAAAGCGAACCTCCAATCTTCAAGTCAACAACACAGCCCCCACGTAATCTCTCTTGCGTCGCATACGAGACAGCGTACCGTCCGCCTCCGTACACAGGACCGAGAACGTGTAGTGGTGTGGCATGCACAAAACCAGCAAGCCAAGCCAGCTAATAAGAGCTCACGCGCGGCGCAGATATCGAAATCTGTACCACACGTAAAGGAGCATCATCCGGCCTCCGGAAACCACGCTCCGATCTTCACCCTGGCATCAGATCACCGCTATGTCGTGCATGAGGTAATATCTCAGCCGTTCAAGGGTGTCAAGATCGGTCGAACCTTTGTACAGTGTCCGCAGGCGAGGTGTATAGTGGGGAATGCGCTGAGCCCTGCTGGAAGGCATCCGGGCGAATTGGGTAACACCTATTAAGGTTTGACTATACACTTCGCTTGCGGACACTGTAGAACGAAAGGGTGGGACAGAGTTTCTAGCACTTTCCATGCAAATCTGCTTGGGCGACCTCGGATGGCGCCCGGAGCCCTAACTTTGTCAAAGGCACGTTAAGCGTTCGGAATCATGTGTTCGTTTTGGGGGAGTTTGGAGGCATTATTATGGCTCGTTGTTAACTAGTTCTAGACCTTTCCGTGTTTTCTCATCCCTGAACGTTCGAGCTCACGTGACCTCTCGATGGTCGTACATTCCATGCGTCTGTGTACCTATGTATCAAGCTTTCCCGTTCGACAGTCGACGTTGCGCAATCCCTGACCAAGTGCTTTCCTTCAAAGAGAATCAACGAGACTACTTCTCGTTCGTCGTCATTCATCTCTTCGCGCTCAAGATCACCAACACCTCGAACTCCTTCGACCCCAAGAGCTTGCCCAGAAAGACTTTCAGCGGCACGGTCACGTTGGCGACATTGGCGATGTAGTTCGGCTTGTCAAGGGAGTCCTGCCTCTGATCGTCGGTCAACAGGTCGCGCTGGTAGATCTCGACGCTGAGTTCGCCGCGGGTGATGGGCTTGGTGGTGCGCTGGAGATTTGGGTCTGTTTATGGGAGGTTAGCGTGGAGTTCCACGATCGAGTTCTTGGGTTGTAAGTACTTACTGTTCGCGAGGATGTCGTCGAGCTCCGAGGTAGTTATGACAGCGAGGCCATCGGGGATGATCGGGTTGTTGGGGTCGCGTTGGTGCTGGTAGACCAGGACTTTGCTGTTGGGAGAGGTCATCTTGGCGAGGCTTTTTGCTTTCCAAGTTCTTGTCTTCCGGTTGAGTTTGTCGGGAGGAGGTAAGGTAAGACGTTGTGGTCGAGTGTTTTGACAAAGGCGAGGGGTGTCGAGTGCCGGATGCGTCGCGACTCGCGTTCACAAAGGAAAAGTCGTTCACTAGGCGTTGGCAACAAAGGGGGTTTCCACTTACAGCGCGCTGGTCTTCACTTACAATGAAGAAGTCAGTGAAGGGAGGGCCGGCGCGCGAGCGTCAGTGAAAGGGGCGCGCCGAGTGATGCAAAGCACCTCATTTCTCGAGTAATCATTTTCTGTTTAAAATGTAAGAGTGAACACCTTTCGAGTTCGCTAAAGCGACGATCATAGAGCATGTATGCACTACCTCCTTCGTCCCTCGTACCTGTCGCGGCTGCGACGTCTCTCAGGACTACGCCTGCGACCGCCGCGGTCATCACCGCCTCGCCGTGACGGCTCATACCTATCCCTATCGCCCCTGTCCCGCGCGTAACTGCTGCGCCCCTGATCCCTCCGAGGCGGACTTCTGCTGCGAGGCTTCCCGCGCGGCTCCTCAGGCTCGCCACGTCTCCTGCGTTCCTCCTTGTCAAAGACATAATCGTACTTGTCGCCACGGTTGCGGCCACCCTCTTCTCCGCGGTACTGTTTTCGACGTTCTAAGCTGTCAATGCCACCGAAGCCTCCTCTACCGCGAGCAGAGTTGCTCTTAGAGTTTTGACGCCAGTCTGCCGAGAGCTTTGATACACTCTGCGAGAAGTCGACGTGGATGCGGTGGTCGTCGATCAATACGCCCTGCATCTTGAAGTAGGCGCGCTCGCAGTCTTCTTTCGTGGCGAACTCGATGAACGCATATTGCAGACTGTCACCCGATGTCTTGTCGCGAATCACTTCACAAGACAGGATCTTGCCAAACCGCGAGAAGATGAGCTCGAGATCCTCGTCCTTAGTCACAGGGTTCAGCTTGCAGACGAACAAGATTTGCTCTGGAGGTGTGATGTCGGCCGAGGGCAAGTCTCCGATAAGCTCGAGTGTGAGCGCTTGCGCGCGGGCCTCGCGTTCTCGGCGTACTCTCTCAAGCTTTTCAGGGTCGGTATTCTCCTCGAGAACCTCGTCGTATGCAATCCTGACGGTTGCCTTTTGCTCATCTGAAGGTAGGGGACTCGATGGTGGCTCAATGAAGCCGGGGGGGTCATCGTAAGGATCGTCGAGAACAACAGTGTGTAAGATCCTGATGTCTTGCAAGGGTCGTCCAGAATTGTCAATGAAGGCGGTGTTGATCTTCTCCAAGGCATCAAAGCCCTCGACCACCTCGCCAAAGATAGCAGCTTTGCCATCGAGATCCTCGATGTTCTCGCCGAGTGTGATGACGAACTGGCTGCCGGCGAGGCGTTCGTCGGGGTTTATCTTGCTGATAGAAGTTGCCATGCTGACCGTACCACGCTCTGCATGCTTCCGCTTCTTCGAGATCTCAGGTTTGAAGGTCATTCGTTCAGGATGTGTTGGGCGTTTCGTAGCACCGTTAGGCAGACTCCAGATGGATGCACCTCCATCACTCCCCTTGGCCTCCGGACCAATGGGGTCACCAGTCTGAAATGAGAAATTTGGCTGTACATTGTACACCGGTGAAAAGTTGTAGTACTTTGCCTTGCAAAGCTTCAAGAAGCTGTTGAGTTCATGTTAGTAAGAGTGAAGATAACGAAGTTGTCCGCTGCCAGGGCTGCAGAGTTTCCGAACGGGCATCGCGAGTGGAGAATCCAGTAACGGCTGAGATTCTGCCAACCAGGTTAAACCACGAGATGACATGGGCCCTCGAAACTGTGAGCGCCTGATGATTTTAACAGAGTAGTGGATGATAGAACTTACTTCTCGCAACACTTTGGAGCCTCCTTCACCAGCAAGTCAATCGTGATATCACCAGCCGACGTCTCCAATAGCACCGACATGCTGAACTTGGTACTTCCGCAAGATCAGGGTTGGATCGATGGAAGTGAGGTCAGTGTCGATCTTTTTAGAGTGCACGCGATGGGTCGAGCGCGAGATGTCGCGCCTGAGGCGTGCAGCTTCTACAAAGCTTGTTATTGGTTTAAAGTCTGATCGCGCTAGCGCCGGTCACCAATTGAGACCGCCCTGCACACTCACAGCACTGACTTGAGCCGTTCAAATGTTGAAACATGGCCACCACTACTACTGCTTTGGTACTAGTGACAAAGACTGATGTAATATTGAGTGCGTATATGACTAGACTCGGTGGAGTAGGAGCCCGATGTGAACAGATGTACTCATACCGATACCGATAGTACGAGACTTTGGATTTACGAAAGTCTTGATGCAAATGTGAGGGTTGATTTCATTAATTATATGTACTGTTCAAAACAACTGCATGCGAACCACTTCCGTGCCTGCTAATCGCGGACTCTATGACATAGCAGGTCATTTAGAGGGACGTTCTCGGAACTAGATATTCTGCCCCCTAGAGAGGCAATAACAAAGAGAATGCAATGGCTTCTAGTAGTTGCTCAGAAGCGTTTTTCCACATCCTATGAGAAACCCCGTGCGTACTTGCAGTGCGGTAATGTACAGCCAAGTACCAATCTGCAAACACAGTCACATCATCGATGGTCCGTCATGTTCGCAGCGAATGTTTGTATCTGTAACTGACGTCAGTGAAACGATCAATCATTGTTATTCAGAGACGAGTCTAGAATTGTGTAGTGTTTCAGAGGTGAGAAGATTGTAAAGCTGGCGTGTAAGCATAGCCAACCAGGCACGCGAAGAGCGGCTGACATCTTATGGCCCCAGCTGCATTCATCATAACATATGTGCATATGCATAGAAAACAATTGAAGACTGACCTGTGACGTCGTAGTCGTTTCGAAAATGTGGTGGTTTCGAAAGTGCAACGCTCGAGCTGTCCGCGATTAAGGGCCATTTCCAGAAGGATCCGCATGATATCGTCATTGCTCTTTGGCGACGACCTGCAATCGCATTTCTTCTCTCATACCGATCGTGTGTGTGACGCCGTTCTTAAAAAGGATGACGGCACCGTCACTCGTGGACAGGCTTAAAACATCGGTGCGGCCAAAGGTCTCTTTGTCGGATTAGTTTGACGCGAGTCGTTTCCCACCCTTTCCTCGGACATCAGAAATGTTGTCTCCCAGGATGAGTCTGTTCAGGCTCTGGTTTTGGCAGTCGGAGTGTACAAAAAGAACAAATTTCCATTCTGGATCCGGGGCGTTGCACAAATTTCCAGGGGCCTGTCCAGAATTGCAGTGACTCGAGAATTCTCACTCCATTGATCCAGCCACTGCCTCCAAACGGCAAAAAGCCGCTATCATCTCATCAACGAGGATCAGATCAGGTAACCTTGCGGTCTAATTATCCAATCAGACGGCCGATACAAATAGCCGAATCCGTGTCAAGTCGCGCCCGTGATGGCGAAAGTGCCTGTATTTCCTTGCGACTGTTGAAGATTTCGAGGATTGTGCAGTTGATGGATGGACGCTGCCCGGGGCTGAGTTGTTAGCGAGCCAGAGGGAGGGTGGCGGCCTCAATTGTTTAGTCTGTTTCATTGTACAAATCGTTGAGTGTTCGAAAAGCACAGCACATACTCTTGTTGTCCGCATCTGTGAGACTGTGGCGCTGTACATAGAGTGCGGCAGTTGCTGCTTTCGGAGCCTTGGGCTCTTTCTGGCTCACTAGCGCGGTTTGCCTGTCAGGCGTGCTGGAAGCAGCAGCATCCAAATGGACTCCATGCAGTAGTGAGTGTCAATGTCCGTGGTAAGACCCGGCTGTGGCAAATATAAGTTGCTGAGATCTACTATGCCATGTGTGATGTGTCGGACTTCCAACTCTTCTAGCGCAATTTCCGAATGAAGCATGGGCTTGGATATGACCGTTCCTCGGCCCAGACCGCAAATGTTTCATGATTTTTGCAGCGCTATGAGCAGCCTCGACCGGTGGCACAACGGTCGTGATACCGAAGTCCTAGAATCACACCGAAATTGGTGCCTATGATATATTGTAGGCATCTTGTTAGTGATGGCGAATTTCCGGAGGAGTTATAAATATCAGCAGCGTGCTAAGGCGCCACTTTCGAGGCTGAGCGAGGCCGGCCGCCGGTAAGCTATCGCTTTAGCAAAGTCAATAGCGTGCTTGTGATCGTGGGTGTCGGTGTTCGTAAGCAGAAGTTTCCACACGCGTGGTTATGAGGAGAGCAGTCCATGTCTCGCCGGCGATGAAATGCGAGTTTGGGAAGTCGTGATGGGAGTCATGCCCAATTCCAGTTCGCATCAACATCCCTGTGCACCTCATTGATGAGCGAGAGCTGCATCCACCTCCACACATCAATCGACTGCCTAGTGCGCCGTGCTGACAGATACCTACGTCACCTTTTGTGAGTGACGAGGCGAGACGCACGCACTCTTGTGCCGACTGACTCCGGCCGCGCGAGGCCGTTTTGCGAAAGAGGGGACCGAGGAAGATAGGGTGTGGTGAGATTAAAGGCAATCCGCTAGCCGCCTTGTTCCTGCAGAAGATCACCTCTCATGTTGGCGTGAGACATGTCAGTTTCTGCGCGGCACTGTCTGTTGAGCATTCTTTGCGATTGCGCCGGCTGCGGTGCGAGGAAGGAAGACTGACTTTACCATTGTGGAGTGAGACGAAACAAACATATCAAGATCGACGGCGACTGCTCAGGTCAGCCATTGCGGCATTCCGACACAAGACTGCCTAGGACACGATGGCGACACTGTGGGAACGAGTACGAGGTGGAAGCAAGAGTGGCTTCGACAAGGCATACAAGGTGGTCGACAAACTCGGTCCGCCCGTCAACAAATTGAGCAACAAGCTGGGCAGCGAGGCGTTCTGGCCGACGACACTGGACAAGGAGAGCGACAAGGCAGCGCGGATATTGAAGTCATTCTGCAAAGATGGCTTCTACGCAGAGGAAGAGCAAGGAGTGACTGATGGGCCGACACAGAAGCAGAAGGTGCTCAAGAAGATCCCAACACAAGTCATCAAGAACGCGAAAGCGCTGGCGATATTCACAACAATGCGAACCGGTTTGTGGATGTCTGGCGCTAGTGGTTCTGGAGTTCTCATTACGAGGAAAGAGGATGGATCCTGGTCACCACCATCCGGAATAATGCTTCACACGGCCGGCCTGGGCTTCATGGTCGGCATCGACATCTACGACTGCGTGGTTGTCATCAACTCGGAAAAGGCGCTGGAGGCTTTCTACAAGGTGCGCTGTACGCTTGGGAGCGAAGTCAGCGTGGCTGCAGGACCCATAGGCGCCGGCGGAGTACTCGAGACTGAGATACACAAGCGTCAGGCGCCCATATTCACGTACATGAAGAGCAGAGGGTTTTACGCAGGTGTTCAGATCGATGGAACGATCGTCATCGAGCGGACAGACGAGAACGAACGCTTCTACGGACAACGGATAGCAGCAAAAGAAATCTTGAATGGACAAGTCAAACATCCTCCGATGGAAGTCAAGCGGTTACTCGAAACGATCAAGTCTGCTCAAGGCGACACGGACATCGATGAGGCTTTCATGCCGGAGGGACCTCCTCCCAGCGACTTTGAAATCGACGATGGCCACATGTTTGGCGTGCCGGATAACGAGGATCCGGATCCATACGGCGTGCTTGCTCTTGAGAAAGCAGGAATGGCAGTGCGCGATGCAGGAACCCACGAGCCCGCATCTTGGGAACAATTCAGTTTCAACCCTTCGCCTACGAGCCCCATACACGCCGTGTTCGCCGCACGCACATCAGGTGAACGGCCACGATCATATTCCAGTCGACCGGGCAGCTGGCGCACAAGTACGCAAAGCTCGGTCCTTCTGACTGCGCCCAAAGCACCATCGAGTCTACGTACCAGCATAGAACAATCACGACCTTCTCCGACCATGGCCGACAGTAGCACGCAGACCGACTTCCCGGACCTCCCTATTTCTACCCGCACCAGCGCCCGGACGAGTGTTAGCGACAGCAGAAGGAGCAGTCGAGGTAGTGGCTCGAACTCCCGCCGCTCGTCAAAAATGCAAAATGTACCCGAGGGCAAAGTGCTCGACACCAGCCCCGAACGCCGCGAGCCCGCCAGCGTGAGCAAAGCTAACGGCTACACCACGCCGCCGCGCACGCCTCCTGTCGATGACACTCCCAGGGCCGCCGCACGCCACAATATTACCGAAGAGCCCGAACATGACGAAGACGAGGATGACGAAGAGGTACAAATCGTCGAGCAGCCCGTCATGCACAGCATCCAGACCATCCAGCCCGTTTCGCAACAAGTCATCTCCAAGGCACGCCTGGTCACAGTCGCCAAGCGCCTGCCTCCCAAGCTGCCGCCCAGAAACCCCAACAGAGGCGGCAAGGGCCCGATAGTCATCGGTGCCAGTCCCACTGGAAGCCCCAGGGAAGCATCGCCGGCTACTAGCGACAGGCGCAGTAGCAGGGCGAGCCACAGAAGCCTCTCCCCTCTTTCGTCGACTGCTCATGGAAGCCTTGCAAAGGACATGGAGGAGATCAAGTTGGACGACGAAGACGACGAGATTGATCAGCGTAACCCCTGGGCCAGGGTCCAGGAGCAGAGGAAAAGCGAGGAGGCAGAAAGGGAAATCAAGAAGGGACGCGAGAGTATGCCGGGTGGTTTCGACTAAGTGAGGGAATGGATATTGGAAAAGCCAGTGGGAAGGGATGGCAATGGGACCGGTATCTGGACAGAACGGGAGGTTTCCTTATTGTTTCACGAACGTATCACGAGTGAGGAATATTAGCGGAATAGGGTGGCTTGCGGTTTTTGGTTGAGACCGAAGCCTACTTGTACACATGGTAATTGGGATTGATCAATCATTTCAAAATTGTACGCATTGCCTCCGTGTGGTCAAAGTTGGTGAGTTGATGAGCATCTCATTGGTGCCGACGTATTCATGATACACTACAGCTGTTGATATTACCGCCTGCGAAAGTTTGTACAGTGTGATGCCAAAATCTATCCTCCGAACTTTATTTGTGTCTCGCTGGTACAAGGATCAATTCGACATACAAGGGTCGCTGAGACCACCACTGTGAAAACAAACTTGAGCATGAGTTGAGGTGAGAACAGCTTTTACATCATGGTCACGTCTCGCAGAATATCTAAACGACTGCGAATATCTCACAATTTCGACTGACCCTCCTGAGGCACCTTCACAACGACCTTGCCCCAAGTATCTCTCGCGCCCAGAGCCTGCAGGGCCTCGCCCACTTTATCCAACCCAACGTACTCCTTGTCCTCGTAGTTCGTGCCGCGAATCTTCTTCGCTTCCATCAACTCGAACAACCCATCCCAAACGACCTGCTGCGCTTCAGGCTCGTTGTACGCATACGCGCCCCAGTGCAAGCCAATAACAGCAATGTTCTTCAGCAGCAGCTTGTTCATCGCAACCTTCTCAATGGTGCCGCCGACGAATCCAATAACAACCAAGCGGCCATTCCACGCAATGCACTTGGTGCTCTTGTCGATCAAGCCCACGGGGTCGTAGACAATGTCCACACCCTTCTTGCCCGGGGTCAGGTTCTTGACCTGCATCGGCCAGTCCTCGTCCTTGTAGTTGATGCAGTGGTCTGCGCCGAATCTCTTCGCAACTTCCAGTTTGTGCGCTGTGCCGGCTGTTGCGACAACAGTAGCGCCGAACGCTTTCGCGATTTGAACTGCTGCCAGGCCGACTCCGCCTGCGGCCGCGTGGACCAGCACCCAGTCGCCGGCTTTGATGTTTGCGCGGGTGACTAGCCCTGCATAAGAGGTGGGCATTGTCACGAAGAGACCGGCGGCTTCGAAGAAGGACCAGCCTTTGGGCACCGGTTTGAGCTGTTCCTCTTTGGCACAGACGAGCTCAGCGTAACCGCCTTGCGCGGCGCCGAAGACTTTGTCGCCGACCGCATATTTGTTGCTGCCAGATTTGGAGGTTGGCACGGCGGTGATCACGCCGCTGAATTCGGAGCCTGAGATCCATGGAAGAGTAGGCTGGTGCTGGTATTTTCCACGGATCTGGAGGAGGTCGAAGAAGTTCGTGGCCGTGCTGTGGATGCGGACTGTGTATTGGTCTGAGGCTGGGGTTGGGTCGGGGAGGTCGGTTACTCGAAGGTCTAGAGGGCCCTGTTGGGTGGATTAGACGAATCCTTGATGACTAGAGATTGGAGATGAATGTAAGCCTACCGAGACATATTCTTTGACCTGGATGCCACGCATGGTCAGGGCTATGAGACTGAAGATATGTGTTCTGAAGTATATGAAAATATGGCTGAGCTGTAGAGTCAGAGCAGGAAATTAATGGCACAATATGTGAGCGAAGATGCACAGGGCATATACAGTTGAGTTGCGATGTCCTGCTGTCGTCGTCCTTTCGGGTTGTTGACGGCTAAGCGATGCGGTCGTCTCAGATATGCCTCGGCTTTTGAGAGACCCTTAGATGAGATGCTTATCGATAAGGCGGGAGGTTCCGGAAATCAATGCACGTGGAGGAGCTCTGACGCAGGGCAGGCAAGTGCTCGCTGCGGTCATGACATCTGCCGCCTATTGCCTTCTGTCTGTTTCCACTCTGTCTGTCCATCCATATGCACATGCACCGACAACAATCAACACCACGACCGTTGCACATACTTCCAACCAACGACTTACCACCACCAGTCTGAACATACTTAACAACCCTCCCGCTATCTGGTCCGCACAAGAAGACACGTGCTCTCTAGAACACCGATCCCAACACATCCATACCCCACCATCCCTCGGAATCCTCGCAAACATGGCCGACGAGAGCGCGCCCAGCGATCAGCAGATCACCTTCACTGTCAAGTCCTCCTCTGACCAGAAGTATGTCATCACCGTCCCGCTGTCTACGACTGTGGGCGACCTCAAACAAAAGCTCGCGACTACAGAGTACGCCAACATTCCCGCAGAGAGGCAACGGCTGATCTACAGCGGCCGCGTGCTGAAGGACCCGGATACTCTCAGCTCATGCAAGATCAAGGAAGGCAATACTGTGCACTTGGTCAAGGGTGCTGAGAGCAATCAGAGACAGAACCCCGCCAACCAGGGCGGTGCGGCGGCACCAGCCGGAGCTGGTGGCAACGTTCCTCAGACCTTCCAGACGGGCACTGCAGCCGGCGACCCTCTTTCACAGCTGACTGGCGCGCGCTATGCTGGATTCCATGGGCTGCCTGGCGCCGACATGTTCGGCGCCGATGGTGGCATGGGAGCCCCGCCCAACCCGGACCAGATGCTGCGCATGCTTGACGACCCCAACTTCGCACAGCAGATGAACGAAGCCATGAGCAATCCTGCTGTTATCGACATGCTGAGGAACAACCCTATGATTCGCAACAACCCCATGGCCCGCGCCGCGATCGAGAACCCAGAGATGAGGCGTATGATGATGAACCCCGATATGATCAGAATGCAGATGCAAATGCAGCGCTCGATGGGCGGTGGTGCTGAAGGTGGTGCTGGGGCCTTCCCCATGCCGGGATCTACGGATACTACACCAGCTGGAGAGAACAACGGCGCTTCTGAAGGTGGCCAGACCGGCAGCACAAACGCGCTACCCAACCCTTTCGGCGGCGCTGGTGCTGCTAACCCGTTCGCGGCGCTGTTCCCTGGTGCAGGCACAGGCGCAGGTGCGGGCGCAACCCCAGGTCAAAACACCGGCTCAGCACAACAACCACCCCCAAACCCCTTCGCAAGCATCTTCGGTACCGGACCTCAAGGCGCACAGGGAGGGCAGGGCCAAGGAAATGCATTTGAAGCTGCCACGCGACAAATGATGCAGAACCCTGAGATGATGCAACAAATGATGCAGATGATGAGCGGCAGTGGTGCTGGTGGTGCTGGCGGCGCTGGTGGTGCCGGTGAGGCTGGTTTCAACCCTTTTGCGGCCATGGGCGCGGGCATGGGTGGCTTCGGTGGTCAACAGCAGCAGGCGCCAGTCGACAACACTCCACCTGAGGAGAGGTATGCATCGCAGCTCCAGCAGCTCAACGACATGGGCTTCTACGAGTTCGAGCGGAACGTCCAAGCGTTGAGGCGTAGTGGCGGAAACGTGCAGGGGGCCGTCGAATATCTTTTGTCGTGAGAATGTCGGCAAGTCTGCTTCATCACAAAACTCTTGAGCGCAAGACCGAATTGCCTCTAGATGGCCAGCATGATCAGAGATTCCACAATCACCGCGGTTGATTCTGGTCGCAGTCACGAATCGTTCGAAGGCTATCAGAACTTTCTCTCTTACACATTGCAGCAGCAAATGGGCCAGCGATCCTGTCACAGCATGCCACGGTATACCATCACGTGAGCGTTTGTGCTCTTCACCATCTCTCTGTCCGGTCGGCTCGACATTCACACTTGAGCGTTTAATGGCGAGCGCTACCTTTGTACCTTTCTTTGCTGTAACTTACACCGCGATGATAACACGAATGATAAACGGCGAATTGAATTATCGGATCCCGGCCTGCGTTCGAACCATGTGCCCGACAGTACAATGAGAAGTCATGTCTTTCTTCCCCTTTGTGTCACCAGGTACCTTTCCTTTCACTTACTCCAAGTTCCATTATCTCACAAACGCCCACCTCTACTGCTAATTTCCTTCAGTCAAAGGACCAATATGTCTTTGTCCTCTCCGAATTTATTTTGCCTTCAAGACCGCGTATTCAGCATGCCGAAAATCTTACACTCGATCTGCATCGTTCGCACGTATACGTATACAAACATCTGGTCTGAGACCTCAGCACGACTCTGACGAGACAACAAACCAGCGCTGCAGGACAGTCACCTCCGTTTCACTACTTTAACGAACTGACACAGCGCGCGCATTGCATATTCTTGGACACACATCTCACCTGCTAGCAACGATAATCACACAATGGTTCAGTCCAACTACACCGTTTCTACTGTCCAGCAGCTGCTGGGCAGCATGCCCCCAGTTCGCATTTCGGGCAGCAAATCCAAGTCTACCACCACCTCAAGGAAAACTACCAACAGGCACTTGAAAGTAAATGTTAAGACCAACAATTCACCCGCACCAACTCGCCCGCTGCCCCCAGTTCCTCAACCGGAGCTGCGTATGCGCGCTTCGCGTTCCAGTGAGGTTCTTCCTTTTGCGGACAGGATGATGCTTAGGTCCGATCCTAACATACCAGCAGCAGTCGGAGAGGACGAAGTTCTAGTTACGCCAGGTGCTGTCGACACGCCAGAGACGACAACTAAGGACCAAGACGACCTAACGCCCGTTCAGCACCGCAGCTCCATGTTCGTACCTGTAATCGAACCGCCACGCAAAGGTAAGAAGCCAGCGACTGTCGAAGGAAGAATCAGCCAATACTACGAATACATCACGCCGCCAATCTCGCTGGGCCTGGGCCGCACCCGCAGTCGTCGTGACAGGAAGGCTTCGCACACGCCGACCAGCTCTGGAGGCTCCGATGTCTACTTCTCGCCCATCGAAGCCAACAAAAGCCAAGTCTTCTTGTCGAGCCCGCGACCTAGCCCTCCTGATTTTCCCACTGATACACTGAATGGGAATAAACTCAAGGACGGTCGGTTGGGTGAAGTCACTAAGAAGGTTGCCACTTTGGTGGTTGAGACCGCTTCCGTCAAGAAGCCAGAGATGGCGGAGGTCACGGGCATTGGCAGGATTCTTGACAACCGCAAAGTGACTTTGACTCTGGAACATGTCGACCGCGTTACTACGGCTTTGGCTTTGGCGCCTTTGGTGCAGCAGAGCGTACGTGGTACCTACTTTGACAACGAGTCCACGGAAACCTCCGACGAGCCTTCAGAAAGCAGCGGTCCGTCGAAGACTGAGCCAAATGGTCTACCCATACCACCACCCTCGGAGAACTCTTTTGCAGAGATTATCTCCACCGCCCAAGAGTTCGGCGGCGTCGCCCTGATCGACACCACCATAGAAGGCGCCCCAGTCTCCCTAGCCTCCACCGACGCCTTCAACACCGGGAAGTGCACCCACCTCTCCCTCCCCTCGGGTCTGAGCGCCAGCAGCACCCTCCGAGTCGAACGCGCCAGCTTTGCCGGTGTGGAGAGCAAAATCATTATGCGCTCCCTCTTCATCGTCCTCGACCGCAAAACCAGCGAGCGAGCCCTCACCCTCGTCGCAGAAACAGACGTCACGACCTCGTTTGCCCGCGCAGCTCTCACGGAACTCGCACACACTCTGGAACTCACGCTCGACGACCTGGAAATCCAGACGCCGACCGACGGCGGCACGACTTGGAGCCCGGACGAGTCCATCGACTGGTGCAGACTGGGCGATGGCGAGGAAACTGGGTTGATCATCGACTCGCCCGTTACAGAAATGCTGGACGAAAGTATGGCGACTTTCTCAAGTCTCTCGGCTGAGGAGTGCACGATGCAGACTCTCAGCTTGATTTCAGAGCTTGCGCGCTTGCAGAAAGCTCACGCTACGTTCTTGATCTTGCAGCCTACGCGCTACGACGACAACGGCGGCCTGGCGGGCGTTAAGATTCCGTTCATCTCAGAGGCGCTGCGGAAGAGGTTCTTGCTGATGAGTAAGGCCAAGCCGTCGGTATCGACATCAGTCGGGCCTACTTCTTCTACTGCTTCTATTGCTTCGTCTGCTTCCACGTCTACTCGTGGTGGAGCGAGAGGAAGGCAATTCAGGGAAGCGGTCATCGCGACTGTGGCTCCTGGCTTTGTGAACGAAGAAGAGTTCGAGGAGTTTATCGTGCTGGAGGGTGGAGATATCAGAGTCCGCGCTCGATGCATACCGCTGTCTGATGGCCAGAAAATCGAGAAGTGGGTCTGCTTCTTGGGCGGCGAGTATGATGTACCGTACTAGGAAGGTGAGCACTCGCGTTGTTTTTCTTGTTTTGCAAGGCTGATTGGATGTAAGTGGAACACTTTCTTTCTTTCTTTCTTTCTCTGTTACTCTGTTTTCTAGATATCGTCGCTCTACATGGTTATCGTTATCGGATCTGCTTTGCCGCCTTCTATAGGTACCGAACGCCTTTGCTCTTCACAGGGTTCCCCAGGAAAATCTCAATCAATCGCAGTCAACAACCTACTTCTCTCCCTCGTCCATGCTCTGAATCATGACCTTGATGCCGCCCTGCTTCGCATCCGCAGCAACCTTGAAAGCCTCAATGGCATCCTCAAGCTTGAAGCGGTGTGTGACGAGCTTCTTCAAGTCCACCACACCGCCCTGAAGCAGCCTAATAGCCCTGGGCCAAGTGTTGGCGTACCTGTACTGGAACTGCAAGTCGACCTCGCGCGTGCTGAGGCGCATGAACGGGATCTTGATCTCCGGCCTGCCAACGCCAATGACAAACACCTTGCCGCCGAACTTGGAAGCGTGGATGGCGCCCGAGATCGACGACTCGACTCCCGTGCACTCCATCGCCACCGCGGGCTCGACGCCGTCGGCCAGCTTGACCACTTTCTCTGCAAACTGCTCCGGCGTATCCGAGAACTCGACCTTGTGCGTGCGCACGCTGGGGCAGAACTCTTTCGCAAACGCCAGGCGGCCCTCATCGATATCCGTGATCACTATGGGCTCCGCGCCGGCCGCTTTAACGCAAGCCAAAGTCACGAGGCCAATAGGACCCGCGCCGCACACGAGCACGCTGTCGCCGAGCGTGATGTTGGCGCGCTGCATGCCCGCCAGCGCGACGCTCAGGGGCTCCAGCAGCGCGCCGTCCTCGTAGCCCATGTCGCCGATCTTGTGGCACCACACGGCCGGGTGGTTGACGTAGCGGCGCAGAAGGCCGGGCACGGGTGGTGTGCTGCGGAACTCGACGTCGACGCAGCCGTTGTATTTGCCTGTAAGGCAGGGCTCGCACTCGCCGCAGATGATGTTGGGCTCGATCGCGACGCGGTCGCCGATGCTGTGGGTTGAGACGGAGGGGTGCTTTGCGACGACGATGCCGGCGGACTCGTGGCCTAGGACGTGCGTATCTTCGACGATCATGGGGCCGATGGCGCCGTGTTTCCAGAAGTGCACATCGGAGCTGGTAAACAGGTTAGACGGGCTGAGATTGTATCTTTGAGAGGATTCCCTGGTCTTACCCGCAGATACCGGTACTCTTCACAGCAATGGTGACCTCGCCCTCCTTGAGAGCCTCGCCATTCTCGACCTCAGCCTTGGTGGGACTCGTCTCAGCCACCCAGAGATCGTGAGCCGGGTTGGTGAAGACACCAATGTTCTCCATGGTGGGCTTGAGGGTGGTGGCAGTCTCGGTGGTCGACATGTTGGCTTGCTTGCTTGCTTGCTGCTGGGAGTTTCTCACTAAAAAAATCGTGACGAGACGAAACAAGACGAAGGAAGAGAACCACCTTGGAGAAGAAGAGGTAGGTAAGGTGTGTACAAGAAGAAAGATCCCACCTACCTACCCACCCACCAACATGACCTGGGCCATTTTTCCCTTGCGAATGTGGACCACATGATCGTGCCATGACCCAGGCACGGTGTCCAGTCCACCTTTGGGAGAGCCTGAGCCTTGGAGATTCCGCGCCAGTCGGAAGAGCGAGAAACCGGGGCACAGGGCTAAAGACAAGCTTCGCCCATAGTCGGTGCCTGAGTTGGTGGGTGTGTCCCTGTCGAAGCATGTGTCTCCAAAACAGAGCAATTTACCCGCCTGGTATGACCGCGGGGCAAGCTTTTGGTGGGGTGCGACGATCGGGACGTGGAGGTGGAGTGTCCATATTAGGCGGATGGTTTGGTACGGGTATGGTTACCTCGCTTGAGTCGGTTATCTCTTTCTTCACTGGTGCTTCCGGTAGGGTGGACTAATGCAAGAAATGCATGGGACAAAGCTTGTGCTTGATATCTCTCGTTCTATCAACTCAATCCATCATTCATCCGTTGGAGTTTGTCCGTTACTTTGCAAATGCTCGAAACATCCATCGGGTATAGGTTTTGGAAATCGGGCTTTGAAATTCGCAACAACCCGATAGACTTTTTGGGTAAGCCGAAGGACACGTCAGGAACAGTCGGAAGTAGGGATGGCCGTTCCATGTCACCAATGTCACCAACACCAGGTGATTGTGGTGATATCACCATGGAAATATGGTATGTCACCTGGTGGTATAGAATCTGGACCCTGAGATTTTGCCCAGATGGGCTAGTTTATGATTCATGCAGTCAGTACGTGATGCAAATCGGAGGGTATACCCTGGATCTTAACCTAATTGGACGCACTAGGTGTGCCAAGATCACCATACCACCCGGGTGATATCACCATGGATATGTGGCATGTCACCTGGTGATTAGCCATCCCTAGTCGGAAGATAGGATTCCGAAGCAGTATCATCAACAGTGATACATAATAACTGCGGCTGTTCCAGAGAGATCTTGACCTCCACCCATATCTCCTGTGTCAGATTGATGTATATACTTCACGTTGGCGGAAATGCTAGACACAAGTCTGAGTTCTATTCATCGTCGCGCTTCAGACGTCGGCCAACCTTCGAGAGCTTTGAATAAAGTCTAGCTGACGCATCCCAAAGTGAAGTTTAAGAAACTCAAGCATTATGTTTTTACTTTTGAAGATGGTGCATCAATCCTCATCGCTATCCCCATCCTTCGTCTCCTCGTCTCCCTCCACCAACGGAACCACGCGAAATTCCACGAATGTGTGACCTGACCCGCCGCCAACAGCCTCAACATCGATCAGGAATTGCAGGTTGAGCACCCCTTCATCATCAATGCGAAGTGAGACTTTGGTCGCAGTAGCCATAGCGCGTTGTGCCGCTTTCAGCAATGAAAATGTATAACTGGCGCTCGTTTTTCGGTGACATGTGTAAGTCTCCAGAACGGGTGTCTCAGATGGCGTTGACGTGGTGAACTCAACTGTCGCTGAGCCTAGAGGGCCAACCGCGTGGAGAGAGATGGTCGATTGCGAGGTAGATGAAGGAGTCGCGGTGATGGTAATGGTGGCCGGGTTCAAGGACGAGAGTTCGTTGACTGCATCTAAGAGGCTGGATGAACGCATGATTGTCTTCAATGCGATGGCGTCCCTTGCGAATGGAATTTCTTCATTACTGATCGGGTCGTATGTGGTAAGATCGCAAGTTGTTGTGACTCCGGTTTCGGTCATGTGGATACTGAGCGGGTTGCCTTCGCCAGCGTAGGATATCGTGCATATGCCAGCAGTGTGTGAGGTGAAGGCATCAATGCCGGTGTGACGGCTCAGTCGATGGGCAGAGAAGGCATCCAAGTTATCCGAACGTTTGGCAGTATTAGGATCGGAGAGAGTGAAGATGTTGAGGGTTTCGAGAAGAGAAGCAAGAGAGATTTGAAAGTGTGGTGATTCTGGAGGGTCGTCTTGAGAGGACGCTGGTTGGACTTGGTTGTAGGTATAGTTTGTGAAGAGCGACTTCTCTATGAAGACGAAGGACTCCATCACACTGCCATCTTCGGTTGTGATGCGCAATCCTTCTGGGGCGATGCGAATGTGCGCCTTATCCGTGAAAGAGATGCAGCGGAGGAGCTGAAGAAGTTGTCGCGCCGATGATGAAATGGCAGTAAAGAGGTGGAAGTCGGTCGCCATGATGATGGGTTGCTGGTTGACGGTTCGATTGATGAAGGGGTTCGTAACGTTCGTGAGGTAGAGATGTTATGTGTTTGAATTACACGTAGACGCCGACTGCGCAGATCATGTATACCGCACCGAAGCTGTCAAACAGTTAGTCCCTGAGCGCATGAGTTATGATCGACCTGGTGAGAGCGCATACCCGAACGTAAGAGAAGCCGGAACGGCGAAGAGGGGCAGGTTCTTGAGGCTGTTGTCTGAGAGAATGTCAGTACAGCACGATGGCCAGATATAGAAGAATGCGAGGCGTACTCATGCCAAAGAGACCAGTCAAGACGAGAGCTGCGAACAGCAAGACGAAGCCGACGGTGAACTGCTGATCCTTGGAGATGGTGGGTGCGAAGGGCTGGCTCGCCGAGGCGTCCCAGAGTTGTTGGAGAGGCGTGGAAGACATCGAGAGTACGTGAGATGTGAGTTGTATTGAGCTTGGTGTATGTCGAGCAGGACGTATCGTATCGCGGTATGCTCTCCAACAGTTAGAGGTAGCAGTTCACGAGCCATTGGATTGGACACCTGTAGCTCGGCTCCGCGAGTCAGGCCGGTTTCACGTGTCACGGCTGGCTTCCGCGCTCCGCAACTACCCCAAGAGCATCATCGCGGTTTCCACACCACGAACAGAACACCCATTACCTATGGAAGGCGCATACGAATCTGTTGCGTAGCCAGTACTTAGTACATGCCAACATGGCCCAAGGTTTGCTTGCCGACGAAGGTAAGAAATTGCTCACACCGCGAAGACCAGTGACCTCGCCTCGCGATGCGCCTAGCATTTACAACATCATCCTGCTTTCACAAATGCTGACAAAATGCTCGCTACAGCGCATAAGAGGAAGGCCGAGTCCGAGTTGAACGGCGACGCGAATGGACACGAAGCGAAACGTGTCAAACCCTCCACATCACCAGAACCCTTAATACCCCCACCTGCGAACGACGAGGACGAGAAGAACGACACAAACGGCTCAACAGCACGCGAACCCGTCATACCATTCCCAGAAAAGCCGGCTGTCATCGAGGAGCGCAATGGCGATATTTCATTCTACGTGGTGAACAACGATGGCAAGAATCACTCTTCAATTATCCTCACTGGACTCAAATGTATCTTCCAGAAACAACTGCCCAAGATGCCGAAGGACTACATCGCGAGACTTGTCTACGACAGAACACATCTGAGCATTGCCATCGTCAAGCGGCCTCCTGCTGGGAGCTTCGCTGAGAGTTCAGGCTTGCCCGGAGAGGTCGTGGGAGGAATCACATACCGACCTTTCAAGGGACGACAATTCGCCGAGATTGTGTTCTGTGCCATTAGCAGCGATCAGCAGGTGAAAGGATACGGTGCGCATTTGATGTGCCACCTGAAAGACTACGTTCGGGCCTCGAGCGACGTGATGCATTTCCTTACCTACGCCGACAACTATGCCATCGGATATTTTAAGAAACAAGGGTTTACGAAGGACATCACCCTCGACAAGCCCAAATGGATGGGATACATCAAGGACTACGAAGGCGGCACAATCATGCAGTGCTCCATGCTGCCCAAGATCCGCTACCTCGAAATGGGCCGGCTGCTGCTTAAGCAAAAGGCCGCCGTGCACGCCAAAATCAGCGTCAACAGCGCCAGCTACACCCTACACTACCCTCCGCCGCAGTGGAAGAAGCTCAAACCCGGCGAGCCGATCCCGAAAATCGACCCTCTCTCTATCGAAGCGATCAAAGCCACCGGCTGGAGCGAAGACATGGACGCTCTCGCCCGCCAACCGCGCCGCAATCCAAATCACAGTCTCTTCATGAGTCTCCTCAACGCCCTGCAGACTTCCTCCGCCTCATGGCCTTTCCTCGCACCTGTCAGCGAGTCAGATGTTCAGGATTACTACACAGTCATCAAAGAGCCCATGGACCTGAGCACCATGGAGCGTAAGCTCGAAAAGGACCAGTACGAGATAGTCGAGGATTTCGTCAAGGATGTGCTGCTGATTGCGCGGAATTGCAAGCGGTACAATGCCGAGAACACGCCTTATGCCAAGGCGGCCAACAAGTTGGAGAAGGAGATGTGGAAGCGGATCAAGGAGATTCCGGAGTGGAGCTATTTGGAGTCGGAGAGCTTCGAGACCACGAACAGGCAAGATGGGAAGTGAGAGCTTGGTATACTTCGCCGCACAGAGTTGAAGCGATGGCAAGACATGTGTGCTGTCAACGCTCCTGTGTGGATTTATGGCCTGAGATCCAACGTCTGGAGTTCTAGAGATACCCCGAAATTACTTCAATTGTCTTCTGCACGGCTTTTCTGGCTTCTAACAACTGATGCCACTACTATACCTCAACCTGCGGCACAAAACATGGTCTCAAGAAATGTTCACTCTTGCTAGGACTTTGCTAAATCCAAGACATCGTCAAGGAGGAATGGAAGGATGAGCGCTGCTCCGTCTGTCTTGTCCCAGCAGCAATCTACCCTGTCTTCTCCATGCATCGCCCCAGCATCTTCAGCAGAGTGTGAACAAATAGTCTGGCTCGGATGCTATCAAACGTACGGAGAAACTACCGGGAGGCCACCCTGGTGCTTTCAACAACCAGTTGATTCACTGATATGCGAGGTAGAGAAGAGTCCGACTGTGATGAAGTAACACATTACAATGTCTGACTGGACCTATGTTATGCATACGCCTATATACACAACTTTACCGGTGGCCTCAAAGCTTAGGGGAAGAAGGTTGCCTAGTTTGAACAGAACGATTCGTCAGGTACTGGATCATCAGACGGGAGACGAAAGCAAAGCAAAAGCACAATGAGCAACGGTATGATGGGGAATTATTAATTGTTTTTTGGTTTGTGCGGCTGCTCGCCTCTTCTCGCTAATATGTCATAAAATTCGTGACGAACCACCATATCACTTTCTCCTCCCAGCAGTCTAAGCAGGAGCAAAAACACCCATATTCTTCAAACAAGGCATTCTACTTCGACGACAAGACTTACTTGTAAAGGTGGATGACGTGAGGGTTGCAGTAGGCCTTCATGCCCTCGCTGCCCCACTCGCCACCGATACCACTCTGCTTGTGGCCACCGAAGATGGCTTGAGGAGTGGGCTTCTCGAAGGAGTTGACGAAGACAGAGCCGGCCTCGAGGCGCATGGCGATCTTCTCGGCGTGGGCGACGTCCTTGCCCCAGACACAGGCGCCGAGGCCGGTCTGGGTGTTGTTGGCGCGCTTGATGACCTCCTCCTCGTCGGACCAGGGCTGGGTGGGCACGATGGGGCCGAAGGGCTCCTCGGCGATGATGCGGCTGTCGTTGGGGGGGTTGTCGATGATGGTGGGCTTGATGAAGTAGCCCTTGTCCGAGGCCGGGGTGTCCTCGCCAATGGCGAACTTGTACCCGTTCTTCTTGGTGTCGGCAAAGAACTCCTTGACCTTCTCGTATTGCATCTTGTTCTGGACGGGGCCGAGCAGGGAGCCGGACTCGGAGTCGCCGACCTGGATCGTCTTGGTGAAGTTGACCATCTCCTCGAGGAACTCCGTGTAGATGCTCTCGTGGATGTAGATGCGCTTGGTGGCGACGCAGACCTGGCCGGAGTTCTGGAAGGCGCCCATGACGACCTGGGGCGCGGTCTTCTTGATGTCGACGTCGGGGAGGATGATGGAGGCGTCGTTGCCGCCGAGCTCGAGGGTGCAGCGCTTGAGGGTGTTGGCGCAGGCGGCCATGATCTTCTTGCCGGTGGCGATGGAGCCGGTGAAGGAGATCTTGGCGATGCCGGGGTGGGCGGTCATCATGGGGCCGAGCTTGTCGTCGCCGCCGAGGGCCTGGACGACACCGGGCTCGAAGACGGACTGTGCCATCTCAATGGCCTTGAGGGCAGTGTAGGGGGTGAAAGGGCTGGGCTTGACGATGATGGTGTTGCCGGTCATCAGGGCGGGGACGACCTTGCCCATGGAGAGGACAAGAGGGAAGTTCCTGGATTGCAAGTCAGTATTGGGCTTGTTTTCAATGTACAGAAGCTGATGTTGCTTACCAAGGGCAGATGGCACCAACGACACCGAGGGGAGTGTAACGGGTGGTGAGGATCTTCTCGTCGTCCTCAATGCGCTCCTCGGGAAGGGTGAGGGAGGTGAAGTGCTTGAAGAAGGCGGGGACCATGTTGACCTCCATGGAAGCGAATTGGCGCTACAACAAGTCAGTACACGCAAGTTGTACCTGGACATCCACAGGAAAGCCAATGGCAGTCAGAACTTACAGGCTTGCCGGTCTCCTTGCACAGGAGGTTGGTCATCTCCTCGGCGTTCTCTTGCCAAAGGTCGCAGAACTTCATGAGCTGCTCCTTGCGCTTCTCGACGGGCACGAAACGGAAGGTCTCGTAGGCCTTGGTGGCAGCCTCAACGGCATCGTCGACATCCTGCTGGTTGGCAATGGGGACGGCCCAGAGCTCCTCGCCGGTGACGGGGTTGATACCGTGGTGCTTGGCCTCGGCGTCGCGCGGCTTGCCGGCGACGATGTTCTGGAAGGAATCCCACTTGATAGACATGGTGATGTTTGTGTGGGTGGGGATGTAGAAGGATGGGTATTGCAATGGGTGAGGGAGGAGGAGAATCTTTCTGGAGCGAGCAGCGAAAGGATGGTAGTTTAAATAAGCAGGGCCCAGAACTCGCCGCACGCTACGCCAGGGCTACGATGGAACCACTTCATCGCTACTACGTACGAGATGTGGTGTCGCGTCTCTGGTGTCTGTCCGGTTTGGTAGGTGGTGGCGGCAACATCTCAATGCACCGTGGATAGCGGGGCTGTGGGCTACGAGCTGGGGTGGTGGGGCTCTTCAACCGAGGCTAGACAATAGGTAGTTAACTGGCCGACCCTGAAAAGGAGACAAGCCGGCCTCGTAGCCGGCTTGTCTATACACATGTACCGTTACACACTCTATGCATGTCACCTCTCTTGATGTGGTAATGCTGATGCCAATGCTGAGACCACCTTCTTGGCGAGCCTGAACAGCTACAGCACTGGCAGCCTGACCGTTGTTGTCGACATTATTATTACTCTCGTTCTGCCGCCTGCTGCATCCCGAAACGCAATGCTCGGCTGGGTCCCTTTGGTCGCGGTCTACCGTGGTCGAAGTGGGTGTCTTCAAGCCCGGATCCGCAACACGCTGCAGAAGGATCAAACTAGCTGTCCTGCGCCCAATGGACAGGGGAGGATTGCAGGGAAGGATGCAGGTATCACCGAGTATTGTGCGAAGCTACTTTTCATCGCTTCAAGCACCAGACGAGCAGACTACGCCTTTCGGCCTGGTTCGCTGATCCTTGCACCAGAGCGCGATAACCACGCGAGGAGGGGAAGCGTGGGAGGCACGCGGACACGCTCGACAAGGAGTGCAGCACCGAGCGGCTCATCTCCTCCTCCTCGCCCTAAGTATTTGTGATAGGATTAGCTGCAGAGCGAACTGTCTACATAACTTGCAGGGGTTAGAACGGGCTACAAGAACTCTGATGATCTCTTGATGTTTAACATGAGGATCACATGGGAAAACATGCATCGAGTAGCAATTTCCTAACCGAAGAACCGATAAGCCGAACATTATGATTCTCAACAACACATCGCAAACACGTCAAACACAAATCGCATGGGCTTGATGATGTGTTTGAAAAAAGCCCACAATATTACATATCCAGCCAAGCAAATAGTTCCGCCGAACAGCAGCAGCAAGTCTGAACTAAACCGTGCCACATGGCACAGGCACGAACGAGCTTCACCCTCCACGCGAGCAACACTGCATCGATCGGCAGTGTATGCGTTGCCGACATGTCTTGACATCAACATTGGATTTATAAGCGTGTCACGATGCATGATCTCGATCCTCCTATAGGCAGTAGCTGGTCAGATCCGGTCAGCGCCATGCCTGACATACTCTGCTTGAACAAGGTAGACAGGAGTTGGCCACAGATTCACTACTGTACTAATCCACTATCCAGACAGGTGACCTCGCGGCGGTTACCTGAATGTGGATGTTATACATTTATGGAACTCCAGTCGGTTAGAGCCGAAATATCTGGAGATGCGTTATTTGTAAAGAAACGGGAAACGCTCACACAGAACATGGAGAAGGCTCGACCCGTCTGACTCGGAACACTCCGCTTACTTGTACGTTGCTGTGCACTCATCGACACGGCATGGAAGCCTTCGAAATCTCGAGATACACTCAAGGAAATCTACATCTTCATCCAGTAACAACGAGAGAGTGCCATCTATCGCTGCTATCTCTCACGTACTTGTGCCCATGGCGCCTTAGCCGCCACAGACAGTCCACAATTAAGCCCTGCAAACCATGCCGATCTCCACATGGGTAACGGCGACAAGGACCACATGGGTGTCCTGACATCATCCTTAGTATACATCAGTACAATTGGCCGCAGCCCCTGCGAATCCTATGCATGCTGCGCGCGTGCATACAGCATACACCTACGGTCGCAGCGAAAACAAGATTACGTGCCATGCCTTGGGACAGCACTCATCTAATGGCTGGTCGATCTCTTGCTTTTCTCATGGAAGAGACTAACACACGTCTTTCTAACAACCGGCACTCTTCCACGCGGAACTCTGTGTTGATACTCTAGCTTCCTTCTGGGAGAAGCGGTGAGGTGTTTGCACCTACCGTTTCGCCATACTTCTCACCCTTGTACTTATCACTGAGTTGGTTCCGTTCTTCTCTTTCCCGACGCTCTGCTTCCAGGCGTATTCTTTTGTGTTAGTAATAATACACGACACGGCTTACACAACTCACGCCTTTACCGCCGCGCCTTGACACGAGAGATTTAGACCACCCAGCGACTGCACAGTGAACGACCACGAGAAATACCGAGGAGGCTGTTGGCTTGTATTGGCTTGCGGTGCCAGAAGATCCGAGAAAAAGGAGGACTTGGAGACAAAAACATCAGGATATCCAAGAAAGAGAGAGGAACAACACCTGGCGAAAGCAATACTCTCTGCACACGAGTAGTCTTACACCACATCATACGACACACACGCACCGCTATAATCGCAACAATGCGCAACATCCCATATCGCATCATGATCATGATGGTCAACATCTTCTTCCCGCCTCTGGCAGTCGCGATGTTGACGGGCATGGGAATGGATACAGCGCTGAACTGCTTCTTCTTCTTGCTGGCCGTCATCCCCAGCCATGTCCACGGATTCTACGTCAGCTGGGTATATTTTGCGCGCAGGAGAAGGGTAAGTCACTTCCATGTGTTTCAAGAGCGCGGCGCCGTGCAGCGCGATTCATCAATGCGTAAATTCGAGCTGACATGGCTGTTTGTTCTCACGCGTAGGTCCGAAAAGGCAAATACCCTGGAGGACCGAAGAGCATGATCACATCGAAAAACGTGCTTAACGGAGGGCTCAGCGATGCGGAGGTCGCGAGACTATATCGACATGAGAAGAGGACGGATAAGAAAGTGGGTGCCAAGAGCAGGAGTAGGAGCTTGAGTCGCGGGCATACCGAACAAGAAATCGTGCAGGGACGACGTAACAGTCGGATGAGGAGCAGGTCTCAAGCCGATGGTCAAGGAAGCAGGCAAGGAAGTAGGGTGGGTAGGATGCGAAGTTGGCGCAGCGGTGTGTCGCCAGGAGGGAGAGAAAGAGACGGTGATTTTGAGCGTAAAAGAAGATGGGCTCAGCGCGTTGCACAAGATGGATATGGGCCTGTTAGGGTGCCTGGGAGTAGTGTTGCTGGCTCTTCGACAGGGCCGTGGTGATGATTGTAGGTATCCCGAACAGGCAAGCAGCTCGCTTTCTGCATGATGCTTGTCGTTGCTATCGGCCTGATAGTAAGCTTACCATCGAAATCGTTGGGCTCATCTTTGCACCGTATCTCACCATCTTCGAGCTGTCCGAGCTATCCGACCTGGGCTGGAAAAAGCGGGGTTGAGTTGATTCGACTGATCGGAACACCATCCGGTAAGATCAAGCGTGTGGGCTTCACCACACTGTACTTGCTGGAGAGCACGCACGCGAAGCATCGGTTCCGTACTCCGATCAAGTCTGTGCAAGGCGCAATGCCAAATTCGACCTCTCCGGCGCTGAGCCATCGCCGCACAAGCAGTGGCGTGCGCAAACGAGGCAACGGACGGGTTTCCAACGCGTGAGTCGTCTTGCTCTGCTATACTTTGCTATACTGTGCAAAACAGCACTCGGTAGTACTGACTGCGGTCCCTACAGTTGCGAGCGTTGCCGACGTCAAAAGATCAAGTGTTCAGGCAAAGATCCATGCGAAGCTTGCCAAAAGAGACAGCTTCTATGCAACTTCGACGAGCAGAATCAGAAGATCCTCGTTACGCGAGAGTCAGTTAGAATCCTTCGAGTGTACACAATCGATCACACTTCATGTTACTTACTACTGAACTCATACAGACAACTAGCACAACTTCAAAGAGGAGCTCGCCAGGTGTCCAATGGCGGTGACCTTCGCACTCCTCCGGACGACTCTCATTCCAATACTGCACATACAAATGATGCCCGTCCATCTCTGACCGGCATTGGCAATATCCTCCCTTCGTTCGAGGACAACAGTCCAATACAAGATGAAGGCAACGCAGTATCTGATGACCACCTCGAGCATCTTCCTGATGCAGAGACATCAACACCAGATGATCCGGCTCGTCTGGGCATAGATCTGGTCGCTGAGACAGAACATTATAGTTGCAATAGGAGTACTACTGGTGATCAACACTTTACTAATCCTTTGGTGAACGGGCCGCCTGCATTTACAGTGGATGAGTTTGGCCAGCAGTGTATGTGTTGAGAATTCGATTCTATAACAGTGATCGCACGCTGATCTTCGAATTCAAGCATATCTTGGGACATCTTCGAACTGGTCATTCGGAAGACGGGTACTGGTCATGGTTCACGAGAACTTATTCGGTCTCGCGCCACCTCCCGGACGCCTGCTCTTCGAAGGCCAGGCATATGATATTGACTGGCAAAGTGGCAGCACGGGCGAAACCTCCGTGATACTGCCAACATCCGACTTTGCCTTGTTCCTCATCAACACAGTTAAATTCAGGTGTGGCCAACTATTCCATCTTTTCGACGAGGAGACCTTCATGCAATCTTTCGCCAAGTTCCACAGCAACAGTCACCCAAAAGAGCCGGTCGGGGCGCTATGGTATTCCCATTACCTTCTCGTCTTAGCTTTGGGGAAGGCTTTGGTCGTGGTTTTCACTAACGGCACCAAACCTCCTGGTTCAGAGCTCTTCGTCGAAGGAATGCGAACTCTACCCGACGTTGGTCTTGAGGGCGCGGAGCCGATACAAACCATGGAGATCCTTTGCTGTGCTGCTTTGTATCTCCAGTGTCTCGACAAGCGCAAAGCAGCTTACAACCAGGTGAGTGCCTTCCAACGCCCACATCACTAAAGGACTTCGTTCGTACTGACAGCACTCCAAGATTGGTCGAGCGTTGCGCACAGCTCTAGTTGAAGGTATGCACACAGACATGAGAAACCGTAACTTGGCCGATCCAATGAGAGAGCGATGTCGTGAAATCTGGTGGACGATCTACATCCTGGACTCACACATGTCTGCACTCATGGGCGTGCCACAATCACTATCCGAGCACGATGTCACCGCACAGCTGCCCGAGTTCGCTACGTCTTCTTCGTCAAAGTCCTTGGCTTTGGGCATACACATCAAATTGGCTAGAGCGACGTCCTCGATTCTTCAAAGTAAGTTTTACTGCAAACCGTACGATGATACAATTATCACTGATGCGTTTGGACAGCCATCTATGGTCGAGAAGGCCGAGAACCGAGCAAATTCCTACATAGCATCAAAGATGCTTTGAGTAATTTGGCCAGCATACATGATGACCGAGTAGCGAGCTTCCGAATTCACCTTGGTAACAGCAGTATATCACGGCTGTCTGCATACCTCCTCTTATTTCAACACCAGGTAAGGCTGTCAGTCAACCTATGACCGAAACTCCAGTCACTAACTCTTGCGACTACAGTGCATCATATTAGCAACCCGACCTCTACTCTTCCACTTCTGGCAGCGAAGACTCGCATCGCCACGCCCAATCCACATCCCATCTTCAGGCGGAGCGCGATCTCTTGTCCGTATCTGCCTCGGAGCCGCACAACAAATCATGCGAACGCTAGAAGTCCTGCAGTCTCAATCTCTCCTTGGTAAGCTCTGATCTCCCTCCTCGCCCGATCATGTAAGCTGACAAAAGACTTTTCAGAGGGCTTAGTCCCTTTTGACCTCGAGTCAACCTGGTCAGCCGCCGTAGTTCTCCTGGTAGCCCACGCCGTCGATCCATCCCTCCTCCGCAACGTTGACGAACTACGCAACATCGCTAACGCCATCCTCTCCGAAATGGTCGCTCGTGGCAACCGCGTTGCAAGTTTCTACAAAGAAGAACTCGAGCTTCTCGAACACCACTTGCGCGAACTGGCTTCCGCAGGTGCTTCAGGTTCAGGAGTCTATGACGCCGGTGCCGGGCCTAGCAGCAATAGCAACAGCGAGTCTACTACTACGGGCACAGGAGGCGGGATCTACGACTCCACTGGATTCTCTGCTGTCGGCGGTCGCAACGCTCCTCTCCAGGAGTGGTATTTCGACGACAATATGATCGACGGTGAGCAATTGATGCGTGCGGCAAATTCTCTGGATCTGGATGCCTTCCAGTGGTATGCTGATGATGGCGCTTTTGAGGGCTTGGATGCTTCGTTGCTGTAGCTTTCCTGGGCCTGATGTGGAACACAATAATGTTTTCATTTGTTAGCGATGGCCATGACTAAATTGATGAGGCCTAATATGTTGCTTCTGGCTCTTCAACACACAGTGCGGCATTTCTCGGTTTGGATGTGGGCTTCTTCGCCGACATTCTCACAGCGGTCGGTGGCACGTATCTTGTGTGGAAATGAAATGTGATTTCGGTTGAAAGAAGAAGATGTCTCTGCAAACCATGATCTAGCATTAACGCGAAATAGACTAATAGAGACCCTCAAGCACCAGAACCAGTCATCAATTCGTCAGTCGATCAGTCGATCAAGTCAATTCGCGCGAAAAGAAAATCACCAAACATGGAAAAATGCAATCGCATCAACCCCTCAACCCAACAGCGGCCCCCACCCTCCTCCTCAACTCCGCTAAGTAAGCCGCATACCCATCCTTCATCCTCGCCGTCCCACCGGAGTTCTCAACCGCCCTGCGCAGCAAGTACTGCATGCACTCCTGCACCGAGCCCCAAGTCAGACACTTGTAGACCAGGGGAACAGCCGGCGCAGCAGCAGTGCCACTTTTCTCCCCTGCTCTCGATCGCAATTCATCGGCCCGCTGCAAAACGCTGCAACCCAGCTCATCGGCCATTCCCTGCAGCTGACCGAATTCGGGTTTGGTCTTCAGTTTCCCGGCTGCGGAGAGAGTTTGCATCAGATCTATGGCCGCGTTGACCGAGGTTGGGTTGTGGCCGGCGAGGAAGAGGTGGATTTTGGGGGTGGAGTCTTGTGCTGAAGATGAAGAGGAGAATCCTAGTTCGGGGCTGCCGGAGAGGATATCGTGGACGATGCCGTTGTAGGAGGCATCTGTGTCTTCTTTCGTGTCGTGGATCAATTCTCGTGGGTCTGAATCGATGTAAGCGCCACGGACGAGTTTGATGGCGAGAGTCCAGCCTTCTTGCTGGGCGGCGGCGATTTGGGCTTTGAGCTTTGGGCGGGATTCTTTGAGGTAGGACTGCAGTGTGTTGTAGAGGAGCGGAGTGTCGGTGTTGTTTGCATTGTACTTCCGCATGAGTGGGATCGTCCAACGATCGATGCTGGCTTGCACCGCTTGTTGCTCCGAGTCGACCCAGATGCGGCAGCTTTTTGCTTGAGCTTTCTCGCAGATTCGATCCATGGCCTCTGTGAAAGCCGCTGGGGGTTCTTCATTTCGCATCAGGGCTTGTGTGACTTGAGCGCCGGCGCCGGTGAATCTGAGCTACATTAGTATGTTTGTATTCGGACATGGCAGCTGTGAGGTCACCCACTTCATACCAAGCCAGTCTCCCTTTCCGATCATGTCGAGAGTCTCCAGGTTACCATCTCGCCACCGGGCGACTTCGGCCATCAACCTCTCGACTCCGCCTTGGGAAGAGTTGAGATCAGCGACCCCAGTCTCCTTGCCGTAGCAGAGGATAATCCCGGAGAAACCGATACGTTTAGCTTCTGCCTTGGTTCCATCGATCTCCTTCTTGTTGGTACCCGCGCAGAAGTGATTGTAGATGAATGGCTTGACGATCGCTCTGATCAATGGGTTTGAGTCCGGGTTGAGGATTGCAGATCGTGAGTTTGCAATCGTCCTCATAATGGAAAGACCGGGTTTGAACAGCAGTGGTGAAGAGAACCATGCTCCGAGAACAAGATTTCTGAGGAGATTTGCTGTGGGTAGCCGGGAGAGAGACTGATGGTTTGGTTGTACTTCAACTTGACTTTCGAGGCTCTTGCGGTGGATGGCGGTGGTTTCGGCTAGAGGCCTCTTCATCACACTGGAAGTGTGAAACGATGTTATCTGTGTGAGTTTGCAAGTGAGCAAGGTACGGCTATGTAGCCTCATATTGGCGATTGCGTTGGACTTGGTTATCATCTCAGCCGATCAGCTAGGACTTGTTGGCTTTCGAGAATGCGATTGATGAACAAGAGTCTCCGGACACAGATATCTAGTGACCTAGTCGATAAAGCAACTGAGATACCGTTATCAACCGCCCTTCAGGCAGCAAAGCTCTTTGTAGACCATCCCATAGAGCTAACACGACAATCGCCCATTCCGACCGAACCGACCCATATCGGATCTACTAGAGCATGAATGCATGCTCGCCGCTCCGGGACACGTCGAGGTCGACGACAGCTGGTACGCAGCCTCCAACTTTTGCTGTTTCGAGGAAAGCGGTACGATGCCGTGTAACGCATGTCCTAAGAGGGAAGGTCATGCAATGAGAGCTGCTGTCGGGTTGCTGGCCGGATGGTGATAAGGGCGGGGTGTGTACGCGTGTGTACCACGGTCAGCAGACATACCACGGGAGTGCATCCGAGCTGGCCACATTGGCTGGAGGTTGCAGATTTTAAGCCAGTCTAGGCGGAACGTTATCACCTCTGTGAGGGAATCAAAGGCAATTTTCCTGTCTCAATCACCGTCATACCATGACTGAACGAAGTCTCAGTCTGGTGATGTCGGAAGATGAAGTGGATGGAATGGCTGGCGAAGTTCCTGGTGGCCTGAGTCGAATTTGTCTTGGCCAAATCGGCCAGGCCGGATAGCCTTGTACTATACTTGTCAACATTGTTACAACAATACCTACACAAGAACTGATACTCGTCTCATCTTTCGTCCTCCGGCCCTGTCTGTCATATCAAGAGTGGACTCGGACCCTGGACTTGGTATCTGAGTCGGCGATGTCGTGTTGTGAGATGTCAACTACTGACACGTCGGAGTCATTTTCACGGCATTGTGGCGACGAAGAAAGAAACCCACAACGCTTTCAACGTGCAAGATATAGAATCAACAAGGACGGTGGACACACGAAGCGGTAACATGAAGGTGTTGGTTTGTATGTTGCGCTACTACTGCTTAGAAGTCCCAACTATACATGCTGCAGACCTCTGGCATGTGCTGCACGTCAGCGAGATTCGAAGGAAAGAACAAGGAAGCAACGGTGGTCTATCCCAGTTGAAGTTGAACACATACACATGCATCACCCAATCCACCGCCCTCTGGCATGCCACCACAGCCTCTCTCGTACTCTATAGCGAAGAAAGGTCTCACAGCTAAAACCATCTTGAGCACACACAGCGCAGATCGATTCCGACAGTTCACTTCAAGACACCCATCACCGCCATACCATCTAATGTTTTTGATCCGCAAATATCATTGCTTTCAGAGTATTGGTATTCCGCCGTCTTGAAATCACTTCGCGATTTGAACCTGGCTGGCCGAGTTCCATGGAAGGTACCGTACAATCATGTTGCTCCAGCGCAGCACTAGGAACTGATCTCTTCTCTCTCAATAATGCATGGTACGTGTGTTCTTTTCTCGTTTGTGGTTCGCGGACTCTCGAAACCTTCTCCGATCTCATGCAGCGACGCTACTGCTCGAGAGCTGCACCTATGAACCTATGGCTGCAAGTGGATAATGCAGCATCCGATCGACGAGCTGCGACTTCGGTGGCTTTCGAATCAGCGGTGTACCAAAGAACGACTGTGGGATACAAAAATGGTACGTACGGCCACCCTGTTGAGTGAACACATACACGCCCCGAACAACCATAAACTCTTTCGCCTCCTCACACATCCGCCCTATAAAAAAAAAACTCAACGACAACAGCAACAGCAACAGCATCATGCCTGTCACCGAAAACGACCAGTCCGACCTCAGAAATCCTGAAACCTAGCCAAAGCCATCAGTGTCCAGGGTCCCGAGTTCGTGAGCCCATACTGTCAGCGCGTTCATGCCCTCGGGGGCTTTGGGACAAGCCAGAGATCGCTAAGGCGTTTCCGCTGGAACCGCCCACGCGAGGGGCTAGTCATGGCGAGCCTCCAACGCGTCTTCACTCAGGAGGATCTCGACAGAGACGTGCAGGAGTGGGAGGAGAATGATCTCGCTTGGATGAAGTCGACGGTCCTCGATGTGTACAAGGAGCACCTAGTGGTCCAAGGTTCCCGGCCGACGAAGGACATGCCTGGCGATGACATCATGTTCGCTGACGTTGACCCCCCCAAGTCGAAGTCTTAGGGTGAAGCATTTTTGTTTCTGTCTGTTGTGGGGAGATGAGGGCTCTTCTGCTTGGGTTTTCGACTTGCAGAAATTCAGCCACGGGGGTCTTAACCATTGTATGGTGAAATTTCAGAGAAGGGGAACGCCACGAGTGAAGCAATGTTTTCCAGCGTCGGCACTGGAGGCGTCAAGTGCCTACGATCGGGTCCCGAACTTTTGAGGAATTGGCAATGTAACCCAGTTCAATTGCAGTCATTGACTCATTATTCGCCATCCCCTACCTCAACGGCTCCACCTCCCGTCTAACCATTGCTCAAAAGTTACTCGGATAAAGCACATCGCCCATCTTATTATACTCCTCCTTCAGCGTCCTCGGCGCCGTAAATCTCTGCAACAGACTCGCACTGCCAGCCTTGTCACAAGTTCCACTCGCCCTGCTACCGCCGAAGCTCTGCTGGCCAATAACAGCAGCAGTAATCTTGCAATTGATGTAGAAGTTTCCTGCGGCGTACCTCAATCTGTTCTCAGCTTGTCGAATAGCTTTCTGATCGTTGGAGAAAATGTTGCCCGTCAAAGCGAAACCGCCACCCTGACGATCGATCTGGTCAAGGACTTGGGTGAATTCAGCGTCCGGGTAGACATAAGCGGCGAGGACAGGGCCGAAGAACTCCGTGTCGAAGATGGGGTGCGCTGGGTCTTTGGTAGAGTAGAGGGTCGGGTTGATGTAGTAGCCGACTGAGCCGTCGTACGTTCCACCAACGATCGTTTCGAGACGAGAGTCGGCGTTGGCTTCGTCGATGGCTCTTGTGACGCGGGTGAAAGCCTTTTGATCGATCACGGGACCCGTGAAAGCGCTGAAATCTTCGGGGGCGCCGACTTTGACGCGCTTAAGTTCTTTCTTGATCTCGGAGAAGAAGAGCTCGGCTTGGCTTTCGGGGATGTAAATACGGGAGCAGGCGGAGCACTTTTGCCCTGCGTACTCGTAGGCGGCGCGGATGGTGTGGCGGGCTGCTTCGGGGACGTCTGCGGATGGATGTACGAGGTGGAAGTTCTTGCCCGATGTCTCGCCGATCATGCGCGGGAGGTCACGATACTTCCTCTCGCCGACTCCTTGGGCGGCTTGGGCGTAGAGTTGGTGGAAGACGTCTGAGGAGCCGATGAAGCTGAGAGCTGAGAACTCGCGGTGGTCGTAGACGGCCTTGGTGATGGTGGGGGCGTCTCCATTGACCAATTGGATCACACCTTCGGGCAGGCCGGCTTCGAGTAGGATGTTGTGAACGATTTGACTGGCGTACGCAGTCATAGGAGCAGGCTTCCAGACAACGACATTGCCCATTAGTGCCGGGGCTGAGACAAGGTTGCCACCAATGGCAGTGAAGTTGAAAGGCGAGACTGCATACACGAAACCTTCGAGAGGTCGCCAGTCCGTTCGTCCATGGTGACCAGGTGAGTTGACGGTCGGTTGCTTGTCGTAGATCTCCTGGGCAAAAGAAACATTGTAGCGGAAGAAGTCGGCAAGCTCAGCGGCGGCATCGATCTCGGCTTGCCACGCGTTCTTCCCTTGGCCTAACATTGTGGCGGCTAGAAGCTCAAAGCGATATTTACCAGTAACAAGTTCTGCAGCGCGAAGGAAGATCGATGCTCGATCAGTGAACGGCATGTCTTGCCATTCTTGCTTGGCAGCCAATGCCGTCTCGATGCAGCGTTTGACATCGGCTTCTGAAGCTGATCCGAATTCTGAGAAAGCTTTTGCATGCTCAGCTGGCATATGGGTAGGCGTGAGAGATTGTGATGAGTCGATCTTTGCATTGCGGCCTCCAACTGCAGGCACTTTCTTGGGAAGTTCAGAGCGGAGTGTTGCAAGTGCCTTTGCCAGGTGCTCGCGTTCTGGTGAATTTGGTTCAAAATGCAGCTATGAGCAAATCAGGGATCTGCAATGTTGTTGGGGAATGTTTTAGGGTAAGCATACGTTTGGCTCATTGAACGCTTTGGGTACTCTATAAGTACCCGATGTCAAGCTTCGGATGCCATATGTTGATGAAGCGATGTGCAACTTGTTGTGTTTGCGACCAACATTGTTGCGAAGGGCTGCGCCAAGGCTTGCTGTGTTTGTGAGTCTCATGGTTGATTTGTCTGTCAACTAAGAGCAAGAAGCAAGTGTTGCATAGGCAGTTGAGGTATAAGAGCGTTGGACCCCGCGGGTTGTGCTCGGATGTCATCCGATGAGGGCATGTTATCCAGCGTTTGCTGCATCGGATGACATCCGATGCATATATCTGCTGACTTGCATGCGGGGACGATAACACCACGGCTCTGCTACCGACCAGGACGTATGCACCGAATTGCCGTATTTGCCGTTGCTGATAGATCTATAGATATCGTCAGATCAACCGCTGCAGTTGTGGTAGTCACTTATCTTTGGTATCCCTTTCACCGATACACGATAACAACATTCTCCGTTAAACTGAAGGCCCAAAATTAGATCGAACATCATGGTCGCCAAAAACTCTCCAGTTATTATTGTCGGTGGTGGCGCGTGGGGTTTGTCGACAGCCTTGCATTTGACCGAGTCTGGTTACACCGATATCACAGTCTACGAGAGAGCGACACAAATACCATCGCCATACTCTGCAGCGTGGGATCTTAACAAGATTGTACGCGCCGAGTATGAAGACCCTTTCTACACGAAGCTGGCATTGGTGAGAAACGCGTTGTCGAGAGAGAGCTGTGGAAAGCAATGTTAGCTGACCTCACAATCACAGGAAGCAATCCAAGGCTGGAAGACACCCTTGTTTGGCCCATACTTCCACCAGACGGGCTACGTTGTCGCCACAACTGGTCGAGCACCGGCCAAGGCGGTTGAGCATCTGGAAAAAGCGCTTCTGTCAGTGCAAGCAGACCCTACCTTCGCACCAGGCATCAAGCGACTCTCTGGTGCTGCGGACTTCAAGGACTACACCTGGCAGTATTCCGGTCCTCTGAGCGGGTTCAAGGGTTACTTCAACCGCCTTGCCGGATACGCACACTCCGCAGACACGCTCAAGGGTCTTTGGGAGCACTGCGCCAGTCGAGGCGTCCGTTTTGTTCTAGGCGAGGAGGCTGGAAAGGTCGAGAAACTGGTGTATCAAGGTCGGAAGTGCACCGGCGTCGCTACCGCAGATGGCAAGACGCACCAGGCAGACCTGGTCATTTGTGCACTGGGAGCTCACGGTGCGAGTCTGCTTCCTGACTTGGGGAAGTTTGTCGTCGGCCGGTGTTGGTCTGTGGCGCATGTGCAGCTGAGCGAAGAGGAGTGCAATTTCCTGCGAGGCATCCCAACGACGAACGTGAGAGATCTGGGCTTCTTCTTCGAGCCTGATCCAAAGACACGCTTGTTCAAACTGTGTCCACTGGGTGCTGGATATACAAACACGGGCTTTGATGGCGTCTCATTACCACCGACCGACCGCCTGCCGCCTCCGCAAGATTACATCCCTGCTGAAGATGAGAGGAAGCTGAGGCAGCTGCTTAGGGAAACCTTCCCCTGGATGGCCGATCGGCCGTTTGTCGATCAAAAGTTATGTTGGTTCGCTGACACAGCAGACTCTGAGTACTGCATTGACTTTGTGCCCGGGACGGACAAGTCCGTCGTCGTGCTATCAGGTGATTCGGGACATGGCTTCAAGATGATGCCTGTGTTCGGCAAGTGGGTTGCCGATTTGCTGGAGCGTGGAGAGCAGAGCCTGTCTCGATGGCAGTGGAAGAGTCCTGTCGAGGCTGACACGAATTGGGGTGATGCCGTGAGTTGGCGAATCGGTAAGGGAGCAGAGTTGAAGGAGCTGCTGGAGGCAAAGGAGAGGATGGTTCGTGCGCGTTTGTGATGGATGGTAGTGGAGTTATGTACTGTACCGTCGTGAATCACAAATCATCAACATGACTTTCTTCTTGTTCAGTCGTAGATAAACATATGGTCGTAACAACAGCGTCAGCGTACTGGATTTATACCGCATCATGAAAAGGACGTAAGGTAGTTAGCCCACTTGACCCAATTTTATCTTTGAGAATCGACCAAAAATCAGAGAGATACGCATTTCTGAGCACGGATAAGCATTTCGGCGCTTTGCTGCGTATTTCTCATCCCGGCTTTTGAGACTTTTGTTCTTTCGATACACGGCACTTCTTCATTCGCCAGACACAGGCCCATCAACATAGAACAAGCTGTTCCCTGAAGAACGCTACCTATCAACATCGGCATCAGCCCAAAGGATCAGATTCTTTGCCAGGATATGCAGGCTGGAAGCGCCATCAAAAGTCGAGACGCTTGTGGACACCCGCGTAGCCAAGTCTCGAAGCTGACCCCCGGACGGATAGCTGTGAGCCGTTCGTATGCAGGCATGGAGTGGAGCCTGTAGAGGGGAGACGCGGCGATCTTCGGCCTTACTTTCAATCGAGCCAATGAGATTTGTATGCGGAATCACTTTCGGGCGTTGACAAAGGCTGTGTGACGGAAGGTTTGGCAAGAAAATCGAGTCAGGAAGACAAGGCTGGACCTGCCTCGCGAGTCACCAGTCAGCTGCGGATTTGATTGCGCGCATGTTGAGTGTTGAGTGTGCTTGTGGGCGTTTTTTGTGTTTGTTGTGTGTGATTTCTTTCCGTGTGGCCACATAGTTGAGTCGCGGCAGGCTATAGCAGGGCGCGATGACAGTAAATTCTTCGTCGCTTCGAGGTTTGCATTCAATAGAATGTTCCATGTTCTTGCTGGTGCGACTGCACGGGGGCGTCATATGGCTTGGGCTGGCGTGGGGGCGTTGACGGTAGTTTTGAGCTGTGGGCACATTCGAGGTTTCCGCATGTTCTCGAAGCCATCGACCATGCATAAACCGTCACTAAAATCACCAGGGATCGGGGCTACTCGCCGCACTACTACGCCATCGCCGGCAGGGCAGTGCAACACCATGTCATGTCTGCAGTCTTGTCTCTTCTGTTGGACAGCCATGACAGCCTCGATCAGCCCCAACAATGCATAGTGATATGCATGTGCACACGACTTGTATATCTCTTCAGCGCCACCCCTGATCCTCCTCAATCTCGACTGTCTCGGAGTGGCGATCTTCAGTTGAGAGTGTTTTGGCTGGGTTGCCTGTCTTGTCGAGCTCACGCCAATCATTGCTCTTTCCGACAAGCTTCCGGCCCACCCTCCTCAACCCTGCACGCCGTCTTCCGCCGTCTTTTAACTCTAAGGCCGCCTTTCCCCTCTTATATTACCCACGCTCCTGCGTCGGCCCGTTGTCAATCGCGATTATCACTTTCGACTATCAATCCTGATTATCGCCGTCCGATCCCACTCTCATTCATGTTATCATAGCACGCAACACGATACCTGCTCCTCTCCACCTCAAGAGCATTAATTCCAACAACGACCGCCACCATGTTCGACGAAAACTTCAACTTCTCTTCATTCTCGCGCTCGCCATCCTGCGCCGACAGCGAACCCTCACCAACGACACGCGAGCCCTCACGATCAGTCTCGCCCTGCTCTCCCATGTCCGCCTTCCCAGCACCACAAGGCTACTCAGTCACCGACCTAGCAGCCGACCTCGACCGTCAACGAATCCGACCCGACGCCAGAATCAGATATCAGCCTTGTGACTCGTACGCAAACACCACCGACGACGACTCCGCCTGGGCACTTCCACCCATGTCCGACGACGACTCGACCTACAGCGGCAGCATTACCACACTCCAATCGTGCAGCATCACCAGCAGAAGTCGCTCGCGCGCAACGCCCGCACGCTCATACTCGCCCATCAGCCGCTCACAACGTCAGAGCAACACGCGCATGCTGTGCGCCTCGCAACACCACGCCAAAGACATTGCCGAATTGGTCTCGCGGATGGTCTCCTCTTCAGACCAATGCGCCGTGATCGCGCCTCCGGATGCTCTGCCTCGCAACATGCCTTCAGACGAGGAAGCAGACGACGAAGGCTACACGTCGGCCAGCGCAACTTCAGACTCGCCTCCTTCATCCCGACGCGGCACGATCGCAAAGCGAGAATTCGAATGCCGTCGTGCACGCAGAACTACCCGCGGCTCAGCAGCGATTGCAAAGGACATTCGCTACCGCAGACAGAAGAGTGCTGGCGAAAAGAACTCGGTTGTATGAGTGTCGTTGGAACTCGTTTCTTTTTTGTTTGGATTTTACCGGTCAAAGCGAAGGCGCTGGTGGAGTTACCTGATCGCCACACGTACCATGCGTGATGTTGCTGATGTTTATATTTGGGATATGGCTTGCTTTTTACTGTCGATAGCTGCACCATAACGTCTGCTCCATCGTTACGACGGTGGGCAGGACGGATGTACATATGTACAGATGAAAAGATAACAAAGATGACTGTCCGGGACTCAAGCAGAGTTCCAGCGACATACGAAACAAGAAGATGTTGTCAATATCGTCTCATCAGTCCTTCTTCGTATCCGATGCTGCGATGTGCGTGTTCGTTCTGTTGACTGCAGGTTGTATGTCAGGTCTGCGTCAAACACACGTTGACATCATTCCCTGCGAGATCGGCCAACAACCTACCAAGCTCTCCGAAAGGATAAGCCTCGATAGTGAGAAAAGGTCGATCGATTTTCCCATTACTGAGAGTGGTTCATTCACTGATCGATCGATCTCATAACCAAAAAGTCAAGTCAGATATGTCCACCAGATGAACGAACGGACCAAGACGCAAACCCAACAGCATCATCGCCGCCTCTATTCTACCCGCAAAAGGGTCTACTGGTCGACAAAAGAGATGCAGGACCTTCGGTCGGTAGGCAAAAGAGAAATTCGATGGTCAATACGAGGGTCGAACTCGCGACCTTGGCGTTATTAGCACCACGCTCTAACCAACTGAGCTAATCGACCGATTTTCATGTTGGTAGGCGGCTCTAGTCTGGATATGTCCGCAGCCGTGGTGGCAGATCATTGCAGCGATCAGACCTGCCATTGGGTCCATGGGGTCCAGGTAGGCGAGGATGAACTGGCGTCGATGTGGTCTGTAGATACTGGCTGTCATCCAAGGTCAGTAAGCTCGCCGTGGAAGTGCTGCTTGGCTGATTGGCAGGCGGGTGTGTGTGTCGAACAAGTCCTCTACAGTAAAGTTGTTGATGTTACATGTTCTGCCGTTTGTTCGTCCCTCAAAGCTGGTGTGCTGTTCCAGTCCCGGTAGTAGTAAGTACAAACATCGAAGGATCCCAGGTAGGATGCTGTACCATACAGCATCTCTACTCTCGTCCTCACATCCCTGGCCTCCAAGAGGTTTTACCCACCTCATTCACTTGCTCACGCCTCTGCCCCGCATCTTCCATCTCCTCAGGCCTCCTGCCTTCCTCCCAAACCTCCTGCAAACTCCTCCTCACCTCCTGTGTCCTCATCTTCAGCACCATGCGCTCAGGTTTGTTTCCCTTCCTCCAATCCCAGCAGCTCAGGCCCAGCGCAGGCACTCTTCCCGCCAGATCCTGCTGGATAGAAGTCTTGCCGTCTATTGCGAAGCGGCCGTGGTATTCGGTGCGGTCGACTGCGTCGCGAAAGTTCACACGCGCGCGGTTGGTCTGTAGTTGGAATATGCGGGATTTGGGTGCCGAGTCGAGAGGGAGTTCGTCGGGAGGGAGGAATGGTAGGGCGGGTGGTTCGCGGGGCGCTGTAGGAAGAGAGTGTGTTGATAGGGAGCGGGTCTGGGATGATGACATGCCGAATGGGGCGGAGAGGGGGCCTTTAGCGGCTGCTGGACTTGGTGTTTGAGTGTACTGTTGCTGCTGAGGCTCTTCTTGATCTTGCTCATAATTGTTGTGTGATTGTTCTGGCGGGTCTTCGAAATCTGCTTCTGCTTCCGCAGGTCCTAGGCGAAATCGAATGGGACTTCGCTTGAGGCATTGCTCGGCGGCTTGCTCGTCGCGGAAAATGACTAGGCTGGCGGTCGGGTGCGAAAGCAAATCGTATTTGAGGCTCTTGTAGTATTCGACTTCGCCGAATTGGGAGACCAGACGGAGAATCTCGCGCGATTCACTGATGTTTGAGGGCCGCGGCGTTATGCGAAGGTGGACGGCGCGGTTCAGCGTCGATCGCGCGAGGGAGGCCATTTGATCGTATGGATTCGGATGTGCTGGACGTTCGGTGAAGGTAATGGGACCAGATCAGTTTATGGTACCCGAGTGGTGTCGCGAAAGTCTAAATCTGTGAGGCAGGCGCGATTGAGGGTTGGGGTTGGGGTTGCGGGCGGTCATGTCAACTCTCGAAATGGCTGTTGTATTGGGACAGACATGATGTATGACTTACATTTTGATATACCGTTCATGCCGAGGTTTGTCGAATGAGCATCTCACTGGTCCTAGCATGTTTACAGCATACGAAAGACGCTGATATCACCGCTTGCTGACGTGTGATCCAAGGAGACACTTACCAGTACCCGGAGACTGCCTTCTCACTGGCACAGAGCAATAATCGACACCCGAAGGTCGCTGATAGCACCGTTATACCGACATGCTTTAGCACGAACTGAGTTAGTATCTTGATGCCTTTATCATATCGTGACCGACGAGCCAACGAATCAATCGCCATGCTTGTTCGGGACAAGCCCTGAAGCTTGGTCGAAACAAGCTAAAGTCGCGAGGAAGGATTCCAAGTGATGCCGCCTTTCGCATTCTCGCATTACCCAAACACCATCACACGTCAATACTACATAAAGGAATGTGTCGTTCGCCGTTCAACATGCAGATGCCCTCAAGAGTAAAGCACCTGGCCCTTCTACAGTCCAAACAGAACCATCACACGCATCCACCCTCAACATGTCAAGCCCCAAAGTCCTCATATCAGGCTCAGGCATAGCAGGCAGTTCTTTCGCACACTTCCTCCTCAAAGCCTACCCCAAAGCCGACATCACCATCGTCGAACGTGCCCCCTCACTTCGCCTGACTGGAGCTAGTGTTGGTGCGTCTGTAGATAGACCTGCTTTCTTCCGTCCACAGCACCCATCTAACCAACCAATACCCAGACATCCGATCCAACGCAGTGGACATCATCAAATGGGCCGACCTCGAGCCCGCCATCCGTACCGCCGGCACAAATGAAAAGGGCATGCAATTCGTCAAGCGAGACGGCAGCCCCATCGCCACGCTGCAAGCAACCGGACGAACAGACATGCAATCCATGACATCCGAGTATGAGATCTTCCGTGGCGAGCTGGCACAGATCTTCACCTCACCCATCCTAGACCGCGTGAGAATGCTCTACGACGAGCAAGTGCAGACCTACGAGCACGACAACGAAAAGGTGACCGTGACCTTCGCGCGGAGTCAGAAAGTCGAATCGTTCGATCTACTCGTGGGAGCCGATGGCTTATACTCGAAGATCCGCGGCGCGATGCTGGGCGCGAAACCCGCGGACCAGGTCTTCGGCGAGGGCGTGCACGTCGCCTACTTCACCATCAAGCGCGACCTGCTCGCCGGCTCACTGCTGGCCAAAGGGCACAACGCGACGGGCGGTCGCTGTCTAGTGCTACGTCCAGATCCTAGCCCAGCTGGCCGCACCAGAGCAATGTTCATCAACGCTAACTGGTCTTCGAACAAAACCGCCAAAGAGCAACTGGACAATGCTATGCGTGCCGGCGAAGAGGCGTACAAGGACCTCATGGAAGAACTGTACGCAGACGCCGGCTGGCTGGCGCCGGAGATGCTGAAGGGCATGCGCGAGAGTGACGACTTCTACTGCTCGGTCTTTGCGCAGACGCGTTCGCCCAAGCTGCAAGACGGGCGAGTGGTGTTGATAGGCGATGCCAGTAATGCGATTCCGGGTCAAGGGACGTCGCTCGCTATCACGGAGGCTTTCATAATGGCTGGAGAGATGCTGCGGAGTCCAGGGGAGGTCGCCGTGGCGTCAAAACGCTATGAAGACCTGATGTTGCCTTTTGTGCAAAAGCAGCAGGGTGGCGATCTCCAGTTCGCGATGCAGTTGGCGAACCCGCAGACTTGGTGGGGGATTGCCATTAGAAATGTGGTGCTGAGGACTGTCATCGGGACCGGGCTGGTAGACTTGGGGATGCGTGTGAGTGCTTGGTTGGGCTATTCGGAGGCCAAGATTGATATGCCAGACTATCCTTGGCCAGCGAGTGAGAAGGAGTGAGTGAAGCAAGTGTGGGAATTGTTGTTAGCAGCGAGGTAGGTTCTTTTTAGCAGGATCATCCCATTTCTGCGGTCCGTTGTCCCTAAAGAGCAGTAAGGTGTACCTAAGCTTGATGAACACTTTCTATTCACACCCACTACGTAGTCCGAACCCGGAACAGAGCTGCTTTTGATCTTCCTCATATCGTTTCAACAGCTTACCCTCTCCCTGACGGGCTGAGAACGCAATTGCGTCTAGGCAAGATGAGGGCCATCAGACACTCAAATTCATCATTCCCTGTATCATATTCATCTACACAGCGGAACAGTAACTTCAGCTACTAAAAAGTTGTGTGGCGGGACATAAACATCCAGAAGCCGGGGTGAAAGAAGCGGCCCCAAGAGCAATGCGAGCAGAGTAAGCCTACTGCGGTGGGATAGTGGCCTTGAGAGGTGAGGGGAGAGGTGAGGGGAGAGGTGACTGGTACAGTCCTGCGCGTTGTCGTCTGTGACACTCTCGGCAGTGTCGTCTCGTTGGGTCGGGGAGGGGACGCTGTGGATGGAAGAGTCGGAACGTGTACAGTCTGAGGCCTCGGTGCCAGTATCGGCTGATACATCGAGCCTCGATGCGCTCGTCGTGCTTCTTCTGAGTGCGGCGGAACTCGCTGCACCAGACTGGGTCCTCGACGGCGTGCTGCGGAAGTGTATAGCTGCTCGTACCTGCCTGGGAGTGAGATTGAAGTAGCCTTTGGTCCCACAAATTGCATTCCTCCCAGGCGAGATTAAAACCAAAAGGCACTCGTGGTAGACAATGGAAAAACCTTTTGATTGTAAGCCTTTAATCGAAGGTGTTTCCACAAAGCAATGGACATCCATGCTTGGGGTATAAGCAGACCAGACCAACCAACGCCGACGCTAAACCAACAAAACACAATCGACCGCAGTGGTCCACTGACGCGGCCCAGTCTAGTCTTTCATCACATCGTCCTCCCCATCGGCCGGGCCTTCTCCGAAGATGTCCTCCATTTTGCCCTCTCCCTCGTCATCACCTTCCTCATCCACACCACCCATATCCTCATCATCCTCGGCTCTCGCAGCCGGCAGAGCAGCAGCGGTCCCATTCACCTTGGGCTCCTCATCTTCCACCTCCGAGTCCCACTCGTCTTGCAAACTCCACCCAACACCAGTAAGGCAGTACTTCTCCTCCGGCAGCTGCACGCCATAGCCTCTCTCGACCTTGGGCAGCGCAACGCGATTGCGCTCCCTAGCCTGCTCCAGCATGAACTCTTTCGGAAGCGCGGTCTCAAAAGCATATCCCTGCCTGCTTTGGATGGCCTGTCGCAGAGCCGTTACAGTAATGTTACTTCCGTCATCGCCGGCCGCCGCTTTGCGCTTCTCCGTTGCTTGCGCTGTGTAGCCCTCCGCCGAAAGGCGCAGCGAGTCTGAGAGAACCGAGGATGTGTAGCGGTATGCGAAATCGAGGAGCTGTAGAGGAACGCGCTCTTGGTAGGATTGCACGCCGAGGTTTTGGAGGACTGTGTGGATGAGGCGCGCGTCGCGAGGTCGCTTGCTGAGGCCGTCGTCTTGGAGGGATGTGAGGGGTGCGTCGGGGTCGGGTTTCGCGACTTGTTGTGCTGCTACTTCTGAGGGTTTGTTTGCTGTGGCTGGGTCGGAGGCGGGTGGTGTTGAGGGGTGCCCGTTCTGGAGCTGAGGAGAGGCCATGGTGTGTGTGTGTGTGTGTTCGGGGTGTGGGCGCGTCGGCTGTCCTAAAGAGAAGGCGTGCAAGGCGGCGCAAATGTTCGAGATGTCCCAAAGTGTGGTTGATGAGGCGATGTAGGTTGTGATGGATTTTTAGCGGATGTCTGTCAAGGAAGTCAAAGTGGAGAGCAAATGGCGCGTGCAAGCATAGATGGAGTGAATTGAAGCCTCCACAAAGGGTGGGTGGGTTGAAGTCCGAAGTTGAAGTTCAAGTCGAAGTCGAAGATGTGCCCGCTTGAATGCGCTGCACTTCACTTCCATCCACCTCCTCGCCTCACACTCACCACTTTGTGGAAACTACGTGTCAAGACATGAGCGTCAGATCTGATCCACCAATCCCACTGGTTACAACGATAATGGATCACGCAGTATGGACTCCATTGACCTTGACACGCTCGAAGCACGTGGTGCTTCTTTTGCAAAAGCCAGAGCTGGACCTCGGCACAGACGAGCATCATCAACGACCTCACATGTGAAGTCAAAGTCAGCACCCAGTACTAGAAGTAGACATGACTCCCAACTCTCCGGCGTATCAGCTTTTGGCATCTCGGCCTACGGATTCATCTTGATCGCGACCGCTCTCGCCCTCGCCACCCTCTTCGCCGTGCTCGTCTACACCGCGACCTACTATCTCTCTACCTGAGAGTCCAACGAGAGAGCAGTACAGCCTAAACAAACAGCAAGCCTGCCATCACCACCAACATGCACATCAAAGACAGAACCATCATCCTCTCCGGCGGCGCCTCAGGCCTCGGTCTGGCCACCGCCCGCGACCTGCACAGCCGCGGCGGCTACATCGCGATCCTGGACATGAACGCCGAAAACGGCGCCAAAGTCGCCTCTGAACTAGGTCCCCGGGCCAAATTCTTCGAAACAGACGTCTCCTCGACCTCGTCGATCGAAACCGCCGTAGCCGGAGCGGCAGCCTGGATCCAAGAAACCGGAAAGCCCCTCGGAGTGATAATCCCTGCCGCCGGCGTAGGAATGCCAGGCAAGCTAATCGACAGAAACAACACCCCGATCTCGATCGCGTCCCTCGACTTCGTGATAAACATCAACCTCCGCGGCACCCTGGACCTAATCCGCCTTTCCCTCCCCATGATGGCAACCAACACCCCCACCTCGCCCGACGGCGAGCGCGGCGTGATCGTGATGGTCTCCTCCTCCGCAGCCTACGACGGCCAGCCCGGCCAAGTAGCCTACGCCGCGTCCAAAGGCGCCGTGCGGTCTCTCACACTCCCTCTAGCGCGCGATCTGGCGAGTCTGGGAATAAGGGCTATTACTGTGGCTCCGAGTTATTTCGAGAGCAACATGACGGCGCAGATGAGCGACAAAGTGCGCAAGAGTTTAGAGCGCGTGCTGGAGTTCCCGAAGCGACCGGGTAAGGGAGAGGATTTCGCGGCGATGGTGAGGCATTGTATTGAGAATGTGATGTTGAATGGGGAGTGTATTCGGTTGGATGGCGCGACGAGGATGCCGAGTAAGCTTTGATGGGGAATACCAAAGTTGTGTTTACAGTACCTTCTTCGTTTTGTGTTTGATCGAGGGGTTGTAGTAGGGAAATTTGTACGAATGCCTCTTTTGAAAGTCGTGACTTGGTTCTTTTTTTTATCCTTGTGTGACGAAGACAGCAGCATCCATTGATTGCCATACGATCTCTCTCATGGGCGCCGCACCGATTCGAGTATTGCTATTTCCTATGGCACGAGCATGTGTGATCTCTTGATCCAAGGGGACACTGTCAATCAGGGATTGGGCACTCTCGATGGTTCGACGTTAATTTGAGCATGCCAGTGCCGAACATCACTTCAGGAGCAGTCTTTCTACCGAAGGGTCGAATCAATTTGAGATGATCAACTCCCGATTCTTGTTTCTTGTAAGCAAATGACCGTGAACGAGAAAGCCTAGCAGAGGCCTTTGCCTGAATGACATGTCTGCATCACCTAAACACATAAGCAATATGAGAAGGTCCGCAAGGACTAGCAGAGACAAGCAGCGGTACTCGATCACCTCAACCCACCAGGATTACACTCAGACGAAACAAATGCAGAGACAAGTTCATAGACCAACAAACGTGAGCAAAACATGTCATAAAACCCATTTTCAATTCTTTGATTGTCTCAAAAAAAGAAGAGTTATACTCTATACATAATCCCATCGTCGTGTCGAGAATATAAAGGAGCGACTGAAAGGAAAAAAACAAGCGCGACAGGGAGACTCGAAGTCTCATCGTGCGCGAATAAAGAGGAAAGACGAAAACCCAAGCGCCCCAACCTCGAGGAAGGCATTGCTGCTCGGCGCCCACACTGCTGTTACAGGCGCGGCGAAGCAAGAACGTGGCAAGCCCGTTCTCCCCAAAGCTTCCCATCAAAGTCTGCTGCGAAATCCAGATTTCGAACCCGCAAGATCGTTTGTGCCCGTCACATGAAGCTTGAAAAATTTGGCATTGAGAGAAATCGTTGAGATACGCTCTCTTTCAGCAAGAGAACGGACCCAAGCCTCTCTACCAGGAGAAGGCCTCCTCGAAGATGTCGATCTCCGTGTTCGTGCACCTGTCGCGAACAGACTTGCGGACATCATCGGCGAGACCGCCAGTGCCGCAGACACTGATGGCCATGGCGCCGACCTGCCTCTCCTGCTCCTTCTGGATCAGGGCACCGCAATCCGGCTTGCCAGGGAACATTTGCACGCTGGAACTAGGAGAGTGGATCTCCTTGGTGCTGCGAGGACGGGTGACGAAGAGCAGGATGCGGAGGATGTCGCGACGCTTCTCCATGCCAAGGATCTGTGTCATCCATGGGCGAATCCATTCGAGGTGCTCGGGAGACTGGATGATCCAGACGAGAGTGACCTTGCGAGTGGCGTGGGTGCCGTTGGCGTATCCGGCGACGAGATCGCGGACGTGAGGAACCTGGTGAGTGATGCCAACACCGGCTGCGAAAAGCATAACGGTGCCGTATGATGCGAAGCTCTGCTCGCCGTAGGGACCCTCGACGAAGGCCCTGGAAGTGAACTTGCCACCGGGAGACATCTCGGCCTTCTTGAACAGGGTGTCGGTGAAGCCAGTACGGCGACGAATGATGAGAGACATGTTGGTGCGGCGAGTACCGAAGGCGTCTTGGCGGGTGACGGGGAGGGCTTTCTCAGTGTTCCACTCGTCCTCTTCTTCGCTCCAGGCAAGGGAGAAAGGGTGGCTGGTGGGTCCACCGATGGAAGGCATGTACATGTAGACGTGCTGACCAGGAGTGAACTTCCAGGGCTTGGCGACGCGAAGAGTGACTCTGACGGCATCACCGGGGAGAGCTTCGACTTCGGCGTGGGTGCCACCATTGCCGATATTGCGGCGGAGGAGGCTGATGATACGGACGCTACGCTCGATGATCCAGATGACGACGGCGGCCATGACGAAGCCCTGCTCGCGCATACCCTCGCAGTGCATCCAGACACCGACAACGGCGGTGACTGCGAGCAGGATGTGAATGCCAAGGAAGGTCTCGTAGAAAGCGTGGCGAACGACAGAGGGTGACAACAACATGAGCAGGACGAAGGCGCTAGTAGCGACCATGCCAGTCTGAATCAGCGCACTTCCTTGGAGACCCCCGAGGATACTTTTTGAGCCAATGGCCCAGCCCTTTTCGTAGGTCTTGCCGCCCATCCAGAATCCGGTATGAAGGACGGCCTCGATGACGACCATGCGACCAAGCCAGCGGTGGATCAAGTTGTAGGTGTCGAAGCTGATACCGAGCAGGAAGATGAGAGGGTTGTTGCGGCCAGCGAGGAGGAACAAGGGAATCATGTTCATGGCGGAAAGAACACCAGTTCTGTTACGGGCGTCGTCGTACCACAGCTCAGGGTTGCTCCATTCAATGGTCCAGACGCAGAAGGCGATTTGCATGCCGAGGTAGCCAAAGAGGAACATGGTCTGAAGGCGGCCAGGGAGGGTGCCCATGTTGGCAGCGGCAGAAAGCTTGAACTCGCGGTTGTGTCTCTTCTTCCAGAGAGGTGCGGTGATGATGTCGCGCTTGACTTTGGCGTAGTTGTCACTAGGGATGCTGAAGTACTTTTGCTTGCTGTCGCTGGAGGTGCCGTGGTTGAGGTTGGAGAGTCTGCGCACGTGGCGGAGGAGCACGAGTCCCCATCTGTAGATCAACATTGCGCCGAAGATGGCGACCCAGGTCCAGGCTGTGTATCTCATGACCTTCATGTTGGCCTCCTTGGCGATAGGGTCGTTTGCGATTTGGGCGGGTGTCCTGACTGGTGCCGCGGCCATGGCATAAGGGAGGGCGGCTGCAAGCAGCGTCCATGTAGTTGTTGAAGGCATTGTGAGCGAGTGTGGTGTTGTTGGAAAGCTGGTGGAAGCTGTGTTGCAGACCAGTTAATGGACAGTGATTGCGCGTTGTCGTGACCTGCACGGCAAGGGCGATCGAGATGGAGGTTTGGCGCGTTGCCTGGGAAAGAGTGTGGTGCGATAGTGTCTCAGTGTCGCAGGGAGTCAACGAGGGTGTTGAGTGTGTCGAGTGTTGAGCCGCGCAGCAGCAGGAGTGAGGGTGCGGATAGTTGTTGTTGGTGGTGGTCAATGAATGTGGTTCGTCGTGGTGACGGAGTGGTGGTGCTTGTTTGTCGTTGGTGTAGGAGCAGCACGGATAGGAAGAGTGATGAGGTGACGACGGTGTCCGGGTCAGCGAGGAGAGGCTGCAAAGAGACAGACAACGGCTGGCGTCGACTAGTTAGAGGACTAGAGTCGGCTGGTTCGGAGTACGAGTGCGTCTCAGATTGCGGTGGAGCGATGTGCGGTCTGGTCCTATGCGCCAAGACGCGCGTGGTATGCCTCTTGGAATCCCTATCCCTGCCACCTGGAGCGTGTCGGGTGTTGATTGTTATTCCTGTCTGGCATGCAAGGTGTTGATGTGCATAGACGACCGTCACATGAGACTGATTATCTACATGAATTGATGACAACCACCATGACCTCCCTAACTACTCTCTCGACCACACGATCATCTCACACGCTCCCACTCTCGTACAACAGCAGCCAGCCATGTCTGCCAACCGCCCAGCGACTTCGACGCAGCTCGTAATTTGAAGTGGAGATTGGCCGCTAACGCAGGAACCGCAAAGAGGCGCTGTTACCTCATTCGTTGCCGTTCCCATGCTGAAACGGCCAGGGCAAAAGCCAGAAGCGCTTCGTCTCCGGCGGGCCGGCAGAAGCCTGGGCGGCTCCTGGGGTATGCCCGTCATCTTTCCAACATGGCCATTTCGCCAATCAACGGAAACAGCTGCATCATCATGCCATCGTAGCACCATCGTGCTTGAGCATCGATGAATGGCATCATCGTCATCTCTTTGCATGTGCAGTTTGTGCTTCAACACATCCGATCTGCTGGGTAACCGGACAACGCAGGCCGTCATCTCATCTCGCCTCATCTCAACAACGAGGACAAACCCCGCGCCGTACCTCTACGAATACCCAGCAAAGTTACTCACAATTCCGCGTTTCAGCCATCTCGCGATCCAGCGTGCCAGAGTCTAGAGAACAGCAGAAAAAATACAACCCCGGTCCACCCAATCAATCACAATCTCTACCTCAGACTTGGACAACCTCGGGCGTAGACCTCAGCACAGCACAGCCTCAACCAACGAATCATAGTGCGTCGTCATATACGACGCTTCTCAACCAGAAACACCCTCGACTCTCCGACCCAAGCAAAGAAAGGAACAATAAAGCTTTCCTGCATGGTACCTCGCTTGCTGCAACGACGCGGCAAGGAAACGCCCTCCGATCCTGGCTGCAGGCCGACTGACTGTATGCGATGCGCTCGCTAACACCACTGCCTTACAACTTCTTCTCGGTCTGACCCTTGAGATTCCTTATCAGAAACAATCTGGCGCGATCGTGTCTCACAGCTGCAATAACACACAGGAAAGGCTGCGTGGCTGCACCCCCGTTATCGCGTGCGCGCGGAACGGGACCCTACATGTCGACTCTGCGACGCCTTCCCCGGAGAGGGACGAAGCTTGATTCACTTACCTACTTGCGCACCCGATCACACCACTGTCGATACTACTGGCAATAGTTGACTCTTATCGGAATCGTAGGTGGTTGGGAGAGTTACACGTCTATCACTCTATCGACTTTACGAAGGTCATAATAATGTAGGCGTGATAGGGTTTTGTTTTATTGATGCTACATACTCGCCGTTGCAAGAGAACCGTTGAAAGGTGGAAGGGTGCCTCCCACGCTTTTCGCTAGTCCCCCTCGTGTCACAACGCGCATGTACACGCAACACCCCCTACATATGGCATACATGTACCGGATCCCGATGTACTCCGCACCGCAACAATGGACCCGTCCGGAGCTCGTGGGAGGGAGAAAGCACCGCGCACCTTTCCGCCCACAGCAAACATCAATAGGTAATAACCAAAAGCCCTACATCCTACTCATGCCACAGCATCAAGCATACTGCAGCCTGCTCTCCTCCCAGCTCGGGCGCAGATAAGCAGTATCCAGACCAGCCGTGTCGACGGCGCTGGCGTACACGGCGAGAACTTTCATGCTCACGCTGACGCTGGCGTGCGCCGCGTCGTCTTGGTTCCAGATCGACAGGCCGATCGTGTTGTCGCCGGAGTAGTTGAGGATGCCCGGCGGGATGGGGAACTCGACTTGGTTGCCGACGTAGGGGAGGAATTTGCCTGTGATGGAAGTCAGTAAAGCTGCTGATTGTCATGCTTAGAGCGCCGTGTATCGTGACGGGTTTCGGTTGATGCCGATGCGCTATCACTGTAGGGCAGGTATCTCTCACTCACCAAACATGTACCCATTGACATACAACTGCGCCCTCAGCGCGCTCCTCTCCACACCGGGCGCCAGCTCAAACGCCAGACTCACGTCGTAGCCCCTGGGGACGTCCAACGGGAAGACAGATCTGTAGAATTTGGCGCCGGCCTCTGCGAAGCCCTCGGACGGACTGCCAGCTTGCCACTCGCCGTCGTCGAAACCAGGCAAGTGCCATCCAAGCCTCTCAGCAGTCAGACCACCCTCATTGTAAGCGCCGCGGATGGGGTCGATGTTGCTCGACCCGCCTGCCTTGCCAGCAACCTTCCAGGACGTGAAAGTGGAAGCCGCCTCGCCTCCGAGGAGAGTAGCGTTGAGGATTCCGCGCGGGTTGAGAGCGCCTGTCGTCTGGTCGTGGCCCATGTTGTCCTGGATGACGAAAAGGACGTTATCTCCTTCCTTCAGCTCTGCGCCTTCGAAGGCTAGTGTGCTGTTGGTGTCAGATAGCGAGACGTTTCCGTAGGCAGAGCCCAGGAAGGCGCCGTTCAGGTAGGCGCTCCAGCCGTGCGAGGTGCCGCCGATGACATTCAGGAAGCCTCCTGTGGGGGCACTCGCGAGGTCGGCGACGCTGAAGTGGCCGCGCCAGAGGATGTTTTGCGCGTGGAACCCGTATTCGTCTGCGTATAGGACGGGGAAGGTGGCGGGCTGTCTTGGGTTGAGGGTCGAGTTCTTGTCGGCAGCAACCCATGCAGCGCCAGAGTCGTCGTAGGAGAGAGTGCGCTCGGGGAGAGCGTCGGATACTTTCCACTCCATTGAAGGTAGGAGTGCGGTCATGTCATCAACGGTCAGTTTGGCGGCTGGCAGATTGCCGACGAGACTGCCGTACTTGGTCTTCTTGACTTTGATGTCTTTGCCGTTGAAAGTGAGCTTGTTGCATTTGGCCGGGTTGAAGACCTCGAGCTCTGTCTCGCTGCTCCAGTCGCCAGTGAGGGCGAGAGTCTTGCCTTCGCGGGAAGCCGAGCGGACAAGATACGGTCCAGTCACGAGGACGATCTGGTCCGACGGCGAGTGCGGGTCGTTGGAAAGTTCAGGCTGCCAGGCCTTGTACGCTGTGCTGCGGTCCATGAGCACCACTTCAACGCCATTGTCGAACGTGAGCACGGTGCTGCCTTCGTTGTGCAAGAAGCTGACAATGAGTCCGCCCTTCGCCTTGTGGAATTGCACGTCCTCGCATCCGGAACACTTCACGACTTTTCCTTTCCTGACACCTTTCAGGAAGAACTCGCCGGTCTCTCCAGTCGGTACCCACAGCGCGATCAAAGGCTTCTTGTTGTCCTGTGCACTCACTGCCAGCACTTCGGCGGTCGAGTAGATGATCTTCTGGGATCCAGCGTTGAAATCCGTCACCAGCACCTTCGCCTGCCGTCCGTTGATGGCGATGTGAGGGGCGTACTGCGGCACGGTCAAGTCGCCGACGGAAGTTTTGACATGCAGCTTGAAAGTCTCCAAGCTCGTGAGAGTAGTGTTGGTGTGCTTGGCGACGTAGAAACGTGCGTGGTTGTCGACATTGTACAGTTCTTGAGCGAATATCTGTGCGTTTCCTGTGTAGTTCGTCGTACCGTTGCCGCCTTTCTCGATTCGTGTCAGGTCCTTGGCCGCGCGCAGGAAGAAGCCGTACAGCTTCGTCTCGGAGTACTTGTCGCCAATCGTTCTGGGTTCGGAGATGGGAGCACTGTAATCGTAGCTGGTACCGACCGTAGGCATCGGGAGGCCACCCCACGTTGTTCCGCCGAAGACCATGTACACGTTCACGCCTGTGGAACTTGTCAGCATGTCGTTCCAAGTATTGAGGCGCGCTCAACTCGTGATCTCCCCAGTTTCCCTAAGCCATCGAGCTAATATACAATGCCTCCAGCATGAATAGTACTGCTCGCACCAGTGAGAGAGTAGTACTTCAGGATCATGCTCTCACATGATCCCTAGTGCTATTGGGCTCACATCTATGGTATTGGACGTACCAGTAACTTTGTTGCTTAAGTTGTTGCGATAGAATACATTGACCCAGTTCGGTCCAGTGTTGTTGACGCAGCCACCGGCTGGCCCATTCCAAGGGTTGTAACTGCCGCCTTGGAACTCGGCCAGAATGCTAGGCTGGGTTGGTGACGTTTCTTGGAAGTGGGTGTAGTAGTCGAAGGTGGTGAACTCTGGTGGGAAGCCATTGACGGACGTACATTCCGCAGGGTTGCAGGACCAACACGAAGGGTAGTTGTCAACACTGTAGATATCGACGTTACCTCCGGCACCAACAGTGTCGTAGTCTTGGGACCACGATTTGGAGTTCAGGTTAGGGTTGTTGTGCAGCGTTGGTATGTCGATGGAAGAGGTGCGCACAGAAGCTTCCAGTAGCTCCATGTAATCGATGGCGGTGGCGTTGGGGTTTTTGGCGGTCCTGTTGATCCATTGGTTGCCATATTCGTTCTCGAGCTGGTAGAGAATCACGTTGCCGCCGTTGGTGACAGTGTGAGGGAGAACGACCTCGGACATCTTCTGCATGTACGGCTCCCATGCAGCAGTGTACCTGCTGTCGTTGTTACGGAGCGTGCCATACTCGCCTGTAGTGAGCCATCCAGGGAATCCGCCTGCGTTGGCTTCGGCGTTGACATATGGGCCAGGACGGAAGATAACGTAAAGTCCCAATTCTTTGGCGATCTCGAAGATTCGTTCGAAGTTGTGGGCTCCAGTCTCAAAATCTAGCACGCCATCTGCTGGAGAATGCCAGCCCCAATTTCCGTAGATACTGAAGGTGTTGAAACCGCCGGCCTGTCAATGATCTTTAGTAGTGCCCCTCGAGATCAACGTCCAGACGTTTTCGATCATACCTTGACCTTTTCCAGAACATCACGCCACAGCTCTGGCACCGGGAGACGCCAGTAATGGATCTCGCCAGACCACATGTACAAGCGTTCACCATTGACGATCAAGCTGTAATGATCCCATTCAACCGCTTCGTTGAGTCCGTTGTCGTGGATCGGCCATTGTTGGGCAAGTGCGGTGGTCCAGACCGAAGCCAACGCGAGGCTGGAGATCCGCATCGTTGTGGTTTGAATGAACAAACTGTTCGACAGTGATGTGCGTCAATACCGCAGGCCATGCCCGTACTTGATGAAAACACACCCCGCCTGAACAACGTATTAGCCGCAGTGAGACGCCATGGCAATGACAGAGGTCAAGCCTGCCGCAGTGGATATATTAGGGTTCTCCCGCCGACGAGTTCCAATGGAACCTCTGCGCCGTCGACCTCGTGGCCACTTGCCGAGTGGAGGAGGAGCACAAAGCTGTGGTTTCTCCGCATTTGTGCTTGTCCCCCGCAACCCCACGACAAGGATGAGTGGTGTTAGCGTGGTCGTACAGACGGAAGAATAGAACAGTCCAAATAACTTCCTCCGCCCTCTTGACAGGATCACTGACATCTCTTAGTCTAGGCGCGAAGTGGAGGGTGGCTCCCGATGCTGCTGCAGTGCGATTCTACAGATATCTTGACACCTGCTGAGGTCTTAGCCAACGCGATCCAATTGAAATCGATGGACCGACTTCATCTTTGCTGTAGATGACAGCCCTACATCAACAGACGGGATGTGGGGGTCTTGCTCCATTTTCCTGTCATAATCGCAGTGCGACCAGGTTTTTTGGGTACAGCTCCCGCCTTCGCCTTGATCGACGTATTCCATGAGAACACCTCACCGTAAGCTCCACGGACGTGAGACCCAGCAGCTGGAAAATCCCCATGTCCGTTCGCGATACTGTTGATGGGAAAATGGTCGTCCCTGCAAAGCCGGACATGGTCTTCTCAGACGGATTTCGCCTTGCCAATCCGACTGATCTCAAGATAGTACGCCACCCAAACGACGACCAATTGACCCAGGAATATCTCCCTCTGTGTCATCCCCTTCATCTCGTACTCCGGATCGAACCAATGCGTTCCCGGATAGAAGATGGCGCTGATTCCAGCCACGCAATACAGACTTCCCACCACCGCTGCAGTCAGGACGCTGTGCTTTACCTCAGCAGGAGACAGCACGGAGAAGGCAGGCCGGAAAGCGAAGTAGGTGCTCGCGAGCGCGAGCAGGATTCCAAGCGTCATGGTCTGGCCATTATGGAACTTTGCATGGGGGGGCCATCTGTCGTTAAAAATATGGGTTTCGTTGTAGTCTGCAATAAAGGATCCTCCACTGTAAATGAGGTTGCCCACGATGAAAAGGCCTCGGCCGAGAGTCAGGGAGGAAGCCATGTCGTAGTGCAGCGTGTAGTAGCAAGTATAGAGGTCGTGATTCGGCGGAGAGGCGAGTATGAGTGAATGTGTGATACCGAGACTAGCGCGAGGTCTTCTAGCTTGTGAATAGACGGGTAATGTATAGTCGTATATAGTGGTGTGGCCGAGAAGATGCATTTCCTAAGTAAATGTGTGCTGATGTATTATTGTCTTATCTTATCTGTGCTGAGGCTGTGAAACGGGCTTCGGCGTCATCGTTTGTTACCGAACCGGTGAGCCGGGAAGGAGCTTGACCTTTACCTTTACCTTCACCTTGCTTTCGCGCACATCTCACCTCTGTATACCTCTGCCTAGGAAACTGCGTATTCTGCTCTCTTATTGTGCCACCAAAATACCCGAACAAACGTGCCATCTGAATCCTGACTCCTCAGCAACACTCTCCCCCTCTCACCGACTGCATACTGGCAGCTGACCGCATCGGCCCCCCCGCTATCGCCTCGTTATCCTAGTCATACCCGGGTACTCTCTGCGACCATTACATCGAGGCGACATTAGGACCAGCGTGCTCCCGTAAAACAACCATCTACAGCTGCACACAAAAAGCGCGAGCGGATCAGTGAGCACAACAGGAGCTTGCGCGTCAGACTCAACTCTCGACACTACCTAAGGCTACGAAGTAGACGCAACTCCAATCACTACACAAGAGCCTTGCGACCGGGCAGGTCTCATTACTCTCCACAATGGGCCTCGCCTACAACGTCTACCTCAATGCTAAGAAGATATATGGCTGCAAGAACTGCAAGACTCACCTCGCCGACCATGACGAGATCATTAGCCGTGTAAGTCGTGATGCTCTTGCGCTACCAATAGAGCCACCCAGAGCTAATGCTCTCCCTCTCAGAATTTCCGCGGCCAGCATGGCAAAGCCTTCCTCTTCAACAGCGTCGTGAACACCCAAGCTTCAGAACCGAGCGACCGCAACATGACCACCGGACGGCACATCGTAAGAGACATCGCGTGCCGACAATGTAAAGAGGTGGTTGGGTGGAAGTACGACAAGGCATTCGAGAGCACGGAGAAGTACAAGGAGGGCAAGTTCATCCTGGAGCAGGAGCTGCTGTGCACGGTGACTTGAACAGAGTGCACCCGGATGACAGGACAGTAAACACCTCTGCCGTCTATGAACTATGAATTATGACCTGGTAAAGGCGTTGGAACGGGGTGCGGGCGTTCTTTGGTTTGAACTTTGGATGGAGGGCTTTTCGTGTTTCGCAGCATTCGAGGGCTGACACACAAGGTTTGTCGGCGCACTCTCCAGCTGTGGATCTGCCACGGTGACTGGAAGGGCTGATCAGTTGCACAGTTCTGCTATGGGGTGTTCACAAGCTGATAGATTATTCGAGAGCCGTGTCCACCAAAGCTTTCCCGCCATCTTGCTGGAATCTGAAAAGCATCGAGATCATCTGTGGTGGATTACGATTCAAGGGGGTGACCTGGGATCTACAAGGAGTGTGCACTCCCTCAATACGGCTAAGATATGCTGTCTATTGGCAATCGGAGCAACGCTCTCGAGTCTGGCGCGGAGAGATGGCGCCACTCACGTTGGCATCCGATCCTTTGCACCGACGGATACAGACATGCTGTATCTGCCCCTCACCGACCACTGGTATCCGACCGCACTGTGAACGACCTGCCTGGTGCCTGGCTGGCTGAACTTCCGGAGATGTGTGAGGAGTGTTTGGCTCTACCCAGTGGTTGCGGACCAAACCGATTGAGTTGCTTGCCACAGGGTCCGTGGGGCCAGCTCGGCAATAAGCTTTTTGAACACCGTGGACGGACCCTCTTCACGTCTTTGCACATCCACCGAATTTGCGAAGGTTTTCAAGCCGCTGCCTCCACCCCTGCCGTTACAACTTTACACAAACTTTCGCATGGAGGTGGCGTGCTTCACAGATGAGCCACGAGGATCCTCCGACATCAAGATCTCTACTCCGGCAATCTCACGTCACTCGATCCGGTTACGTCGCTGCTTTGCGGGCGCGCATTGGCTGAAAACGCAATCTAGGTTCCCGGATCTGCCCCGAAGCGTAGATTAATCGACCCGACCAGATTCGTGTACCTGGCAGGTTGTGTGTCCGACTCGCTGGGTTCGGGGGCATGCGCGTTCTTCTCCGCTGCGTTTATGGCGCTGCTGCTTCTGCTGATCCCTTCTCATTTGTCGCTTGTATGGTTGTGGAAGCACGCAAATTCAAAGTATCCATGACTCTGTGGTCGAAACCGTGCTGCCCAATTCCGGCCCAGCTGTAGTGCTAGGTAGCGTTCCAGTCTGTGGAGAGATCTCATCTTGCTGGAGGTAGATATTCCAGACCCTCCACCTACCCTTTCCTGGCGTTTCTTCTCCATCGACCTCAGAGCAGCGGTGGTGTCTTTACACCCAGCATTACATTCTTATTATCAGTTTCATTTTCACTCTCGGCCGCAAGCGTCACACACAGGAGCACTGGCGTCTTCTTCACAACCAACGCAACCATGTCTAGCTCAATTTCTTCTGAGGAACGTCCCAAGTACTCGCCCGAGCAGTCTCTCGACCAGGGCCTGACTACTATTAGCACCGTCTTTGGACCGTACGGCGTTCGCCATGCTCACTACATGGGCCTGAGCGGCTCTGCTTTGAGAACTGCAATCGGTCTCACTGCTGGACTGTCATTTTTGGCTTTTGGTTATGGACAGGGTAAGCAAACATCACGTCAACCGATCGTAACAGACAGAAAGACTAACCATAGTTTCAGGTGACATCGGCGGGATCATGCTCCTTCGCGACTTCCGTGACGAGTTCCCGAGCATTGCTGCAATGGATGATCCCACTCTGCACACCGTTACGCTCACTGGAACTGTAATTGGCTGCTGGAACCTTGGATGCTTGGTCGGTGCCGTACTCACATTCTTCCTGTGCAACGTCCTGGGTCGACGCGGATGCATTATGGCCGGCTTGAGCATTGAGATCATTGGAAAGGTCGTCCAGTGCACCTCCTTCACCCTTGGTCAATACATCGCTGGGCGTGTCATCGCTGGTGTCGGTAACGGGTAGGCTGAACCATATCCGATCTGCAAATTGCACGATGCTAACTATGACAGTTTCATCGCATCCACCATTCCCGCATGGCAGGCCGAATGTCTCAAGAAGCGTCGTGGAACTCTCCTCCTTGTCAGCTTTGGCGCCTGTATCACCCTCGGCATCACAATCTCTTACTGGCTGACCTTTGCATTCTCCTGGATCCAAACGAACTCGGTCTCTTGGCGCTTCCCTATCGCCTTCTCTACCCTGCTCATTGCACCAGCTCTGTTCCTGGTCATGTTCATGCCCGAGTCTCCCCGTTACTTGCTCCTTTGCGGCAAAGAAGACGAGGCCCTCAAAGTCTTGTCCGCGTTGGAGGAGCTCCCTACCGATCACGAGGACATTCGCCGCGAAATTCTGCTCATCAAGAATACTGTCATCAGAATGGCGGGCGGCAGCTCATTCTCTGCCCTCTTCACTATGGGTAAAGAACGCAATCTGCACCGTTTCCTTCTTGCGGGTATGTTTTGTCCTGCTCTTAATCAACTCATGTTTCATTACTAACACTCCCAAGTCTTGTTGCAACTCTTCCAACAATTCACGGGCATCAATCTTTTCATTCAATTCCTTGGCAGTATGTTCGGGTCGCAACTTGGGTATCCCGACCGTACTGCCCTCCTCCTTGCGGGCTGCTGCTCCACTTGGTTCTTCACAACATCCATCATCTCCGTCGTTGGCATCGATCGCTACTTCAGCCGTCGCGTCCTGACCATGGTTGGCGCTGGTGGAATGTGCGCTTCCATGATGGTCTTGTGCGGCATGTCCTACCTCAGCACTCAGACATCGCACCATGTCATGGCCGCGTTCCTGTTCGTCTATGTCTTCTTCTTTGCATTCTCATGGCAAGGATTGTCCTATCTGTGGGCTATCGAGCTTCTCCCGCTAAGCATCCGCGGTCCGGCAAACGCCATCTCGACTGCCGTCAACTGGCTCGCCAACTTCTGCGTTGTGATCACATGCCCGCCCATGTTCACCAACATCAAGTACCAGACTTACGCCGTCTACGCTGTGATCAACTTCGTTATTATCCCGTCGATCTATTTCTTCTACCCTGAGACCGGATCGAGGACCTTGGAGGAGATCGACCTACTCTTCGAGACTGCGACCACGAGGGGCAACCCCTGGTTCTCTGTCGTCCAGGTGGCAAGGGAGGAGCCCAGATGGTTCGATGCCGAGGGCGAGAAGACGGAGTCGTACTCGAGCAACGGGAACTCTACGGAGCCCTTCTCGGAGAACGAGAAGCCTACCAGGCTCTCAGGGCCTCTGCGCAGCGGCAACAGCGACGATATGTAAACTAGTTTCGCTTACTGGATACAGACTGGCTCCGACGAAGGAAGCAGTATTAAGGAACGGTCAGCGCTGGACTTTATCAAGCACACTCGACATTTCGTCTAAAAGCACAGCTACACGCACTTTTCATCTCTACAACTCTATTGGACTTTATTGGACTCTATTGGACTCTGTTGGAACGCGCTCTCGCTTGTACATATCTCTGTATCCATGTCATGAATTACGATGATCTTACTCTGCACCAAGATCAGATCTTCAGTTGTACCACCATTGCATCCAATCGCCTGCAGCTCTGCTAAGCAACGTCAGCTGAAGGATCAGCTTGTGTCCAGTAAGCTTTATCAGCCTCACAGCGGGCATACATGCACATGCGAAAGGCTTGCAGTGTCCCGCACACGCATGGCCCTTAACACCGACGCCTTGCTCCAAAATGCGGGAGGATGATAATGCAGTCAGATTCTGTGAGAGTCACGCCACGCTGCATTGCGCGTTTCGGCTGCAGTAAGATGGAAGAGCTAAGTCTGGACCATTCCTTCTCGTTCCGTTTGATCTTTGGGCTGTTGAGTTTCGCTCCATTTCTATTCCATATATCTCACCTTCTCTTCCCAAAGCTCTATTAACGTGTTGTAGCACTCTTTGGGCCTCACCAGATATACCACAGTAAAGCTCGTGGATGAACTGACGCCCACACCGCCAGGAACGATGCCGCTCCGACTCCGATCTATACAACGCGCATTACTCACCTTATGGACATACCTGCACCTCACCACTGCTCTGGACGGACCAGATCCCAAGGCTCACGGCACATACTTCTCGTCTCCAAACACCAAAATCGCCCCGCAGACCTACATCTTCGCCCTAAATGTTGTGCCCGAAACAGGCGATGTCTTCTTCCACATGTCGGCCTACGCATCGATACAGTCCGACATAACAGCCTTCAGCTGGATGGGCGTTGGCTTCGGCTCAGAGATGAAGGACGCTTTCATGCTGATCGCATACCCCAGCAGCAACGGCACAGGCCTCACGATCAGTCCACGCATCGGACGTGGGCATTCGGAGCCCGAACTCCTGGAAGATGTAGTGGTCGAGAAGATCTTCTCGGACGACTATGCTCCGGAGGCGAATAGGGTACACCGCGGCATAATGATCGCGCATGGTGTTTGTCGGAATTGCAGCAAGTGGGCGACTGGTGCTCTGGACTTGGAGAACACCAGACAGCCTTTCATTTTCGCTCTGGGCACAGATCCAGGAAAAGGCACCCCTCTGCAATCAGATCACTTGGATGCTGGACTGCGGCGGCACTCTTTCTACGGCCGCTTCTTTGGCGATATGACTTATGCCATCTCAATGCCCGAACACGGCCGCGTGCCTCCGCCCAACGACCCAGGGGCAGCTCCTTCGGGGGTGTCAGATACCAACTTCGCGTATGCTTTCAGTACCAAAGCATTCGATACGCACGACGATTCCGAGTGGGTGCCAGTGTTTCACGGCGTTATCATGAGTCTTGCTTTCATCGTGGTGTTCCCGACTGGTGCTCTGCTCATGCGACTGTTACGAAAGATGGGCGTGTTGTTCCATGCTGGCGTACAGTCTGTCGGCCTCGCTCTTTTGGTCGTCGGTTTCGCCACAGGAGTGTACGTCGGGAAGCAGTACAATCGCACACGTCATCTTGGGACGGGCCACCAAAAATTGGGATTATTAGTGTTCGCAGCACTGTTCGTTCAGGTTGGTCTGGGTGTGTTGCAACATGGAGTTTACCGGCGGACCAAACGAGAGACAATGCTAGGGATTGTGCACCGTTTCCTTGGACCGGCAATCATTATCCTGGGACTGATTAATGGAGGCCTTGGGCTTGACTTAGCAGGTGAGTCGCTCACAGTCCAAATACGAACGAGATTCATACTGACATTCAACCAGGCAACTCGCATTACACCGTATCATACGGTGTGGTCGTCGCTGTAATCGGAGTGCTATTCCTCGCAGTTGTATGTCTGCAAATGTGCCACCGACGCCACAAGAAATATCGACCAGAGCCAGAATGGCCGGGTAGGAAGCCCACCGACGACGATGATAACAGAGCATATCTGACCTTGGACACGCCAGTCTCTGCTTACACGCCAGTTTCATACGAGATGACGAGTTGGACGAAGAAGGGGGATGGTGTTGAGTGATTTCGAAGCGTGCCCTCAACGGCAAGATCACCGTAGATGCAACATGAAAGCAGTTCTCAGAGCGTCACCTCTGTCGTATTGTGACACCCAGCGTGGTCATTGGGATCCCTGCCATGCTTATTGTCTATCGTCTGTTCCCTTCCACTCTATAGAGCAACAAGTATACCCCCAGAGACCGGGTGACGCACCGGAATCTCCTGATTGGCTCGTCGATCTTGGAGACATCTCGGAGACACATCATTGGTCGCATTTTACAGATTAGATCCTCATCAGACAAGCGACCATCGGCGTGCGCGTGTATAATATTGTTCGTTCGGACGTGAACTCTTTTGATATTTCTCCATACAAATTCACCTTCAACTTGAGTCGACACAAAGTCGCACCTTCCCAGAATGGACACGGTAGAACGAGGTGTTCTCCACGACACGACGAAAGCTACAGATGTGGAGGCAGGGTTGGGCGCCACCAAAGAGCGGTATGGGTCGCAGAGTGAAGACGACACACGCGAAACTTCACGAGATGGTAAGAAACAGAATGGTCCAATTCAACGCATTCGGAACGCCTGTGTCACAACTAGCTAACGACAGTGACAACAGACTCCGCACCACCACCACCATTCAAAGGACTATCCTTCCTCGACCGTTTCCTGGTCGTCTGGATCATCCTGGCTATGGCAATCGGCATCATCCTCGCCAACCTGGTACCTGAAACCGGTCCCGCACTACAGCGAGGCACGTTTGTCGGCGTCAGCGCGCCCATAGCAGTCGGTCTGTTGGTGATGATGTACCCGATCTTGTGCAAAGTACGCTTCGAGACGCTGCACCTGCTGTTCAAAAAGCGTGAACTGTGGAAGCAGATCGCCATCAGCTTCGTTCTGAACTGGATCATCATGCCGCTGTTCATGACAGCGCTGGCGTGGGCGTTCCTGCCGGACAGAGAAGGCCTACGCGACGGCCTCATCTTCGTCGGAGTCGCCCGCTGCATTGCCATGGTTCTCATCTGGACAGACCTCGCTGGCGGAGACGGCGACTACTGCGCGGTGCTCGTAGCGTTCAACAGCATTCTGCAAATCGTGCTCTTCGCACCTCTTGCTGTGTTCTACGTCCAAGTCGTCTCGCGCAAGAAAAGCAACGAGATCGACGGGGATATCTACGAGGACGCGGCTACTTCCGTGGCAGTCTTCCTCGGCATCCCGCTCGCGGCTGCGGTCATCACGAGATTGGGTCTGAGAAGCTTGATCGGAGAGTACAGATACCAGCACTACTTCATCCGATACATCGCGCCCTTCTCGCTCATCGGCCTGCTGTACACCATCATCGTGCTCTTCGGCTCGCAAGGCCTGCACGTCGTCGAGCAAATCACCTCTGTACTCAGAGTCTGCGCACCTCTCGTGGTGTACTTCTTGGTCGTCTTCACAAGCACGGCCTATGTGATGTACCGCATGGGCTTTGCGTACAAGATCAGCTGTGTGCAGTCGTTCACAGCGGCGAGCAACAATTTCGAGCTCGCCATTGCAGTCGTGGTGGCTGTATACGGAGCTGGTAGCCAGCAGGCATTGGCAGCGACGGTGGGCCCTTTGATAGAAGTGCCAGTTCTGGTGGCATTGGTCTATGTTATCAAGTGGTGCAAGAAGCGATGGGCGTGGGAATAGTCAACTCGACCAGATAACCGTAGTAGATGCAGTGTAATCATGCCGACGTGCCAATTTTCCTCCTCAAAGATTGTCCAGTTGATCCTGCATATCTGACCACATGCTCCACATCTTGGTTGGAGACTCCCCAGCAGTGAAATCATCATCCTGTTCTCTCCATCCGTTCGTCGGCGCGACCGCAGGCTGTTGTTCTTGTGGTATCGGTTCAGGCTCGGGTGCCAAAAGCACATCGGCTGATCCAAAAGTGATTCCGCGGTTCCCAGGCGTGCTAAGACTGTTAAGGAGAGCACGGAGAGCGGTGTCGTGTATTGAGACAGTCTTAGGAGGCAACGGGCTCAGCGTCGTGACGAAGAATGGGCACTGCAGCGTCTTCTCGCTGGTCGTGGGCGTTTGGGCTGCCGTATGACTAGCGGCCACTCTCAACAACGGGATCGTCGTCCGAGCGATGGTGTGAACATAGCCAACGCTGTGCAGGAAGCGGTCCATGAGGGCAGCTGACTCAATGTCCAAGATATGCGCAGACTCTTCCTTGTTCTCTCCCAGGTCACACAGAACGCCATGCAACTCTTTCCTATCCGAGTCGCCGCCGCTGACTGCTCCGCCGTTCCCGCTTCCAAGGACACTACCAAGGAACGTTCTCAATTGTTCTTCAGTCAAGACTCCTTCCAAAAACTCCACCCTCACACCCAGCTCCCGCTTCAGACTCCCTGCCAGCCCGTACATCTCGACCTTGAACTGCTTGAGTGCCTGCTCATGTTTGTGCTCGCCCAAGATCAAAAGCTCCGCGATCGTGCGGCCCTTGGCCAAAGCGACCTGAACGTTGCTCTTGAGCTGCTTGCTTGGACTGCCATCAATGATAACAAACAGAACGCCGTTCCTTGTGATCGCAGACGGCGCGGGTGGTGCGAGTGCTGCAGTCCTTGTGGGGATCCGAACCTGCGGCGGCGGCGGCGGTTGTGTGTTTGAAGTCTGGGTGGAGATGCTCGACACGCCTGAGCTGGGACGGTAGGAGGATACTGAAGAGTTGCGGGTGTAGATCGAAGAAATGGGGGGTTTGCGGCCGTTCATGGTGTCGACGTACGCTTTTTCCCGGTTCCAAACTCGTAAGGTTTTAGGTAGGAAGAATTAATGGGTAGATGGATGAGCGGAAGACGGCTTGCGTGCGAAATGCAAGGGCAGGAAACGACTTTTGAGGATATAGAAGCGAGCAGAAAGCAAATAGGCCAGCCGAATGTATGTATAGGAGAAGTGAAGGAGAACAGTGAAGAAGGGATGTAAAACAAGGAAGTCAACAAGGCAAGGCATAAGACACTTCTCGTTGGGCAATGGCCATCGAGGCCGGGCCTGTGGAGCACGCGGGGAAGAACGCCGTGGTTGTTATTTCCTCCTAAGCCGCACGGCCGTCCTCACTCCTGTCACTTGTAAGAGAATGATGGCATGTGGATCAGGCTTTGTATCGCATTGTCGATTTTTGTGTTTCATCATTTGTCGTGGTATCTGTTGAGACGGCTAATCAGACATCCAAGTCCAGCTGCTCGCGCATTTCAATCTAGTCTTGAGCAACACAGTACGCCATCCTGCCTGTGTCTCCCAAATGCTACTCCTTTTCCGTTTTCCGTTCCTTTGATTAACGCCTCAAATTACCACATGTCAAATGCCAGTCCAATGCCCCTCCTTACTTCGTGCGGTACGCCCAGGGTGTTGGAATACGGTCTGATGGTAGATCTACCATTCAAACTCGCCGTTGCCCTTGTGGAACAGCCATTCCTTTCCATTGGCGTTGAGAACACCATCCTTCAAGGTGCACTTCCACTTGTTCTTCACCCTCTGCACCTTGTCATACGTGCAGAGGATGGTATCGCCGTTGTCGTCGTCATCGTCGTTAATTTGGTTGGTGTCGTCCTCAGGATCATCGAGATCTGAGTTGATGGCATCCTCGTCCTCCTCGTCATCTGCGGCATCGCCGTCCAGCTGTGCGATCACAGGCGTTGTCGATGCGCCAGCAGTTCCCGATGGTGCAGCAGCCCTCTTTGCTTTCAACGCTGCGGCCTTGCTACTGCGCGCCTTTAGGCGACCTTGCTGTTCGTCCAAGGGAAGCATGAGGCCACTCTGCAGCTCATCTGATAGCGCGGCTATGCGTTCACGCATCATGTGGTTGGCACGCTCCGTCTGGTTGGTAGCAATAGCACGTCGCTCCGCGAGCATTGCCTTCCATTCCTCAAGTGCATCATCGGCACCGTCCGTCTGGCTGTAGTTGGGATTTTGTTGTTGTTGGTACTGGCCCTGAGAGCCGTTCTGGCCATTGGTGCTCTCAACCTTGATCTGCGGGTTTTGCTGTTGTTGATTGAGCTGCTGTTGCTGTTGGTATTGGTTCTGCATCTGCTGAGTGTTGTTTGGAGGAAGCTGTATGCCTTGAGGTTGGGGCTTGGCATTCTGGCCAGGCAGGGCGAGTCCGCCACGCTGGAAGCCAGCCGTTGCTCCTGGTCCAAACTGTTGCTCCACGAGCTGTTGTGCGCGCACCGCACCACCACCCTGGCCGCCGTTGACTTGCGAGTAGCTGCTCATGGGCGGCAGGCCCTGATACTGTGGCTGCTGTTGCTGTTGCTGTTGATCCACGCCGGGTTCGGTCTTTACACGGCCAGCCCCGTTGGAGGGAGCAGGAATCTTGTTCTGGTAGTTGGGGTAAGAGACCTGCGGCATTCCGTTCGCCCCAACCGGTGGTAGTCCAGCATTGTGGACAGGTTGCTGCTGCTGCTGTTGCTGCTGCTGTTGCTGCTGCTGTTGCTGCTGCTGCTGATGCTGTTGCTGTTGTTGTTGATGCTGCTGTTGTTGCTGTTGAATCTGTTGTGGCTGCGGCTGCACAGGAGGAAGAGGCTTCGGGTCCCAAGGCATCTGAGCGACTCCACGTCCCGACAGCTTGTGTTGCCATTCCTGTGGATAACCATGTTAGCATGTCACTTCATAATTGAAATGCTCGAGTCATGTGTGTAGCAAGCAATATCAAGAGAGGACAAGCCACGTGATCTCGCAGACCAGCTGCAAGCGGTTAAGCGCAGCCGATGAGTGGGGCTGTGCCGCAGACAGAGTGCTTTTAAGCGTTGGTGCAAAAGCAGCGGGCAGCCCGGCGGTCTGATCTTCGAGCCCCCGCTTTGTCTCTGCCTGCTATGGCTGCGGCGATTGCTCAGCGGCCGCTGCGAGCCAGCGGTCTGCGAGATGTGTTGACCATGGCTGTTGTATTCTTCAGAGGCGCATCTCAATCGATCCTCTTTTCGTCTTGCGCACAACAATGCGAGGTCGCCTGGGAGAAGCAAAAGGAATGATGAACGTGTCGTCGCTTACCTGCTGCAGTTCGTTCAGTGTGCCCTGTCCGACACCGCTCTCTTCGAAGTCATTCTTGGAAGCATCCACCACCTCCTGGATGATCTTCTCGTAGACGTCGCCCTATTCACTCCGCATTAGCTACCGCAACATCACGTGCCCTACCCGGCTCTTGAGGTGGAAGACGACATACCACCAGCGCGTTCGTCATGGCTGCGACTGTTGGGAATAAAGATTGGGAAAGGTCGGCAGAGGTGCTCTGGGCAATTGAAGAGATGTATGCGTGGCCGTGGTTGTATCCAATATCTCGCTCTCGCTATTGATGAATAGTGGTATCTGGCTGGTTGAACCTGGGAGGGAGGGCGGAGCGGCGTCTGCCTTGCGCGCGCAAGGGAGGGTCTGTTATCCGCTACGTGGGTATCTCCGTTACTCCTTGCCTCTTGACTCCGTCGTACTAATTGCGTCTCTTCTGGACTTTGTCGCTGGCGTGTTTGGGTGTGGTTGGTGCTTGTGGTATTTATGGCGCGGAGAGGGCGGCGATGCGGCGATGGTTCCCGCTGGTAAAGTCGTTGTCTTGGCATGATCACGTGCTGACAGTCAACAGGGCTGCACGTCTTCACTTCCCTCGAAGCAACATGTGATTACTCGCAAGGAAAGCTACGGTTGTTGAATTTGAGAGATGCCGTGCATTATCTATCAATTACTAACGTAGCTCATTACCACTATTCACAAGTTCAGACTTCCTAGACTTCCCTGAAGTCAACCCAGCCCTTCTTCTCATCTTGTCGCAGCATGTGGTCGTCAACTGAAGGCGGAGGTACGTATTCAGGTCTTGGAGCATCCAAAGGAGGTAGATCATTCGCGATCGCATCCTCGTAGCTCGGCGGCGCCTCCGCGTAGTCTGGTGGCGGCTGTGGGACAGGTTGCCCTGGTCTCGGTGGGATCCCGGGTGCCGTGTCTTTCACCGGACCAGGCGCACTGGGTCCTGCCACAGACGACTGGCGGCCTTCTGTCTTGAGCTTCTCATCCATCGCCATGTTCCCTGTGGCGTTCACTGGTCGCTTGCCATTGGCGCGCGCTTCCGCCATTCGCTCCAACACTTCGGTTGGCGGTGCAATGCCAGAGTATACTTGGACGTCGAGTCGTAGAGGCAGTACAACGCTTTGCGGCTATGAAATCAGTCAGTATGAACGTTGACAGCGGCTATAGCTACGTCCAAACGCTCACAATTTGCGTCGTTTTTGATTTGCTTACCTTGCTCCCATGCGATGATCCACTGCAGCTCAATCCTATCCGCACATCAAGGCAATAGCTTCTTGCAATGTTGCAAGTCTCGAACGAAGGCGCAACTGTGTTTGGTAGTATCTGTCCACGCCAAAGGCTGTCGTCTATTGCAATCTCGCTGCCTTCGGAGTCTGTTTTCGAGCCAATCAGCATGCCCATGTTGCTTTTGCTCATGATGATCCAGCTGTTTTGTTCGGTCCTGAACACATCGTGAGCACGGATCTTGGTGTTCGCATTCAACGAAACCTGCAGTGACTGCATGTATATAGGATCACTGCTGGCGTTCAATCGTTTGACGAGTATCGTAAGGGGGATATCTTGGTTGCACGTAAGGACTGCGGGTTCGGGTAATCGAGCGTCAACGCTGATGGATGGAGCGTCTGCACTGCGTGGCACAGGCTCGCTGGACTTTTTCCCGAAGAAACCCTTCATCTTCTCTTTCATGGGAGCTTCTGGGAATGGTGCGAAGGCGTGTCTCTGTCGGGCGTAAACCTGGGAGCCAGTTGGTGGTGGCCTCGGAGGCTCAATCGGAAAGAAGTTGTATGGTGCGTATGCTCGAGGGTTCTCTTTGAAGAACGACTGCCTTCCCACTGTCGCTTTGACGAAGTATCTGATCTCTGCTTCGCCTGGGAAGCCACTCAGGGTGGGAGGAAGCGTTTTGTGCACATGATGTGTTGCAATTTTGGGCGCTTCCAAGCCGATGGTGGCGAGTGGTGATGATGCAATTAAGCTCTTCTGAGCATGGCAGGCATTATTGAACGGCAGCTAGCACTGGTAATCAGTATTTGGCAGCATTCAGTCAGTGTAGTGTACGCAAGACGAACTTTGAACTTCCAGGGATACTCGTGTGTCCCAGCTGGTAATGTATACGCGCTCTTCCCAGACACCATCCGGGCCCTGCCTTCGAGAACATCGGAGGGTGGAAAGACCATCTGCACTTTGTACAGAATCTACAAGAGTCAGCGGAGGAAACACCCGTGTCTCAAAGTGCAAAGAAGACGTACTTTGTGGTATTCCAGTTGCGGCTTCGGTCGTTCGCCATCCGGACCACCAGAGCTCATCAAGCGCGTGCGGCTCTCACCTTCCAGTTTGACAACAATCGTGCTGATATCAACACTCTTCGAGCATCGCACAACAACTCTTCCGCTAATCTCATCGAGATTTGTGAAGGATATATTCCCGGGCTGGTCGAGGACGATGGAAGCTTGCATCGACATGCTGGCAGACCATGGTGGCGCGATCGGTGAGTTTGTGCTATATTGCTGCATGTGGATGAGCCCCTAACGATGTGCTCTTGTTTCCGTTGCGTGATGTCGATCAAAAACACCAAGCGAGTCACGGATGTTGCGGCTTGCGGCTTCGGCGGAGATTCGTGGTGGGAACGAGGAAGGAAGGATTGGAAGTTTGGCGGTGGAGAAGTCGCTGGGCGTGGAACTGGAACTTCAGTTTGGGCCCAACTTACATGTATGACAAAACCATTGCAACACTTAGGAGGCGGAGTCAGAGACGATATTTGAGATAAACAAACGTCTTCAATAACAACGAGCTAAAGTCCCAGGTGGTACAAAAGGCAAGCTGCGCCACTGTCTTTGTCTGCAATCCTCAAGCTAGGCAGCCATACGACCTCGGTTCATGCTAAAGTCCGTGGACACAGTCGGGTTTTCACAACAGGTATGTTGGTATTGGCGACCTTTGTATGTCGAATCGAGATCATCCTTAAGCTAGCGAGATATACTATCAGGATCTAGAAGATAGTCTCAAGGACCTAGATGGATCAGAATCCTGTACGCGGTATTTAGGTAATCGCGGCTTCGTGGTATTGAAGAAATGCTGAGATATTGTCGTCAACAAACATGTTAACACGCATGTACAACGGAACACTAAACAAGGCTGGGCTCATGTAACTTGGGACGCTTGGTCAATTGATTCAGAATGGTTGAGATTCTTGTGAGCTGCGGATTGCACACTCGAATGGTGTAACATATTGTCCGGCAACCATCCCCTTGCACGCTCGCTCTGGACGTTGTAAATCACAAAAGCTTCACTTCTCAATCGATCATCGTTCGGATGCACATATCGCGGGCCGTCACAGACTCCAGCGAGTACTTAGGATTTGTTGCCGAGAAGGTTTGATCGCGAAATCAGCAATTTGAAGAATTGGGTCGTATTCAACCAAACAAAAGCCATGTTCACGATTGTGTCACTACCCCAACCCGAACCCTCATCGTCATCCAGCCTTACAACGGCAGGAACCGAGCGGAAATGTGGAGGTGATCCGAGCTCCATCAGGCTTCGGTCTCACTTCTCTCCGATCACATGCACATGCCAACCGAACCGACGCGGCTCTCTCGGCTTCTTGGACACGCACATGTCACTCGGACCTGTGCCTTCCCGTCGTTCTGCTTTCAACTTCAAGCCTGTCCATGGCACCAGTCGACGAATCTGCCAGCACCATATCAATGACAGACTGTCGCGTCCCGCCGTAGCCAGGTAGCTACCATGGCCGTCTTGTCAACTCTGCGTGGAGTGCCCACGGCTCGCCTGTCGGAGGCCTTCCGTCACTACTACAACCGCCTGATATCTCGTCTGGATCGGTTACCTCGCAAAGGGCCCTTGAGCTCACGTACGACGCGCCTCATCGCCACCATCGCATTCTCACTGGCCATCGTGACGAGTGGGTATGGCGGCTACAAGACATACAAGAGGAGGAAAGCCGAGCGCGAGACCGGCAAGCGTCTTGTCCGCCGAAACAGCGGTCTCAGAGGCAAAGACGGCAGCCGGACGATATTCGTGCCATACAAAGACTCGACGAGCAGAGTGACCATCTTCCCGACCAGACTGACGACCTTTGATGCGCATAGGAGGCTTTTCTTGAGTTCCACCGGCCAGGCAGGAGAGAAGTATGATCCGGCAACAGGGCCGCCGCCCACGAACATCAAGCCTGGACTCAACATTGCCTTCCTGCACCAGTTCCTCAGCTTGATGAGTATCATGGTACCCAGATGGAGATCGAAGGAGTCCGGACTTCTCGCAACGCACGCAGTGTTTCTTCTCGCCAGAACATACTTGTCGTTGGTGGTAGCAAGACTTGATGGCGAGATCGTCCGTGATCTTGTCGCCGGCAAAGGCAAAGCTTTCTTACTCGGAATCTGCAAGTGGCTCGCCATCGGTTCAGTGAGCTCCTACACCAACAGCATGATCAAATTCCTGCAGTCCAAGATCAGCATCGCCTTCCGCACACGACTGACCAGATACATCCACGACCTGTACCTCAGTCCGGACCTGGCGTATTACAAATTGCACAATTTGGACGGCGGAATTGGCCAGGGCGCGGACCAGTTCATCACACAGGATCTGACGCTGTTTTGCGATAGTGCAGCTTCTCTGTATTCGTCGCTTGGAAAACCTCTTGTCGACATCTTCACATTCAACTTTCAGCTGTACCACTCTCTAGGTCCTTTTGCACTCACTGGTCTGCTGGCTACTTACTTCGGAACAGCAACGCTGCTGCGGAAGCTCAGTCCACCTTTCGGGAAGCTCAAGGCGATGGAAGGTCGAAAGGAAGGCGACTTCCGAGCATTGCATGCCCGTTTGATCGCCAATGCAGAAGAGGTCGCATTTTACAATGGGGGTGCCACAGAGCACGTCTTACTCGACAAAAGCTTCAAAGAACTGAAAATTTGGGTTGAGAACATTTACAAGATCAGAGTTGGCTACAACATCCTCGAGGATTTCATGCTAAAGTACAGCTGGAGCGCTTTCGGATACATCATCACCTCACTACCCGTTTTCCTCCCAAGGATGGGTGAAATCGGAACGACGCCAAGAGGCAAACCTTCATCTGACCTCGCACGTGATCTGGAGCTGCGCAGTCAGAGTGACGGCCGGATGAAACAGTTCATTACCAACAAGCGCCTCATGCTCAATCTGGCCGACGCGGGAAGTCGCATGATGTACAGCATCAAGGATTTGTCAGAACTCACCGGCTACACGAGCAGAGTTTACACCCTGATCAGCACGCTGCATCGTGTGCACGCCAAGGCATACGCTGCGCCTAGATACCAACATGCAGAGCTCTACAGTCTTGCCAGCATTGAAGGGACATTGCACCGAGGGTTTGATGGCGTTCGCTTGGAAGATGTCCCCGTCGTCGCACCGGGATTGTATCCCTCGGGCGGCGAGGAGCTCATCGAGAACCTTTCATTCATAGTGGGTCCGGGTGACCACCTTCTGATCACCGGCCCAAATGGAGCCGGAAAGTCTGCTGTGGCGAGAATCGTCGCAGGACTATGGCCCACGTACCGCGGCCTCACGTCTCGGCCTCGCCAGAACGGGCAAGACGGGATCATGTTCTTGCCTCAGCGTCCTTATCTGAGCCCCGGAACGCTGCGGGACCAGGTCATCTATCCGCATACTGAAATGGACATGCGTGAAGCTGGGCGACGAGAGCACGAACTCCAGGGCATACTGGAAGAGGCAAAACTCGGCTACCTGACAGACAGGGAAGGAGGATGGGACACGCGCAAAGAGTGGAAAGACGTGCTGAGCGGTGGCGAGAAGCAGCGCATGGGCATCGCCCGACTGCTCTATCACGAACCTCGCTTCGCTTTCATCGACGAAGGCACCAGCGCGGTGAGCTCAGACGTGGAGGGCCTACTCTACGAGAGAGCTAAAGGCAAAGGAATCAGTAAGTCTCATGGCGTACCCACACAGCAGCGCTCGGCGCTCAGCTAACAGCCGCTTCCAGCTCTTGTCACGATATCGACCCGCGCCTCGCTGAAGCGGTACCATTCGTACACGCTCACGCTTGGCTTGGGCGAAGACGCCAACGAATATGAATTCTTGCGGATCGGAACTGCGAGCGAGAAGGACAGCGTTGAGAAGGAACTTCAAGAGCTGCGCGAGCGCTTGGCGCAGGTTGATGCATGGAAGTTGAGACGGAGGGAGATTGATGAGGAGCTCGGGAAAGTGTGGACAGCAGAAAGCGGAGCCCCGTTCACGCCCGACGGGGCGTAGTGAATAAGACCTGGAGGCTAGCGTTTTGTCGCACAGACATTGCGGGGAGCGAATCTACGAATCTACATCTGATTTTCTGGCCACATGGCACTGCACGCTTGACAACCGAACTGTAGGCATCAATTTTGTTTTCACTATGGCGATGGCAACACGAAGACCAGCAGCAGCGCTCAGTGCCACCACTGAAACAAGCCTGAGCCCAGGCTGCCTTTCACGTTTAAGCGCGACAAGACCAGCACCACGGAGGGGGGAAGACGCCACGCAGCGCTGCAATTGGCACATGCCACTTGGAAGACAAGCCGCCCGCCTTGTCTAGACGTCGACCCCGTCACGGACTCACCAACCGAGACCGACCCCCGACCCCCGGCTCTTCCGATAACACACGTGCCATGTACGTCAAACGAGTCAAACGGCAATCACATCGCATCAATATTGACACTATACCTGCAAGTGCCGACCGTCTCAACATCGCCCCGGCTCTCGGAGGACGAATAACTTGGGAGGGGCTACTACCAACGTCGCTCAAATCTGTCACAGTCTGCTTACCCCCCCGAGAGCAAGACTTTAACAACAGCCACAGTGAACCTTCGATGAGCGTCCTACCCCGTCCGCGTCCGAGATTCATTGATCTCGTCGCCGTAAACCCACGAGCCGCCACAACCTCTGCCAAGAACACGAGCCGCTCGTATGGTTGCCGTAAGCCAGGCAGGGTAGCATCACATGGCGCTGGGCGAGGATGGACCGGGTAAAACATGTGCTCATCGCGTGTTATGTCCATCGTTTTAAGCGACACTAGTACCACTAAGGTGCCCAGATGCGCTTGGGCATGCTTGCCCGCGCCGCTGACTAGCCTTAGCGCGATGCGGCAAGACCTCACGCTGTTGTGTCGCCCTGTCAGAGCCCTGCAGTCACCCTGCAAGAAGAAGAATCCGGCGTGAACCGACACGGCTTCTTCCTGTCGGGCAAGATCCGGGCACTCCAACGGCTGAATCGTGAGCTGCTCTAACCCAAACCCGCTTGTACACCGTCTATCAACCTGGGGCACAAGGTTAGATCTCCGTGCCGTTGGCTACCTACCGTAGAAACATCGCACCCCACAACCTACGTCTGGGGGGAATCGAGACGCCCTCGTGCGCGCTTCTGCGCCCTAGTCTGGAATCTGGAGTCGCGGAGTACATTTTCTGGGGGATATTGGAGAAGCGTGGCAGCACGGACTTCTGAGCTTCTCTCCCCGGATGGCCTCCCAAGGTTTTGGCAATTGGCAATCCTTACGCTCGAGCCCGAAGAGGTGCCAGGCCTGTTGGTCCAACCAGATGGCAAGCCAGACGGACTTGGAAGGATCCATATTGCATTGGCGCACAAGGTAGGTGGCACCGCAACATGATATAAACCCTTCATGCCTCGCCCGCTCCTCACATCTTCGCCCATCATCCAGCGATCTTCACATCTCCTCGACAGCATCGAGAAGACTGTGAGCCGCATTTGACTGTTCTTCGTTCTTTCTCGATCAACCATTTTACCCTCCATCCATCTCTCATCAACAGGGAAGACCCGAAACACCTCTCCCCTTCACAAATCCCCGCCTTTCCATCACAATGGCCGGCGGTGCAGCTCTTAACATCTTCCGCATGGGCAACAGTGGTCTGCCGAAAGCAGTCCTCAACCGTCACCTATGGCTCGCTGTCCTCACATTCGGTCTCATGGGCGCCGCTCGCGGTGTCGATGAGGGTCTCATCACTGGAATTTTCAACACCGACGTCTTCAAGAGAAGTCTTGGTCTCGACACTCTCGGTAAAGATGAACTCGCCGATGTCAAGGGCGATGTCTCCTCCATGGTTCAACTCGGTTCTATCCCCGGCGCTCTCCTCGCCTTCCTTGCTTGTGACAGATACGGCAGAGTCTGGGCGACGCGCCAACTCTGTGTTCTTTGGCTTGTCGGTAAGTTCTCCTATTGATTGGCATAGTTGACTCCATGCTTACATTTTTCAGGAATCGCTATCTTCATGGGAAACTCTGGTCACATGTCGCTTGTCTACTTCGGTCGTTTCCTCGCAGGTATCGGCATCGGTGAGACCGTCGTCGTTGGACCCGTCTACTTGAGCGAGATCGCCCCTGCCCCCATCCGTGGTCTCTGCACATGCGCATTCACAGGATCTGTCTACCTTGGTATCCTGATTGCCTACTTTGCAAACTACGGTACGAACATCAACCCAGCCATCGCCGACTCTCCGACTCGCTGGCTCCTGCCCACATCCGTCCACCTCATGTTCGGCGTCGTTATCCTTGTTGCATCGCTCTGGGCCATCGAATCTCCCAGATTCCTTGTCAAGGTTGGCAAGCCTGAACAAGCGCTCGCCAACCTTTGCAAGCTCCGCGGCATGGAACCCACCGACCCCTACGTTGCCGAAGAGTTCGCTGGCATTGAGCGTTCGTTCCAGGAAGAGCAGGAGGCGACCGCTGGCATGGGCTGGAAGGGAATGGTTCGCGAGATCTTCTGCATCAAGCGCAACTCATACCGTCTGCTCCTCACCAACCTTGCTCAGCTCCTCGCCTGCTACTCTGGCGGATCTTCCATCACTGTCTACGCCCACGATCTGTTCCAGATCGTTGGTATTACTGGCCAAAACGCATCTCTCCTCGGCACTGCCATCTTCGGTGTCGTCAAGTTCATCGCTGCCGTCGTCTGCGCACTGTTCCTCGTTGACACTCTTGGTCGCAAGCGCTCCCTGATCATCGGTATCGCCCTCCAGACCGTCGCTATGCTGTACGTCGCCGTCTTCCTCAACATCGTTCCCATCGCCAAGATCGAAGGCTACGAGCCCACCGCATCCGAGTCAAAGGCCAGCACCGGCGCTATCGCCATGATCTACGTCTCCGGCATCGGATGGGCTCTTGGCTGGAACTCCGGCCAGTACCTTCTGTCGTCCGAGCTGTTCCCTCTCCGCATCCGTGCCGTCTGCTCTTCCATCACCATGGCCATGCACTTCGTCGGCCAGTACACCACCAACAAGGCCACCCCCGTCATGCTCCTCTACGGCGAGGGCCTCAGCCCCTCTGGCACCTTCTACTTCTTCTCCGCCATCTCCATCATCGGCGCCATCTGGGTCTGGCTCTGCATCCCCGAAGCCGCCGGACGTAGCCTCGAAAGTGTCGACAAGCTCTTTGACCTGCCCTGGTACAAAATTGGTCTTCACGGCAAGAAGGTCGCCGAGGAGTTCGACCGCGAGATGGAGGCCAGATTCGCCGAGGACAAGCTCGAGAAGGAGCCTCGTGTCACCTACAAGGAGTCTGCTTAGAGATGCAGTCGCCTTTCTCTCGAAAGAGAGACCTTTCTTACTTTCTTTCTCTCACTTACCGACACGAAGCCGATGTATATATGCATGATTGATGATCAAAACACATACCTTGAAGATATCATGACGTCCTCCAAAAGAAGAGCAGCTCGTCTGAGCTCGACCTTCTCATCTCTTCCCAAAAGTACACCCAAAAGTACAGGAATCACCTCACCGTATCCTACACACTAAGAATACTCACCTCACCTCATCTCAGCTTATGTCTCCGCCTTATCCTTCAGAGATGCAGTCGAAATATACATCCCCAAGCCCTAAGCTGACGTCTTCCTCGGGATCTATCTATATACCTGCCACCCTAGTATCCCGTCGGCAGCCACGGGGCGGTAGGGCTCCCTGGTCGGCGGTCGTCGGACTTTCTTTACTCCCCCGATCGATCTCTTTAGGCATACATACTATCACTAGGGCTTATGTATCCTTACCGCTCGTCTCGGCAGCGAGGCATGCAGGTATGGCGTGCTCAGATCGAGTCTCGGATCGTTTGCCGTATATAGTCCCGTGAGGAAGCTGGCGGTGCCGGTGGGATTGCTGTGCTGGTTTCGATTTTGCTCGCAATTGGAGGGAAGATGGGAGTTGGGTTACATGGTCAATATTTCAGAGAAGTAAGTAGTGTGGTATCTCACTGGTACCAATGCATTTGTATTATACGAAAGAAGCTGATACTACCGCTTGATCTGGTGAGATACTGGATCTTCATTCCCGAGATTCTGTTCGTATCTCAACGGCATGAGGACGATTTTGACACACGTGAGGTTGCGGATACCACTGTGCGTAACCACTCCAGACAGTATTAAACGACTCTAGCATGAGCTGAGGTTATAATGCGGTGCAATTATAGCGCCGTAGTGCTGGTCCGGTTCAAGCACCACGCCCGTTGGGACCCAGAAAGGCTAAACCATGTAAAGTTTTTATCATCCACCTAATCTTACAAATTAGGCACCACGCTATACATACAGTTCGTCCCATGCTGATGGTATGAAACACCACCAAGGAAGAACATCGTTCAAAAAACCCCTTCTCGCCCAAGAAATCAGCCTCAACATAGACAATCACTTCCGCCCAGCACCAAGCCCAGCAACGTTTCTCAAACCGCCGAAAGCCAGCACATCGCCCAGCCTGGACCTACCAGAGAACAGCATGACCAAACGATCAACACCACAACCCCAGCCGCCCGTGGGAGGCAGACCCCATTCGAGAGCAGCAAGATAACTCTCATCAACAGATTTGCGGCCGTCGCCCTCTCCGTCTTCGGCTTGGAAAAGCAGCTGTTGCTCGAACTTGGCGCGCTGCTCAAAAGGCGAGTTCTCCTCTTCGTACATGTTGGCCAATTCGCGGCCGGCAACGAAGAGCTCAGCGCGCGCCGAGATGCGCTGCGAGGTCTGCGGGCAAGTGAAGTGTTTGCTCAGAGGAGAAAGGCAGGCTGGGTGGTTGGTTATGAAGGTTGGGGTGGTGCAGAGGGGTTCGAGGTAGGCGGCTGCGAGGGCGTCGAGGAGGCGGGGGAGGGTAGGCTTTGACGGGAGGTCGAGGTTGAGTTCGGCGAAGAGGTTGATGATGTCGGATTGGGCGGTGGTGGAGGAGAGGTCTGGGAGGCGGCGGCCCATGGCTTTTTCGAGGTCGGGGATGAAGTCAAGAGTTTGGAAGGGCGATGAGAGGGCTATGTCTGGGAGATCCAGAGCTGATAGCTGGGCTTGGGCGGCTGTGACTTCGCTCTGGATGTGGCGGAAGAGGGCTTCGGTCCATTGCATCAGGTCGCCGAGAGTGGCTTTGGCGGCGTAGAATTCGCAGATGGTGAATTCTGGGTTGTGAGTGGCGTCGACTCCTTCGTTGCGGAAGACAGGTCCAAGCTCGTACACGCGATCCATGCCGCCGACAATGAGACGCTTCAACCAGAGCTCAGGCGCGATGCGAAGGTTGAGAGTCTCGCCTTGCAGCTCAGTGGCTTCCGTCTCGAACGGTCTTGAAACAGCTCCGCCAGCGCCAGACTGCAATATGGGTGTGTTGACTTTGATAAAATCCTTGTCGTTGAAGAAGCTGTGCATGGCACGCTCGACAATATGTCTGACACGCAAGGTCTGCACGGTAGCAGGGTTCACCAACATGTCTACATGGCGTTGGCGGGCACGCGTCTCTGGGTCTTCCAAGACCTCGGGGATCTGGTGTAGCGACGGCGACACAAGGACGGGCAATTCAGTGACGAGGAGCGACAACTGGCCACGTCCAGTCCGATGAGGGTGGCCGGTGAAAGAGATCCAATCACCCTTTCGTGCAACTTTGGCGAACGACTTGAGGTCTGCCAGACTACCACCCGAGGACTCGACATGTTTCAACTGGACGACCATCTGAAGGGTATGATCGCCGTCCTTGACATCGAGGAACACCAGCTTGGATCCGGCGGTTCGGACGGTCTGCACTTTGCCTACCTTGCCTATCAGCGACAAGCGCCTGTCTACGTTGGGAGCAACACCGTACCAGTGATAGTTCGAAGTTCATCACGCGTCTCATCACCAGCAAGCTGTTCATACTGTTGCTCGAACGTGGCTACAGGTATCCTCTCCGCCTGGGCGGTGGCTGCTAGACGAGGATACCAGTCGTCACGCGGTTTGTAGGCGTCCAATTGGGCAAGTCTTTTCTCATAGTCATGTGTAACATCTTTCGAAGCTTTATCTTGGTAGGCTATGGTAGAATGCGTGAAAGCGCGCGCAGTAACGGCGCAAGGGGACCGCTTGAAGCTGTGGAACAAATAGGGTCGCATGCAGCGTACAGTGCGGTGTGACATGGTGTATGTTGCCTATAATGTTTATGTTAGCAAGCTATCTTTGAGCAAGCATAAGCCAATAAATGTGTATTGAAGTGGAAGTCAGAGTTTTGGTCTTGTGCGATCAGCACCCAGCCGAAGCCGGGCTCATTCGCAACGGTTCTCTTGTTAGATTACTGTCATCATGTGAAGGAGGTCGGGAGATTAGGAAGAAAAGATTGTGTAACGTACCCTGTGTCAGCCCCAGCATATGCGTTTTGAGTGCTTGGGGTTTGTGGTGGGAAGGAAGAAGAAGCAAGTCGCGGTGTTTGAAGTTCTAATGTTCCAATTTCACCTCCTCCGCGGCGGAGAGAAGTTCGTCCTGAGATGTTGATGCCTGAGGCACAGACGACCTCACTTCCTGCTAAAAGTCTGTTGACACCGTCGAGTGTCTGCATTAGATGGTGATCAGTGATTTTCACACGTCGAAAGCACCCTTATGCGAGCAAGACAACCAGACACCTCCCAGAATCTGAACCGGAAGAGAAGTTCGTCCTAAGGTGATGTTGTTGCCTGATCAGGAACGAGACCCTTGTCCACAAGAAAGACTCGGCGGCGGACTTCGATTGGTCGGCAGCACAGCCCGAAGGCAGTGCCCGAATGCCTAGCAGCTAGCCTCTCTGGCCGTAAAGGTTACGGCGGTGTTGTGAAGAGCAAGGGTCATGGGATGGGGAAACGAGTCCCTTTGAGGTGGAGAGGTGAGTGAGGTAAGGAAGTTATACGAACGGATTTCTCCTGCCGTACTACCCGCCGCGTGTGCTCTCATCCATAGACGTCTCTGGTTTGAGAGAGAAAGAGAGGTGAGACTCGGGGATTGGCAGCTGAGGATTCTGCCGACGACGCGTTTCAGAAGAGAGTCTCGACTCTTGCCCAGTCGAGTCGTCCCGCTGACCCCGACGCCCAGGAATACTAGCAGAAGAGCACAGCGCATGGCAGCACCACCATCGGCACAAACATCTCACTTACATCTCTCAACGGCCTTTCGACTCGTTTTCACCACTGTCACTCGCTACACCCACTCACTATCCATCCATCCAACTGTCTGCCTTGCTGCCTGACTGTCTCTTCCGGTCCAACCTTGCGTCTCTTCTCTCTCCTCTCCCACCCCACACGCACGCGACCGTACTCCGCCATACCACTAGGTAGCTCAGCCTTGCGAGCCGCCTGCGCCCTGCACCCGCTCGTCCACTCGTCATCGCACTATCACTTCACATTCCCATCCTCGCACCCTCCCACGCCTGAACGACCTCCCTCTCTTCCACCTCTCGCCGCGTCGCCCTAGGGCGATTCCTAGACAACCGCCAAAATATCCGCCCAAAAACACCAAAAGCGCACTTCGCTCCTCGGAGCTGGTGTCGAGCGCTACAAACCTCTACACAGCAACTCCTTCAGTGTCGAGGATCGCCAAGCGCTCTACAACCCTGGAGGCTACCACGATCGCGAAGGCCTGCCGACTGGAAATGGTAGCGCGCGCACCTACGGGAGGAGCATGATGTGGCTGCCAAACTCGCCCTGGACCTGGACCTTTGCTCTCATAGCTGTCCTCCAGGCAATTATCGCCCTGGCTATTGAGGGCTATGTCTTCGCTCAGTTCGAAGTCAACCTCTTACCAAGCTCCAAAGGGACAAGCGCCTCACACTCCATCCCTACCTACCTGGCCCTCTTCATTTTCGGCTTCCTTTACCAGCTGGTCCTGGTCTACGATGCGCTGCGCGCCAAGAACACAATTCAAGTCATTGGACTTTGCCTCTACAACGCTGGCATGCTCATCTACTCCGGTGTGCAAATAGCTCAGGTCAAGGAAGCCGTTGATACCCTCATATACCCGCCAGACAACACCGGACCACAAATCGAACCAGACATCTGGGAAAAGCTATATTGGTTCCTCCTGGCCTGTCCCTGTGTCATCGCGCTTGGTACCATTCTGCTCAGCGGCGTGGCCTGGAAGCTCTACCATGAATTCGCTTGGACGATCTACAAGAATATTTCAGCAGACTTGAGGCTCAAGCGGCGGTATTTGACTTTCCAAGTAAGTTATACTTTCCTGGTGACACGCGATCAGATCAACCCACTGACCTCCTCTTAGATTTACATCGCTCTCCTCAAGTTCGATTTCTTCTTCTTCCTCGCCTTCACCGTCCAATTCCTTGTCATCGTCGGCTCAAATTTCACCGACTTCGAGTTTTACCTCACCATCGTTGCAGTACCAGTCACCGTCTGCTTCCTGTTCTTCGCCGCATTTGTCACCCGACGAGAGTCATACATCGGACAAGGCATCATGGTCGTAGTCTACCTCGCCGCCATGGCCTACTTCATCTTCAAACTCGTGCGCATGTACGACACCGGCGACATGGAAAAAGTCACGGAATATCTTCCCGCACGGAAGGCCCTGACCGTCTTTGCCGTCATCACAATCCTCCTCTTGGTCGCCACAATCATCACCGCATGCGTATGTACACGAAACTTCAACAAGGGTCTCAAACCGCACATCCAGAAGCGCAAGTTGGAAAGTCCGGAAGACCCTTCGAAACCCGCACCTTACGGCGCTGGCAACGAATTCCGACCTCCGTCATCACATGCTCTTGGTGCCATACCCAATCGCATGACGATCGACTGAGCTGTTTGCTCGAGACGAACGGAAAACCTATTTTCGGACTGCGAGGGCTTCTTTTCTTTCTGGCCCTCGATGGAGTTTTCGGTGAACTTTTTGACAGGAAGGATAGAGATACCAGATTTGCTTTTTTTGTTGCCTTTGCCTGTACATCGTGACGGCCTTTAGGCATATCTTTCGAATGACAAAGTGTACTGTTTTCTTTTCTTGTTTCATCTACAGTCTTTCCATTTTCAAGAATGTCATTTCCTTGTGCATGTGAAGATCACTTTCATTCCTTGGTCCCGTCGGGTTCTTTCTGTATTGCTAATCCGATGGTAACACTTGCACTGGACCAGCGCTGACTATGCGGCAGCTCCTCCATGAACCTGGCTAGGTGGAAGTGAAGTGAAGTGAGGTAAAGTTGAGCCAGTCACATGCAGGCTCCAAGCTCCGCGCGAGTACCCGTTTGCTCACCTCCTACCGCTGTCACAAACCGCGACGCCCTTCCTACCTAGCAACTCCCCAACGACACATACCGACGCGAGTCGACCGCATCGCCGCGCTTGAATCATCGAGCACACCACTTGCGCAGTGATAGCAGCCACTATCAACTCCAGCGCTGCGCTTCACCCGCATACAACCAGCCACTCGAGCAGTAAGTCACGAGCAGCAGATATTTCGCGCGCGAGATGAGGCGCGCGTACAAAGAAGCGACCGCTGACTTCATGTTCTGCTCACCAGCCGAACCATCAAAATGTCTTCAGAAGAACCGGCCGGCGTAGCCACTAGCACCACAAACCGCCCACTCAATCAAGCCTTGGACCTCGAGTCCATCGACGAGAGCCAGTCCAGAATGACAAGTATTCGCTTCCCAGTCGGCGACGACAAGCCCGACGACCAGACTACTACAATCCCAAACGACTCGCTCAGCAACTCCCCGCCACTCAAGTTCGCCGACCAGTCCCAGTCCCGACTCATGACCATTCCACGCGAGCTCAGAAATATGATCTACGGCTACGTCTTCGACTACAACATCGATACCCTCGAGACAGCAACCAAATCCAATGGAGAAATATCCGAGCACAAATCCTCCCACCCTCCACTCAGAATCCAACTCGAGGAAACTGCGCCACCATCCAAAGACGCCATATCGGCCTGCCGCCAGCTCTACTCGGGGATGAGAGAGATGCGCATTGCAGCCTACCGAATTTACTGGACCAACAATCGATTCACCTTTCCCCTTGGACAAGCGACATATTGTAGATGGCTGGGCCCCGTTGACCGACGATATCCATTGATAGCGGCTTTGCGAGATCTGTCGCACCTCTTCCGCTTCGGTACCCTGCCACATGGGACTCTCATCTTCGCAATGCTACCATCGATGCGAGATATGCGCCACATCCGCCACTTCTCTGGCTCGTGGGGCGATGACGACGTGTTCGACATCATCTTCGAGCAGTTCCGGTGGAAAGCACGAGCGTTGTCGCCGCTTCCTACGCCGCCCATGCGCGGAGACCAAGGGTGGATGCAATGGCAACATGCCCGGACCGATTTGCTTATCACGCTCTCTAATAATTTGACAGAGGCGGCGAGACGCATGAACAAGAGTTCTATCTTCGACCCTCACGCAGGCGAAGGTCTACATGCGGGTATACTCGTATCACTCGCGCGTCGTGAATACAGAGATCTCAAGAGAGTGTGGACGACGTAGCGCTTGTTAGGTGAGAGATGGGTGATCGGAGTTTTGGGGTACTGAAACGCTACAGTGAGAGGTATAAAAAAGCGAAATCCGCGGTATCAATCTCTCTCTCTCTCTGGTAATACCCAATGCACTCGCCAAAATTATCAACAGGCTCACCACTGAGAGGGAGGTTTCGAGGACTAAACCTCCCCGCAAGCTGCTATCTGATACTCTCGTACCCTGTGAACACAATGTCAATATTTGATGTCTCTGTGGTCTCGAATTACCCTTATGCTGCTATCATACAATCTCGCACCCCAAACCTCGTATACACTCCACCAAGAACGAGCAACTGCCTAAACCTGACAAATCTCGACCTGGTGACGAACGCCCAACTGCTTGACAACCGCAGTCAGAATCGCCCTCTTCAACAACACGCTCTCCACCTCAGCCTTTGCTCCAAACGTCTCAATCGCAGCCTCGCACTTCTCCATCAATCCCTTCTCGTTGATGTTCAACTCGCGGCCCCTAGCCACGTATCCCAGATGCTTCTTCGTAGCCGCCACATACTGCCCAGCGCGCCCGACGTCCAGCGCAGCAGCCCCCTGCTGGCCCTTGACAACCCCCATGACCGAATCTCCCAGCGCAATCATCTCCTCCATCATCGGCTCGAGTTGGAGGTGCGGCGCCTCGTTCCAGTAGAGCTCGTGGCTCACAAGAGCAATGGCGGTGAACTGGTTGGCGCTGGGGCCGAAGTTGAAGGTGTGGACGAAGTCGAAGCCTGTGACTCTGATGGTGACTCTGTTGATGTGCTGGAAGTGCTTGAATTGGAGTCCGAGGGTGTGCAGGTCGCCGTTTTTGCCGTCGGTGGCGGATGGGTTGTATGCCATTGAGATGAGGAAGCGGTTGTTGCTCCAGTATGCGCGGCGAGACTCGGCGTGCATGACTGCTGTCTCGAGCCAAAGGCGATAGCAGGTGGCGCCGAGGTCGTTGGAGGGGGCGAGAGACGTGGCGCGGGCGATGTCGATTGGCTCATCGTCGGTCGAGGGGGCGTTGGAGGTGAGGGCCAATTCGAAGATTTCGTCGCGGACCTCTTGGGCGAGCAGGAAGAGAGGGCAATCTTGCTGGACGTTCATCACGCCGGTGTTGCGGGAGTATGGAGACATGGTATTTGCGATGGAGCTGAAGGAGTTTCTTTCTTTTCTCTTTGGTGTAGGTTTGCGATGGAAAATGCGTTCATGGACGTGCTGGTGGTCTAGCGCTATGTTAGTGAGGTTTAGGTGGTTTGTGGGATCTGGAAAAAACATACCTCTGATGTCTTGAGATTGGTGAGATGCGTTGAAGAGAGGGTCTATGGGCTGGCCTGATGTCAGGTAAGTGAGAAGGAGAGGAGGAAGTGTGTCCAGTAAGAGGATCTTTACCTTTGACCTTTGAGTGCGAAGTGCTGGCTCTTCGGTGGTGGTGATGTTGGCGGCTGTTCTCGCTGTCAATGGTCGCTCCTCACGATGGCGATTTGATGCCGTTGGAATATGCGATGCCGCTGGGTATCCTTGCTGCTGTTGCTGTTATGTGCTGCCGCCGCCACTGCCGGTGCTGCTACAATGCCGCTGCCGCTGCCATGAACTTCACTCGTACTCGCGCAAACAAGAACATAAACATTCAAAGGAGGTAGAGGGTAAGACGTTTGGCACGCCTCAAGCCTTGCTTACCTTTGGTCTGGTTCGATCTCGTCGTAGCTCCTCGGGGAGGGCTGGTGGTGTTGGTGGTGTTGGTGTAGGTATGAGCAGCGAGAGGATGTGAAAGCCGAGTGTTGAGTCCTGCAATCTCTGCGCGGCGTAAACGGCGCCACATGGCATGATGGCATGTGATGCTGACCTCTGTGACATGTGACAGTCCAGACTAAACTTGCAGACCTCGCTCTGGCCTCCTTCACTCACTCTTACTTTTAAGATTTGGGTAACGGGTTCTTCCGGTTGCACGTGATATTTAGTGGTAAGTCTGATATTGCATACATCTCGATGGTCTACCTACGGGAAGTTTGTGACGGGCAGTCTTGGTGTTGCCTCAGGTTCAGATCGAGGCGCGGTGTCTGTAGGAGATTCTTGGTGTTGGCGGTGTTGGATCGAGTAGCCCCGGCGCGCGTAAGTGTTCACGCCGGGAGCCCGTCCAGTTTGGAGTTACTCGATGAGATCGTATGAGTCGAGGCGAGTATCGAGGGGTGTTGTGCCAGTGTGGTTTGCCCTCAGCTTGCGTGTGTCACCTCGCGCGGCCGCAACATACGGCAGAGGTTGGCAATCTTCAAACTACCACACACCGTAGAATCCACCCAGATACGCCAATAAATCTGCCAAACTCTCTGGTTTATCCCCTCGCCTGCCTGCCCTGGATATCATGTACAGCGAAAGATACGTCTGAGGAGTACGCTGCGCATCGTGGCTAAGTATCCAGTCGGACTTGTGAACGCCATTGGATTGACGGCAGCAGCTACTTAGTCGCCATTCCAGAGTGAACTCTTCCACTGATTGCCCCACCAGGCTAGCTAGTGTGACGGTGACGACGACCTTTTGCATACGCTGTAGCTCTCGAACGTGGAGCTTGTTGACAATGTCTGTCGCTGGAGACGGGCAGTCCATGAAATTGGTCCGATACGTTCTCAACGAATCCAGGGCTCGCGACGGCTTCAAGTGGATGCGGAAGACAGTGTTGGTCCAGAAGTGTGTTCTTGCAGTCTCGAAAGTACCGCGCGCGTCCTGAAAGATCATTTGGCAAGTAAGCAGGAGGTCGGTCGCAGGTTTCGCGCTTTGAGCCTCCGAAATGGTCGTTCCTTTTTCTTGGGAAGCCGGCTTCTTTGCAGCAAAGACGTAGCCGTAAATCATTTCGCGAAGCTCGGGAGGGAGGCGGAACAGCGGGCTCTCAGACTGAGGCTGCATCTTGGCGACAGCGGTCACGGTCTTGGTGGCCTTGAAAGAGGTGCAATGGCTACAGTCCGATAGCTTGGTAGCGCGTAGGGTGCTGTAGGAGTCGTCACTGTGGAGAGGCGGAGAATCGGAAGTGTTGGTGGCCATGTTGACGATGGTGCTGAGTGTGTTGCTCTTGGCCGTGATGGGCCGTTGATTGCGTTGATGTTGGTTGCGAGAGGCGTGGAGTGGGATGCAGAAAGGCAGTACACATTGCAAAAAAAGACATGTGAAAAGTGCGTTATATCTGATTGTGAAGGCTCAGCAAAGACTTACAAAAATCCCGCATTGGCTGTAGCATAGGTAAGCAGCCATTCGCCTACCAATTGAATGGTAATACCTCCATGGAATAATGCAAGGCTTTGTCGAAACCAAATCACTGTGCGGCTATTCGATGGGGATATCAGAGCAGCACCTTCGTCCACATGAAGGGGCTGGATAGGCCGCTTTTGCGGTGGTGTTCAGCCCACCGAATCCATGGAGATCACGTGTAGGTCTCCGATTTGCCATGTGTGTGTTGTAGTAGATCAGACGAATGGCGAAGAGAAGAGAGGTTGGCATTTCACCAGCGTGTCGTTGGCGAACCCTGTCGGGCTAGCGCAAACTCTAAACATCGTCGAACAATTTCACGTCGGTGATGTCTTCAACTTGGATGAGATAACAAGAAATATCGAATAATCCACAGCAGCTCAGTCGCCATGTCCTTCAGCTTCGGCTTCTCAGGGGACGATGTAGAGGACGACCACGAGATGGGCGCAGAGAACGGGAACACGTTCACTTTCACAAACGCTGGACCGGAGTCGCAATTCGTTGGGCTGCCAGCCGAAGAACACTCTCTTGGAGATTTGGTAGGTACTCTTGTCTGAACCTCTTACTTTCTGTTGTAAAAACTCAATAGAACGGCCATTGTAATGCTGCTCGAGGTCACCCAGCTGAAAGAAAGCGAACCTTTCTCTCATACTTTGTTATCATCTTTCCACGAAACAGTTCATAGAAATCACTGATCCAACGACGAACGAAATGGGGGTTGTTCTTGGAACAAACTTGACTTGGGTCCAATAGTATACATAGCTAACACTCCCTCTCAGCTCGCCACCCTACCCGACCACCTCTGCTACAGCACCATCCAAATCGAATCGCCCACCGGCAAAACAATCGACATCCCCCGACGTGACCTCTCCGACATTCGCGTCCAGTTGATGGCCGAAGACGAAGCAGCCAACGACGAGACACTCAAAGACCTGCACAAATCCGATATCCGCACGGGTGTCTACGAAGGAGGCTTCAAGACATGGGAGTGCTCCGTCGACCTAGCCAGCATCCTCCTCGATCGTGGCCCACGCAAAGACATCGACGAGCTCGTACGCTGCGACCAGATTGTCGAGGTAAGCCAAGCTGCCTTACATCACCTAACCCGACAAGTCGAACTAAGTACTAACACCCACCAAAGCTCGGCTGCGGCACCGCCCTCCCCACCTTAACCCTCTTCCACCACACCCTCACCCACCCTCACCCCCAGTCCTTCACCCTGCAAGACTACAACGCCTCCGTAATCCGACTCGCCACTCTCCCCAACCTCCTCCTAACATGGGCCACAACCACAAGCCCACCCCTCATCACCCCCGGCGAAGGCGACCTCGAACTCACCCCCGAAATCCTCGCAGCCTTCACCCAAACCCTCACCTCCCACCAGATCTCCCTAACCTTTCTCTCCGGCTCCTGGTCCCCTGCGCTGGCAGACTTGATCCCAGCTTCGGCTCCGGATATGGGCATGTTGATTTTGGGCGCCGAGACGATTTACTCGCCTGCGGCGACGGAGGCTTTTGTGGAGATTTTGATGGTGCTGTTGAGGAGGGTCAAGATGGCCAAGGCGATGGTCGGGGCTAAGAATTATTACTTTGGGGTGGGCGGGAGTGTGGATGGGTTGAAGATTGCGTGTGCGGCCAAGGGGGCGGTGGCGTATGAGATTGAGAACCATGGCGTGCCTGGGTTGGAGGCGGGGGTCGGGAGGAGTTTAGTGGAGGTGCAGATGTTTTGATTGGAGTTACTCAAGTAGTTGGTTAGCCAGTCATCTGTGTTTAAGCTCGAAATAAAAGTTCTAGATGGTCAATGGTGGCAAGGTGTTTCGTCTTTTAGTAAATGCTCGCAGTATCTCATTGATGGGGGTATCTTAGTAACAGGCGCGTAAAACAGTTTCATCGATCATCAATCGTAGCAAACACATGCGCTCGTGTCGCAGCAGCAGTGTATGCGACTTTCCACAGCCATCAAGAAATCCATCTTTGGCCGTGTTTGTCATAGCCAATGACATCGAGCTCGATGTTGAGTGACCTGAGCATCATGTCCACCGTGAAAGACTGTATCTTGTTAGTCTTGATCAATCAAGTGTCTTGTGAATTAAAACAAACTCACATCATCATCTCCACCACCCTGCTGCCACACTGGAGCAGGACCCGTCGCCTCTTCAGCCACAGGTTCATCCACGTCGGCAGCTTCCTCAGCTTCGCGCCTCACGCGTCTCTTCTCCGCCTTCCTGTACTCCTGTTCATCCTCGGGCAATTCCTCGCCCTGGCTGTCAAACTCACAGTCCGCATCATCCTCTTTTTCCGGCTCCGCGTACTCGCCCATTCCGCTGCTGCGCTCATACTTTTGCTTCTCACTGTCGCGCCAAGCTTGTACACCGCCCATGCGATTGACTCTCTCCTTGACAGTGCCGAAAATCTCTTCGGCAGCAGATTGAGATGCAAGCTTCCATTTCACAGCCAGCTCTTCCAGATCGTGGTCGGTGGCATCGCTCGAGTACTTGGCCGCTTGGTTCAAGAGGTCAATGTCATTGCGGACAGCCTTGATTTGGAGCTCGATCGCGGTGATGTCTTTCTGCAGCGCCTGCTCGGCGGGATCCAAGCGCTTCGCGAATGGAGTGGCATATGCAGGTCTGCGGACGGAGGTTGCGCGGTTCGGTGTGTGCGCTGAGGCTGAGTTTGACTGCGGTTTATACGGTGTGCGCGATGTGGCAGCATTGATTGTGTGTGCTAGGGTACTCGGGACGTATGGTGTCTTGCTGTTAGCAGGCACATCACTCCGCCTGTTCTTAGTAGGCGTCGTGGTGCTGCTGGCATTCGCCGAGTCGGCGGACTTCAGCGGCGAAACGAAAGGCCTGGTGAGCGTGTTGGAGGCATTGTTGAGTCTGCGACGCTTTGCCGTGAGAGGCGAGGCCATGCTGTACCTGTTGAGAGGTTTAGGCGAGCTCAGCTGATGTTGATGAGACGAGACCAAGGGACAGCGATTGGTTGACGTGAAGGGTTCACGCACTCGGGTGCAGCTGCCGCTCCGCTTAAGCAATTGAGGGTAAAAATCCCACCTACGTCACTTTTGTTGACGACCACGCGACGGATCCAGATGCGCCGCCGCCTCGTGCAGGCTCAGTGACTTCCTATTAACCGCCTTGCAGCTTTGTTGTTGTTGAGGACCGCCTCGCTGCCATGTTCACCTTCGTCCTCGCATCTGCACTTCAGCCTCGTTGATCGAGATACGACCATTCGTGGAGAATCACTTCTGCTTGTCTCTGCATCGCTCTTGCCCTTTGTTCTACATTCCAGTACTCGCCTCTTCCGCTATTTTGATTAACCAACAGCGCATCTCAACACAGTGTACTACATATACTCACAAGCCGCCCTCAGACTACACCTCTCTCGAACATGCCACGCACCAGACGTGCCCGACCGGCCCTCACAGAGTCATGGGATGATGTCGGATCTCAAGACTTTGATTCCGAAATCTACGCACCGGACGACGAGCGCGAAGAGCTAGGTGAATCATACGCATCAGAGAGACAAAGAGCACCCAAGTCGCAAGTTGCGTTCGACGAAGATGACGACGACGCCTTCGTGTCGCCGGAGGCTGCTCGCAACGCCGTGCGCAACAGCGGAACATTGGACAGCGACATCAAGCCTCGAAAGCGCAACGCAAGATCTGAAAACCCAGAGCTTGTCATGCCAGCTTCGCCCGACGGAGCACGGAAGAGAGCATCAGTATCACGAGCCAAGACACCTCACATGAGACTCAACCAGCGCTCGCTCACGAGCGACGCTGGCTCGTTCATGCACCGGACTGAGGGCACGGCTAGCTCGCGGACCAAGGACGAGTTTGACGACGAAATCGACGATACCAGCGATCTCAACTGGCCCATCATGGTATGGCAGAAGGCGGTGGCGCCAATCCTCTGGTATGCCTTGGACATCCTGCGGATCGCAGTGACAAATCCGTTCACGAAGAGCTTGCTGGCGATCTGGCTGGTCGTGGGTGCTTTCATGCTCGCCGGCAATTTCGTCAACAACACCGTCACCCTGGCCTTGTCACCTCTGTGTCGCATCCCAGGGAGCTCGTATCTGAACCTACCTTTCTGCCCGACTGGCTCTACGTCTGAGCTTTCAGGACCAGCTGAGTTCGACAAGCTTGTAGATGCACAGTCGCAGTTCGAGGACGTTCTCGCAGCTTCTGCCTCTGGCGCCTTTTTGTCGATTGAGATGAAGTCGAGCGAGGCTGGCATCCGCGATCTCAAGCACGTTGTGCAGTACTCCAACCTTCCGTCGAAGAACGAGCTCGTCCTCGAATTCGAAGGGTTCGTCGACACCGCGCGCATGGCCAGTAATGACCTCAGCAAATTCAACTCCCGCATCGGTCGCGCACTCGACCACATCCTCAGCACCAACCGCTGGACGCTACAGGTCATCGATGGCGTGGCTTCCGAGGATGCAGCCCGCGGCTCACTAAACAAGTGGCTCTCCAATAACTTCAACGTCTTTGCGCCTTTCCAGCCTGTAGCCCTCAGTCAAAACGTTCTGCTCGACCAATACCTTCGTCACACCAGCGCTGTCGAAGAGCAGATCCTCTCCCTCATCAACGAGGCGCACGTCCTTTTGGAGGTCCTGGACAACCTCGACGGCCGTCTAGATCTTATTGCCTCGATAGCTACCCGCGACGGCGTCAAGGTAGAGAACGGCAGAGAACAGCTCCTCTCGCAGCTTTGGACCAAATTAGGAGGTAGCCGCAGCTCAGTCGCAAAGCTGGACAAACAACTGTCTCTCCTCAACAACGTCAGCCAGTACAGGCGAATGGCTTGGGCTCATGTCAACGGCGCAATGATTAAGCTGATGGCAATCCGCGATAACCTCGAGGATTTGCGTGAGCGCGTTGCGATGCCCGAGACTCTCGGAGAGGTCGTCCCACTGGAAGTGCACATCGAAAACATCAACCTTGGAATCGAACGACTGGAGCAGCAGAGAGAGTCGGGCCGCAAGGTTATGCAGGAGCGGATTGCTATGCTTTCTAGCAGGGCGGAAGCCGAGTCGAGGACGATGAGGATTGGGGAAAAGGAATTGTGAGTGGGCGGCTCGATTCCGAGCTCCGTCCGGCAAGCTTTGTCGAGTTCTTGAACTCTCATGGTTTTGGAGATTACCTTTTACGATGTGATGACTTTTCATGCATGCTTGGAGGTTGGAACAGAATACTTGCATGCTTATCTGCTATTCGATGTATACCCGCATTGGCGACAGAATGCTCGAAATGGAACGAAATGAAGTTGGATGACCGATGCTTACGGGTGACATCTCGTGATGCCAATCTTATTCAACTCGAACCTCGGTCCCTGCCCCTTTGCGATATTGCATCGTGAGGGAATACATTCAAGTAAGTAGTGGTGAGCAAGACGCCGCAAACAAACAGAAGCAGAAACGAGGCGTTCTATAGTGCAGTCCACCTCGGTTCTATAGGCTTGGTGAATTGATCATGTGCACCAAAGGAAGATCATTCCCCCCACATCATACATGTCCTTAGTTTCACGATGTTATTATGTACTACGATACACGCCATCAGGATGACTCGTGGTTAGGTAGGCTAGTTACGGATGGAGACAAAACTCCGCACCTGCATGAGCTGCCACCTGCCACACTTGTGCACGAAACTCTCGTAACGGCGGATTTCCGTTACAGCACCGTTTCGCTGAGCCTCACAAAACTGTAACTGTACCACCGTTTCCACCCCATGTACCTACTACAATGTACATGTAGGCAAATACCGCGCACCAGGTGGGTAAGCCACTTACATACAGGATCGTCTTCGACGAGCCGCGGTAGGCGTTCGCAGTTCCTCTCTTGGCCTACCTGGCGGCTTGCCGACTTGCTTGGCCATGACCATTCGTTTTTTGCCTGCCGTTTCCGTCTGCGCATCTCGCCACCACCACCCCTCAGCAGTGACAGTCTCACCGACGACCGGGGCAGAATCTGAAGAGATACCAAGCCATCAGCCAAGCCGCTTGACGATTCGCGGGTTCGCGCGGGCCTCTCAAGGATGTCAAGGATGTTGTTGGACTCGGAGGATGTAACGTGGAGAAGAATCTCCACAAACTCCACGTCGTCGCTCCAGGTTTCGCTGTTGAGCACGGTTGGGGTCAAGGTATACGAGCGTGCCACCATTTATGTATACGAATGTTTGACAGCTCACGAGCATTCAAAAAAGATAACCACATGCTTACATGAGGTAATGTTGAACTCAGTCGATTTGGACTAGGATGCCAACAGAACCTACAGACAACCTTCCAAAGATCTGACATGCAATCATTGCGTATTCGCTTCCAAGTGGAGTTTCGCGAGCTCCAAACAGTTGACAGACTTTCGTACTAAAAGTGGCCAATCACTCACTCTTCATCCCTCTGGTGGCCCTACTCGTTGCAGGGGGCATCCGTTCGCTAAACTGCAGGCCAAGGACCTGGCTGCGCGGAGAAAAGGTCTTGGTATCGTGATCCCAAGGCCGATGGAGATGCACAGGCCGAGGCTGCGGGTCTGACCTGGAACGAGTCTGGGGTGGTTTGTGGATATATGTATAGGTGAGGTGTTGCCAGTATGGAAAGTGGAGTTTGGACAAAAAGAAAACTGGAGCTTTCTTCGTGGTGGAGAAGCAAGTCAGCGGTTATCCATTCGTCTTTGTTCGACCACGTTAATCTGACAGCCCACATCACGCGCGTGACGCACATCGTCACTGCTGCTCTTCGGACTCGAGTACCTCCATTGTTCACCTGCAGTTCCACAAAGTCTTCCAATCCATCTCCGACTCGTCCTGTTCCCTGGACATCGCCAACTTGGGATTGCTACGACCCAATTACCTTGCCAATTCACTTTAGCCCCGCGAGGCTGACAACACCGCCAAAATGACGACCGTGCAGCCTTCGATGGCTGCGGATAACTACGGCAAAGAGCAGCAAATCATGCACGTGGAGAACGGCCACCAGAGCGACGACGAGCGAAAGTCCGTCGAAGACGATCCTCTCACCTACTTCACACCAGCCGAGCAGAAGAAGATCATCCACCGCCTGGACAGACGATTGGTGACGGTTGTCGGAGTGATGTACTGCGTTTCTCTGATGGACCGCTCGAACTTGTCCAATGCTGCTATCGCTGGGATGAATGCTGAGCTGGAGCTGACTGTTGGGATGAGATATGTGAGTACCTGATAATGGGCGATTGAATGCGGTATCTTGAGACGTATGAGCTGACATTGATATGTGATTGCCAGTCCACCGTCACTCTGGTCTTCTTCACGACCTACATCGTCTTCCAACCACCGGCGACTGTTCTCACACGCAAGATCGGTCCCCGCAACTTCCTCGCTGGCCTCTGTATTTCTTGGGGGGCTGTTATGATCGGAATGGGTTTCACAAATGATTGGCATGCACTTGCGGCGTGTCGTGTGATCTTGGGACTGTTTGAGGCTGGGTTCTTCCCGGTTTGTGATGGACCTTACCGTGCTCGTTGGTGACTGATCTGACATCCATGGCAGGGCTGCGTCTACCTCCTCTCCACCTGGTATGTCCGCTATGACATGGGCAAACGCTATTCGGTCTTCTATCTCCTCGGTGTGGTCGCTTCGGCTTTCAGTGGTATCCTGGCTTTCGGTCTGATGCAGATGAACGGTCTGGCTGGCTTGGGTGGGTGGCGGTAAGTTGTGAATTTCTCGAGACTCCCACCTTGTCTAGAGCAGGCAGGCTAACGAGTAACCTCAGCTGGATTTTCATCATCGAAGGCATCCTCACCGTCTGCGTCGGTTTCATGGGGTACTGTCTCCTCGTTCCCTTCCCCGACGCCAACCCCGAAAAGGCCTGGAGCTTCCTGAACAAGCGCGAGGTGGATTTCATCATTGCCCGCGTCAACGCCGATAGAGCCGATGTCACCACCGAGCCCTTCAACCTCATCAAGTTCCTGAAGCCTGGGCTTGATCTCAAGATCTGGGGTTTCGCCATGTGCTTCTGTTGTCTGACGACTGTCTCGTACGCCCTCGCCTACTTCTTGCCACAGATTCTGAAAGGCATGGGTTTCACTACCGGTGAGGCGCAGTGTCTCGTCGCTCCACCATGTAAGTACTCCCGCCATCAAGCATCGACAAAATCAGAGCATTTAAGCTCTAAAAAATGCGGACTCCCTTGCTGACCGAAAACTTCAGACGCTTTCGCTGGTATCTGTATGTTCTCCACGGCGTGGGTAGCCGATAAGTACCGCATCCGTGGCCCGATCATCGCGGCAAACTCCGTCGTCACCATCGTCGGCCTGGCCATGATGGGTTGGGCGCCTGGCGTTCCCGGGCAGTACGCCGGCGTCTTCTTCACTTGTGCAGGCGCCAACTCCAACATCCCGCACATGATGAGCTGGCAAGCCAACAACATCCGCGGCCAGTGGAAGCGCGCCTTCTGCAGTGCGACGCTCGTTGCGTTTGGTGGTATTGGCGGTATTGCTGGGAGTTTGGTGTTTAGGTTCGTCCATTCTTTCGTTCACCGTCCGCCGTGACTTTTGAATCACTTTTACTGATTTGTCTCCAGACAACAAGACGCTCCCGGCTACAAACCAGGTCTCTGGGCCTGTATGACCGGCTCGCTGATCATCATTCTCATTGTCGCCATCACCGATACTCACTTCTACTTCGCCAATAAGAAGCAGGCGCAGGGCTTGAAGATTATTGAGCCTGTTGATGGTGTGGATTCTTCGGTGAGTATCTCTCTGCTGTATGATCTCTGGTGGAAAGTACGGAGTGACTGACTGATTTTTGCAGGACAAATTCCGATACACCTACTAGGTGGGAAGTTGGGACGGATGAACGGCAGATGTTCATTTTCTTTTTTTACTTACGAGATATGAAGAGCATGTGTACATGTACTTATCGGTGTACATAGTACGAATAGCTCTGCGCTATGAATGCACTCCAAATTGTGCATGTTTGCAGTCGTCTGGTGTCTTAGTCGAGTTTCCACTTTCGAATGCCTCATCCCGGTAACGATGAAGATGGAATTGATAATGATAGTCGTAAAGATGAAGTTGAAGATGAAGCATCGAGATTGGAGTGCACTGTAAGGCAGCTCTCCCTGTCCCAGTCTAACCCATCACGACCTAGTCGGAAGCTCAACGCCTCCGGCGCTTAAAAGCCCACAACCGCGCCGCCTCGGTGCATGTTTCCGGCACTGCCAACTGCTGTGTTTGTTGGAACTCTCCGATGTCTGCCTCTTGACTGGTCAACCAGCGGCTCATCACACCGGTGAACCTTTCTGCCACGCGTGGCATGTTGGTGGACGAACGTGGCTTTTCGGTGACTTTGCCGTGGCAAGCGAGCGTCGAAGGATTCAGCCCTTCTTTGCCGGCACAGCAGCACTGCCCAGGTAGCTTGCCTGCAGACGGTTTGACTGATGCTGGTCCTGGCCCCTCGCCTACCTGCCTGCAGTCTGCACTTGAGGCTGCAGCACCTTGTACTACCTTGTCGTGTCTAGCTGGTGCACGGGCGGTGTTGAACGATACCACAGACTCCAACTCGCCTACGACGTGTCTGATGCGAAGGTGACTGCCTCACTGCCACCGCCTCTGCTGTCTCTGTTTTCTCCTCTCTGTACACACCACACCCATCTTTCTCTGGTCCACCTGGGTACGGTACACCGCGATCTGACATCAGCCGGACGCGACACCAGCTCTACGGCGCGCCTGGAGCTCGACCAAGGAACATTCGAGAGCCATTGCACTCGCCCATTCTGCGCCTCTGGCTTCCTCAACCTCACTTTCCGTATCTTAATATCCGGTGCCATTGTAATTGGACTTTTACCCTGCCTCCAGGAAGATCTGCGCCTCGCCTCGCTAAGAAGCCGGACAACGCGACACATGCGGCACTGCGGCGTTGTTGAACATACCTATGTAATCTTTAGTCCTTGCTACCTGTCTGCCCACCTCACGAACTCACGAACCCAACGCGTCGCACCGCGATGGCTCTGAAGAGCCCAATGATGCCGTCGCCAACTGGTGGTCTCTCTTCTGCCTTCTCGCCATACATGGACTCTCCAAGCTCGCCACCGCCTTTCCCTTCTCTGTCTCATAATGCTTCGAACAGGTATACTCGAGCCTAACTCTACCGGTCATCCAAAATTAGCGCTGACCCCAGCGAAAAGATCGTCTGGCCCTGCAGACTCATTGGCACCTCCAGCAAGCCCGTATCCAAGTCAAGTAGAGCCATCACCCGTGGACTCGAATGGCACCGAAAGCACCGAAATCGAAGAAGATGCACAAGAAGATCCCGAACTAAAGTCACCATTGCCCGAAGCGGCTCCTAGGCTCAAATCACCTGATATTGAGATCAGTAGTCCGCAGAGCGCGGGAAGTGTACGTTTATCTTAGGTGCTGCAGATGTGTATCGCCCTGCTGATTGAGATGACAGGGAAACCCACAAAAGATCATCACACAACTGCCGGCTCGCACGCGATCTGACTCGCAAGAAGACGCGCCGCAGTCTGTCATCCATGTTCCCACAGGCTTCAAGGATTTTCGGGAAGGCCAGACGACTCGAGCACTGCCTGATGCAGAGCAGCCACCAATTGCACTCCAATCTCCAACCACTCCAGAAGCAGCACATAGCCCTAACAACAAGGTGTGTACTGGATACTTCTACGAGGAAGGCATTGCTGACCTTTTTCCAGCGACAGGCCAGTGTTTCACCCGTGAATACGGATGTACCGCGATACTCGGACAGATCCACGCCTCGAGCTCAGACTCGCAATGACTTGGATGACGACCTAGGCAGACGGCCGGGCAGTAGGAGAACTTCGAGCCTTGAAGGTGACCATTAGCCTGTCGGCACGCTCCTTGATGATGTTTCTAACTTCCGACACAGACATCCCCGAATCATTAGGCAAAGATGATGACGACTCCGAGCAGTCCGATACTGGTGATCTTGGCATCGAGAGCTTGATGAATCAGGCTCCGCAGGAAGTGACAGCTTTGCGTACCGCTTTGAGCGAATGCTGGACCTTATGCAACACTTTGGCCAACCTTTCGTCCAATCATCGAAAGCGAACATTTCAAGGCGCTACCAGGCAAGAGCAGCATGAGTCTGCGTGGCTTTGTTGTTGGCGTCTCTGTCAGCAACTGTATTACGCTCGCGACGAGGAGCATACGTCTCAGACTACATCGACATTAGAACTCTGCCGGGACTTTTGCCAGGCATTATTCGATGCACGAGAGAAAAGCGACGAAGCTTCAGACTCGGTTCTGCGAGTGAGTTTCGAACTCAACAATCACCTATACAACACCCACGATCGAAGTCTGCCGGACGCCTTCAACGAGAGAACTCTGGACTTCTACATCACACTATGCCATCGCCTGGTCAAATTACCGACATCTTTGCCACAAGAGACAGATGCTCTTCTTCGTGCTTGTTGGGCGTTGGCAGAAATGCTTTTCAGTCTACGACAATCTAGCCGCGAAGGCGGTTCAGCAGACGAAGAGCTCCTCGGATCCGCAGTACAAGCCTGCTGGGACTTATGCGATCTTTTCCGCGAGGGCTGGGCTCAGATTCGCCCCGAGCGTAGCACTCCACGGCCCTCACAAACATCCTTCCCCTTCCACTCCTCCAAGAACTCACACGGCTCAACACGCGGCTCCAACACGGAACGCAGCTCCTCCAGCCTCAGCAACCGCCAATACCACGACGCAGCCGCCTCCCTACCCCCGGAAACCCCAACAACAATCTTCGACGACGCCACGACCGCCAACTCCTCCCCCACAGACTCCATCTCAGTCCCCAACATTCTCGTCCTCGGCCCAGCACCCTCGAACAGCACTGCGAGCAGCACAAGCAGCAACCCCAGCTCCCTCCGCGGCGCCGCCACCGCCCCACACCACGACCGCTGGTCCAGCAACGCCAGCGTTCTCTCCGGCTACTCCGAATCCGCCTCCTCGCAACGCACCTCTTCGACCGCCACAGCCGGCAAGACAAGCGAGGAAACCCACCTGTCCCGCCTTCGATACCTTCTCCTGCGCGCCGCCATCGCCCAAACAGCTTACACGCGTTCTGCTGCCGTCCCACTGCCCCAACACATTCAATCCATGCCGCCTACCTCTTTCGGCAGTCTGCCGTGGCAGCGTAAAGTTTGGGCTATTTATCAGAAACTGGTTGTTAACGATAAGAGTATGGGCGGCGCTCATGCTTGGCCTGCTCGCAGGCTGGGTGCGGCGGATGCTGCGAGGAGTGTCAAGTGGCTTGGGCGGAATGAGCAGTGGGTTTGGATGAGGGATCTTTATCGATTGGTCTTTGGGTTTGGGATTGAGGAGGCTAGTGGGAGGGGTGGGAGTGCGGTGCAGGTTTAAGGGAGTGTGAAGCAGTGAGCCGGGATGTTCACTTTGGACGAAAGGAGCAATGCCAGCTTTACTCCTTCATCCTGGAATTTCCGTGGGGAGAAGTGTGTAAGAGAGGCAAATCTGTCTTTAGCGAGAGTGGTAATCTGATCTCTGGTATCATAAAGCGTTGGCATTTCTGGCGGGAAAGACTACGAATCTTCAAAGGAGAGGCTTTGGACATCATCGAAGTGTCCATGCGGTCCGAGACGCCATTTCCAATGTCTGACTGCGATTCTCCGATCGGCTTGCTCCTTTTGACTCTTTATCTCAATCTTGCTGATGTGTTATGGTGTCTAGGTAGGTATTCATCCGGCAGCCTCCTCACATGTAGGGTACAGAGAATTGCGAAGCATGCCAGCCCACTACCACGCATACTTGGAGTCTGAAGGCTTGAGGTGTGGCGCTTACAGTTACATGCATGTCTGGCATGACACAGGCCTGCGCCTCCACTAGGTACTCCAGTGCATGCCTCAGCCTCAGCCGGTGGTAGACTTCGCCGACCTCAGCCTCGCCTTCGGTCACCTTCCTCTCTGCCTCTCCACTCCTCTTCATCACTCTCCCTGGCTTTGAGCTGGACTGTTGCTCCTATCATTACTCGGCCTCTTCGCTACCCTGACAGTTCGAAATGGTTTCTGCCGCAGACATCGTAAGTAGGACAAATCTCTCGTGCCAGCACTCATCTGACAAATTTTCGGTAGATCACGTACATTGGTGTGCCGTTGGCAGTAGCCGGTGTCTTGCCACTACTGTGGAACATGATGATGGCCATTGGTATCTGGATAAAGCTCCAACGATCAATACCCTCTGGCTTCAGAAAGTACTACTCTTTGCTTCCGGATCCGACTGCAGGCAAAGTCACGGTCGTGGCGCGTATGCCAACCCTTGAGGTTCCTGGCCTATGGAGCATCAACCCGCCGGGTGCTCGCCTAACGAGTCCTTCTTTGGAGAAGCGAGGACCGGTCAGCCAACTTCACAACAGTATTTTGGCCATGGGTATGCCGCTTGCGGCTCCTTCTACAGCCATGATGGCTCGGATTGCATCCAAAAGTAGCAGCAGGCCTCCGCTTTCTCCTACGCGCATCGGAAAACAAAATTCGCTTCGACGTACCTGGATGTCGCTGGTTGATCACTGCGGCCTAGTTATCAAGAAGTCTGGCCATGGCGAAAACGGAGATGACGATGATCTCAGCGATGAAGAGGAGTCCCGCTTCACGGTCGCAAGCGATATGAAGGCCAACGATCGTACCCCACTGAAGATGAAGTGGCCGCAGTTCGTTTGGCTTGCTCTAGCTCTCGGTGTCAGTGCTTACGACCCAGGATGGCGATCAGGCTATCCATGTACGCTGAAGAAGAGCGAGTGCGAGGATCTCATCCACCTTTTCTATGAGGAAGATCGGCTTTTCGCGAAGCTGATACCGAGAGCGGGACTCGCCTACTCTCTCCAGCGCGCCTTTGCATGGCACAACATCGAGCTCGATGGCGATCGCCTGACGCTTCTTGGACGTAACAAAAGCGCTCAAGTATCGCTGGTCTCTGTGACCATATCTCCGGAACTGTCTACGTGTCGTCGTGGGATGGACTTGGATCCCCAGGAGTGCAGTAGTACGATTCGCGGCAGAGAGCCCCAGAACTGTGGCAATCCACTTGCGGCAGCGTGCTATTGGATGTTGTATCGGCGTAGTCAACACCTTGGATCAAAAGAGCCGATAGCAGTCAGCGAACATCTCCTGGAATACCGGCAACGAGTACTCTGCCATCTTCGACTCCTCGACGACCAGAACAGACTAGCCACGAAAGTACGATTATTCATGCTTGCAAGGGAAGTTGACCATAGTGCCGCAAAACAGGCTACGGATGTACTCGCGACGAATTCTACCACGCAGAAAACTGAGACTCCACTCCCACATTCAGACTCGCCACTTGACTTGGCCCCGAAGACTGAAGGAACGGGCACCAAACAGCCTGTCGAAGATGTACCACTGAGCACTCAGAACCAGAGTCTAGTGGAGGACATTCTGGAGCAACTTAGATCATGCTTCGCATCTTCTAGGTATGTTCAACGGCATGCCGAGCTTCAAGAACAGATTTTGTTGATTGGGAATGGCTTGAAATATCATAAATCGCATGCGAAATTTGCCGATTGGCGAGGAAAGCTGGTGATGCTGGAACCTCAGTGGAGCTCTCTTGAGCCGCAGGCCAGGCAGAGAAAAGTGAGAAAAGATCGCTACGATTTGATTCCGTCGGGTTCGAAAGCAGACCTTGAGTCCAGCGTCCATTCCTGGGCGTTGGACCCGTCTGAACAATGCGGCAGTCCCTGGAATGAAGACAGCGGGATGGGCTTCGTGGCTTGTGTTGCATTGGCCTTCGCGGATTGGGACGACCACGGCTCAGAAACCTGGCGACCGCGTGACTACGTGCGGTCTATGGTGGATCAAGTCAAAATCTTGATGGCCAACAATCCAGATCTGTATTGGACCCGCAGAGACGACGACCGAATGAAAGATTTCCACCGAGACGCTTCAGTCGGCATTCTCGAAAAGGGACTCTACACAGCACCATCAGAGCATCCAGTCTCACAGCTGCTTCGTCTACGAGAGGAGGATGCCACAGTGTATCTTTTGTGACCATTCCTACTACCACAATCTTGAACCTTTTTTTTTTCTCAGCTCCTGTTATTCAGACTTCATCCTTGTTGTACTACACAAACATGAACTCATATCTAGCTCATAGCTCTTACATACCACAATCCAGACCGAGCCACCAATGCGTACCAACATACACCTTACTCCTGCCCCTAGCATCTTCACAATATCCGGAAACTTGACGAAGTACTCCAATTGTATTTGACGCTGTCACACAGAAAGCAATGGCGAGCGCGCCCTTTTTACGAGACCAAGCGACAGCAAAGATTTTGAAGAAGTAACCGGAATTGCGATCTGGGAGCGACGGAGCAAATCGAATGTGATTGACTTATATTCTGCCCAGTGGCATGGGCAGGGTTACAATGTACCAAAGCAGCCAGTACCACAACAAGTGAAGGCTAGATCTAGTGGGATTACGCCGACCAAGAACACTAACTCTTAGTGGCACAGTCACACTCACGATATTTTTAAAGGAGATGGTACTACCACAAGTGAAGGCTCGATCCAGTGAGAGGGCGACTGGCTTGTCCTTAGCAGTAGTCTCGTCTCATCCCCACGGCTCTCACAGACGAGGAAGCACCGAGATCTTCGAAGTGGTAAGCATCAATTGGGCCTCGAGATTGGGACATGGACAACAGTGCTTATTTACGACAGTGCTAGGATCAGCGGAATCTTGCGATCATCTACGAATTGAAAAATTGGACATGTGCCTAGCCGTCACTGACCTGTCGTATGCGTCATGTGGAATGGCAAAAAGTATCGTATTCACTATAGTCTGCGGTTCAAGAGGCATGCTGAATTCTGTGTGTATTTGCCCTGTATACTTTTCATTCATTCGTTTCGCTTGTCATCCTCATACGCCGCCCCGCCGAGAAATGATGAGCAATCCAAAAGGTAAAACAGAAGAAAGAAGAATTGACCCGAGGAATAAGCAAACAGCCGTCGCCTTTCGCTGAAGTACCAAGCAGGTCAGAGATGCAAATGCAAAGGCAAAGGCAAAGAAGCTCAAGCAAATGAGAACCAGAACTCCGCGCCACCAAAATGCAAGCCCAATACTCAGTCCAGCTCAATAATCTCTACCACCTTCTGCTTTCCCTTTCCTTTAGCAAGACCGTTCATCGCAGCTGCTGCTGCTTCTTCTCTCTCCAGACTCGGGCTCCTGATCCCGGAAGCCTCCTCCTCGACTCTCGGCTTCCAGGTACCATCAGCGTCGACAACGATCGCACGCGTAGAGAGCAGGTTTTTCTTCGCCAGCTCTTCGCGAACGTGCAAGAGGAAGCCATCTCTCACGAGCTTCTGCGGGCGCACGTCACCTTTGCAAATCGGACAGCGCCAGCAGTCGGGCACGCAAGGGAAGTCGGGCCGCTCGCGTTTGCATTGGGAGAGGAAGGTCTCGAGGTCGAAGCATTCTCGGTGGAGGCATGTGGCGCCGCGCACTGGGTCATCGCAGATGCGGTCGGCGCGGTAAGGGTCGAAGATGGGGATGGTGAGGGTGGAGGAGGTCATGATGAAGTCGTCGTCGTCGTCTGGGTCTGATGGGCTCTCGAGGGAGCGCTTGATGGAGTCCAGAGAATTCTCGGAGGAGATGGTGGGGATGGCGCTGAGGATCGAGGAGTGTGTAGAGACGCTGACCGCTTCGATCGCGACCACGTAGACGGTTGGGTCTCCTCTGAAAGGCAAGGTATAGACGGTCAGAACGTTGGTTCCGACACGTAGATCAGAGCTGAGGTCGATAGGGAGATAGCGGCCATGGTGCAGTTTGCGTCTGGGCTCCAGGTGCTTTCCGTTCAGCTCGAAAGACAGGTGATCCGGCCAAATGTTATCGGCTGTAACCCATAGGCTTTCAGTATCGAAGCCTTTGCCAGGAGGCATTTTGGAGCAACGGAGGCGGTACAGGACCGATCCGGACTTGAGGATTCTGGCGCCGGGTGCTCCTGGCAATGTAGCAACAGTTGTTGGCACGTCCTTCTTCTGAGTGTCGCTAAAGGGTATGGCGATCTGCTGGGCACAGAGTGAGTTGTCGAGCTTGGTCGGACGAAGAGCATAGCCAATCACGTGCCGGTACAACGGCTGCTCAACGGGATGCAGCTGCGCATCTCCCGGGATCGGAGAGCGCAATTGAGCCTGGTGTAATGAGACTCGAGGGGTATCAGGATGCACCGGCAAAGCTCTGGGCAATGCATTCTCTGGTGGCAGCAAGCGACTCAAAGCCGAACCCATGGTGTTTGACATGTGGCGTTGCGGCTGAGGTGGCCCATAAGCTGATGCTGGCGCTGAGTTTCTGTTGCCTGGCAGGGCAGGAGAGTGGGGACTCAAGAGCTGCCGATGTGTCTGGTCTGGTTGATAGTGCAAGTGTCGCAAAAGGCTTGGCGCCAAGGTTTGATGTCGGAGTGTTGTTCGGTTGTTGCCCTGCAATCTAGACCCATGTTGTTGCGCTGCGGCAGGTTCGGATACCTGCTGCTGCTGCTGCTGCTGCTGCTGAGAAAGCATGTGATGATTGGTCTGCATAAGCTGTCGTTGACGCGCCACACCCTGCTCGCCTTGAGGACCCATGTTATTCATCGGAACGCCCATGCTTGGAGGTTGCACATGAAAATAGTTGCAAGCTGGAGGAGGCGAGAAGGTTGTCCCAGACATCGCACTCGCGCGCCAAGCATGGTAGACCTGCGAATAGATGTCGTAGGCGATTCTCTTTTCGCCCTCGTTCCGCCTCCACATCTGCTGGGAGTATGTGTGATGGTCAACTGTGTGCAGTGTTTCTAGGAATCTCAAGCCAGCGTTATCTTCGCCCCAAAAGACCCTCGCGATGGCTCGGAATGAAGTGGTCTGCAGGACTGGCGAGATCAAACAGAGCTGCTCGATCAAATCCTGGGTCAGTGGCGGCGCTAGGGTGCGTTTGCTGATTTCGATGATGGGGTCCCATCGGCGTGGCAGAACCTGCAAAAAGTTCTCGATGATCCCAAGCTGGTTTATGAAAAATTCACGGTCGTCACTCGCGAAAACCAGGTGGAGTGGAGCGGGAAACTCAGCGAACCACTGGACAACAGCTGGAGTCACAGCTTGGTTGGAACAGAGCAATCGTTCCAGGCACTGCCAGGATGATGCATCAACCGTGTTCAGATGCCTCGGGAGCAGGCCCGGCGCACAAGTGTATAAACAGAAGAGTTGGCTCAGTATCAGATAGAAGTGATCCTGCTTCTCGATAGCATCTTGTGCAAGCGCTTTTCGGCCCTCGTCGACGGCATTGAAAGTTTGGCAGTCCTCCAGGCGTTGTCGCAATCGAGCCATATCGAACAAGCCTCTAGGATTCGAGCTGGATCGCGCCATTTCCTGTGGCGAATTTACAGCTTCTGAAAGGCTGCTTAAACGCCGAGCTGCAGATGCGAGGCTGGAGGCTGGAGTAGGAAAACTCATGGCTGACGGGAGCTGTGGAGATGCATTGGGCTTGGTGATTGGTCGTGGATTGAAAGCAGGACTCTGGGCAGGCGATATGTTTGGGAGAGTGTTGTTGGTAGGAACAGGGTGTTTCCGAGGACGACCAGGACCCCTCCTCTTCACATGCAAATGTGACTGGTTTGGGGAGCCGGAATGGAAGGTGGCAGTCACGGGCGAGTTTGCGTGCTCATCACTGGGCGCCGGTGAGGGCAAAGCGGGTCGTGGTCCAGCGACAGACGGAGGTCTTGACATGATTGCAGCAGCGGCTGTGAGTGGCGTGGGCATTTGTGCACTGGTTATGGGCGGCTCGTAGTCGACCAAAGCGTGTTTCGGATTCGGCGCGTGTGACTGTGCCTGAGTATTCACGTTGAGGACCGGTAGACCGTTTGACGAGGTCTTCCTTTGTCGCGATCGGCTTGTCTCGTGCCTTCCGGGTGGAGCGCAGTTGCCTGTTGGCGTTGCTGAGGAAGGAACGACGGGAGGCGCGCCTTCCCCAGCAGTCGCGGCGTGCATCCATGTACTCAGCGGTCTCTTGTTGGTGAACATCTGCAGCGTTGCATTGGTGTTGGCAACCTCTTGCGCCGTTCGCACTGCATCTTTATCCAGTCGCCGTCGCTTGGGCGAGGTTGCGCTCGTGTTTGTATAGACCACCATGGCGAGGGTCGTCTTTCATCGAGGTCGACCGCGACAGTCGCATCGTGCCAGGAGTCGCCTGTAGTGGAATTGCGTGGGAGGTCGGGCCAGGATGAAGGCTTCCTTTCACATGCGCGCAGCCGATGCACCTCTCTCTCACCCGTGAAGGCGTTTGTGAGGAAGAGGATAAGGATGAGGGTGAGGCCAGGAAGTCGAAGAGGTGCCGGCTGTTCTCCCTCTCAAGGCAGGCGGGTCCTAGAAAGTGGTCTGTTTGATGCAGGAGCGTCAGTCAGAGAAGAGCGGTCACTTCGCTGTCGACATGCGAGCGAGCTGCATGCATACTTGAGACATCCGACGCCAATGGACGACGCGAGGGGAATCGGACAGGCACGGCTATGCCCGGCGCATCGCATCAAGTGGACCTATCAAATCTCGTGATGCACGCAGGGTATATCTGTGATCGCTTCCGAATTGACAGGGGATGCTCAACATGAGATATCTTGCTTACCGTTTGTTGGACAGCATGTTGTAGTAATCATGTCCGATGCTTGCGAGGAGAGACAGCAGGTACGGTCTGTGTACTCGTTGTCAGTACCTACCTCATCCATCCCAAAAACAAAGCCATAGCAAGACGGGACGAGTCAAGCTGGTAAAGGAGTACGGATATATTGGAAGATCTCACGCGGCTGTCACAAGGTTCGGTAGGCAGCAATAGTGAGGGAGTCGATTAATAGATGTCACGTGTAGTTATATGGGATATTGCAATTCACACCCGGCTTGCACCCAAGAGGAAGCTGGCAAACTCCAATGGCTCTGTTAGGATAGGGCAAAGTGTCACTGGACGTCGTCTGTGCTCTCATGTTGCGGCAAGTTGCGGTCGGTCCAGCACATCAAGAGAGGTCAAGAGATTATTCGAGGCCCGCCACTCCACGCCCGCTCCTCAATAGGCAGTTCTACTAGTAGTCCTGCTCCACCACCGCCCGCAAGACTGATGAGACTTGGTCACTCTCTTACCTATCACTGCGCTCTTGCTATCGACTCCTCGCTTGCACCCGAACAAATACAGCTCAACACCAGGTATCCATCACTGTCACTCTCGCCAACACCTCACTCCGCCCCCCCCCTCGCCCAGCTACAACGTCCGACTCACGGCCTCCATCCAAGTCCGCCCGCAACACGTCACTAACGGCGGATTTGTATCGCTGGCTGCCTCGCTCTCTCGCTCCCCGACCAACTGGTTGCGCCCGCATGGTACACCGCCGGACCATCGCCTAGCGTGCAACAGGAGAGTGGGCATGTAACAACCACGGAGCTACTCGCAAACCTCCGACCGCACTCGCGCGCATACGTCAAACTACATGCCCAACATGGCTACCAGAGAGGGGAGCAAGGCAGACGCGCCGCCAGGTTCTGTTCTGCTGGTGGTGCACGACTTCATCGCACGAAGTGCTGATGAGCTGAGTTTGGCCAAGGGCGACCGCATAGAGCTGATCGAGCGGGACGATGACTTTGGCGACGGCTGGTTTTTAGGAAGGCATATGAACAACGGGAATACTGGTCTCTTCCCTGAAGGTAGGCAACTCTGGTCTCGGTAATATGAAGTGGGACTTTGCTAACAACCAGCAGTTTATACTACTCCCGCGCCAAAAGGCACCCTTTCAAATGCCGCCATCAATGGCGCACGACGCGCTACCGAGAACCTCTCAAGACCAGCAACCAGCCACGATACCGCGGCCAACCATCAGCGCCAATCTTCAGCGCCCATCCACCAGCGACAAGCGAGCAGCAGCAGTCAGATGACTAGCAGCCCTCTCATAAATACCGCGCCTTCAAGCACGCCCACGATCCGAACCTCACTCGTCAGCGACCTGAACCCGCCCAATCCTTCATACAGTTCCATGAATATGCAGTCGCCAGTCATGAACGAAACACTGAGCGTGATCAACGAGCACATTACCGACATGAGCACACCGCGCTCGTCCTACGCCAACGGTAACAAGCGCGAGACCGTAAGCTCGGTCTACAGTAACCAGCCGAGGAACCGTGCATCATTTATAGCAGGACACGAGACCGACGAGGAGGAGCATAACATGCACACTGAAGCGGAGGTCACATCGTGGAGCGCACAGCGTGTGGCAGAATATCTGGACGACATTGGGGTGGAGAAGTCTCATTGTGATGCATTTTTGGAGCAGGAGATCTCAGGCGATGTCCTACTTGCAATGGAGCAGAGCAGTGTATTCATGAAAGAGTTTGACTTGGGTCCTGTTGGTCGAAGACTGCGAACTTGGCACAAGATCAAGGCGCTACAAGATGAAGTGGCAAGAAACACCCACCCAGGAGCCGCCAGAAGCACGTCGGAGTACTCGAACGGTGGTGGTCAGGATGAAGTTGTTGAGCATGAAGTGCAGCATGATGCGGGTAGAAACCGTAGCTCCAGCGCTGCATCGGTCTTGCCACGCGCCTTATCTACTCGGCAGAGCATCGACGGAAGGGGAAGCATGATGCACTCGTATCAGCAGCCGCAGTCGGCAACGACCAGTCGCAATGGTACAATGTCGCCACTACAGAGCATGACTTCGTACGCCCGACCAGAAAGCAGCCACAGACCATCTGCGCAAGATGTTCGCACGATGAATCACAGCCGTAGGCACTCGAGTATGGGCAGCGCCGATGTTATAGCGTCGACACGAGAACTTGGCGCGAGCCGTTTGAGCCACAGGAAGCAACCTTCCTTTGATGCGAAGTGGCAGCCCGGGCAAGCGCATACCATCGACAGGGCAAGCAGCGGCCACGCCTACACCATGAACTCCGATACGACGCGACCTGATCTGGAACGCCAGTCAAGCGCAGGCGCGTCGGTTACAGCTTCGCCTGGCGAGATGGAGAAAGGTTATTTCTCAGCCACGGAAAGCGAACCCCGGACGAGATGGACGAAGCCGAGTGTGCTCATGAAGAAGAGCTTTGGATCCAGTTCTGGTCTGAGACAGGATAGCAGCTCATCAAGAGGTGATATTAGTCCTGCCCTGCCGTCGAGTCGACTCTCTGATGCGAGCACCGCAGTGAACACAAAGCTCAACAGCTTGCGGACTGCGAGTATGCCGCAATTCAAAGACAAGCCACTGGTGGCTCCTGATGATTCGACGACGCCGATAGTTACCAAGTTGACATACGAGAGCACACCGGACTCCCAGAACGCGACCAGCCCCGTCAAACATGGACATGACATACCAAGCACCGCTCACGCGAAAAGTCCTCCTTTGCACTCGCAATTACCTTTCTTCATCACAAAAGCAAAGGTGAAGGGTCTACGCGCAACTAGCGATGCCGTGACAACACAGGAAAAGACCGCCATCAGCCCGACAAAAGAAGACAACTCACCAGGAGCACGCACTGGATCCAGCACACCTAGCACAGATCAGCGGAGTATTGACCTGCCCAAGTTGGCGACGAGGACCTCTACCGGATCAGGAAGCGGGAATCTCATGCCACCGCCACCCTCAACCAAACGAGCACAGAGGAAGAACAAGAAAGAAACCTCGGCTTATACGCGCGGTCTTGCGCAGAAATCACCAGCAGAGCAGATTCCCGAAGCGGATTATTCGGGCTGGATGAGGAAAAAGTCCGGCTCCCTCATGACTACTTGGAAGCCCAGATTGTTCGTGCTGAAGGGCCGCCGGCTGTCGTACTACTACTCCGAGGACGACACGGAAGAGAAAGGCCTGATCGACATCTCTTTCCACAACGTCATGGTCGCCCACAATGAAAAGCTGACCGGTCTACACGCCGCCATGACTGGTGCCAGCGGGCCACTCGTGAGCCCCAGCACCGGCACCTTCACATCTGCGCAACAAGATCTGGAAAAGAATCCTCCTTTGCCTGGCACGGACGATGACGGCTTGTTCATCTTCAAGCTCGTACCTCCCAAGTCGGGTCGCGGAGTCACCTTCACCAAGCCAACCGTGCACTACTTTGCCGTTAACAGTCGGCAGGAGGGCCGGTTGTGGATGGCGGCGCTGATGAAAGCTGTCATCGACCGCGAGGCAGACAGTGTCGTGACAACCACGTACAACCAGAAGACCATCTCCCTCGCAAAGGCTCGCGCGAGGAAAGAGCGCCCTCCGGGTTTCAAGGAAGAATCAGAGGCTGAAGTACGGGATGCTGGAAAGCCGGTCGAACTCGACGCCGGAAGGGACGCGGCTGTCAGCATCAACGGCAATGGTAGCTTCAACGACAACGCTTCGAGCATTAGCAATTACCAGGGTTTGGGCATTGAGGGTCTGCCGATGGATGCTCAAGGCGGCGCAGAGAGGGAGCCTACTCTGCCCGCAAGCGCTAAAATCACCACTTCCGTCTACTCGACGATGCCCGGCTCTGTTGGTACTGGCGGCGACGCTGACGATGATAACGATCACGATACTGCGCTGAGCGTGAATGAGAGGGAGGCGGTTGCTATGAGCTTGCCGCCGTAGTTGCGATGATGCTTTTGCTCGGCGGCTTTATCTCGATCTCTGTCTCTCTTTTTTTGCGCGACACGTGTATGATGGATGGATGCATGTATGGGCTTTTTATTTGAAATGACTATATCACAGGGTTGTTTATCAAAACGAAAGTGACGGATCTTTCTTTATTGCTGTGAAGCTTCTGATGCTCGATTTTGCTTTGTTTCCTCTTCTACTACCAAGTCTGTCGGCTCTACGGAGCTTGACGCTGCTTTTCTTCTTCTTCTAACTCGGTGGTGGTGAGATTAGATTTACGAGGCTCTCTCTCCCTCTTTTCTCCTGGAATCGAAACAGCCTTCTTTCTCTCGTGTATTGACTTTCTTGATGATACCATGTGGGGTTCAGTGGTGTTTGATGAATGTCTCGCTGTCTCCCGTGTTAGAGAAGTACCTAAACCTTCAGGTGGGCACGAGAAGGGAATCCGAAACAGATCTTTTGTCACTTGACTATCAGAGTTCTCCACTGCAATCCATCGCGTGACTACGGTCGTCAGGATCGCGAATGACAGTCAAAAGTTGTTCATCATCCGTCTGTGCTAACGTTTTTCGAATGAGCATCCCACTGTACCGGCATGTCCATAACATACGAAGGATTCTGATACTCCGCTTACTGGAGTGCGATCCAGTCAGACACCGCTATTCGGATACTGCTCTCTCACTGGCATAGAGCGTGACCTAACATACGAAGGTCGCTGATACAATCTCGGCCACAACATACTTTGGCAGGATCTGAGGATGTACCTATGTACACATCGTTGTGTTTGGGTTGGGCATGCGACTTGGAGCCTCGCTTTTTCTGCGATTCTTCATTTTGTGAGGCTAATTGTAATGGGGGGCTCGCATGATCGGGGCAGTTGATACCTAAATTGGAATACATTGATTCTCAAGTGACTCTGATACGCAAATTGACGGATCGTGAGTGTTGACTTGTATTCGGTTATTTGCTGATATGGAGGTAACCCCAACCCTGACCCAAAACGAGGAGCGTCTTGGCGTTTGACGAACACGTCGACGTCGACGCGATCATCCAAGGATCGGACATCTCCCTTCACTTCCACTTCCACCCTTTCTCATTGGGAAGTCGTCTCGACTTGGCAGGAGCCGCTGTACGCAGCTTGATGATGAATATTACCCTCCTCCGGGATGCAGATCGCTTCTTCGACGCGTACAAGAACGCTGGGAACACCTCACTCGACTACGCGTACTCTCTCTTCCAGAGATGCACACGCGCCGTGCCTCATCGAATGTTGCTTGCCACTTCTCATGATGATGTGTACACCACCAACACGCGAACCCCGGAGCTGCATATGCGCGGCTGTTCTGGAGTACCACCATGGACCGGCATAGAGGGCTCCAGCCAACACCTTTTCGAATAAGGTAATGCCTATTGGTTGGCATGACTGACTCTGCAATACAACACGAGATACCTCCGCAGAGATGGTGCAATCGTCTTTGTCTCGACGCATATGTAAGTGCTTCCCGTCCTTTGTTCTTTCGCTTCAAAGCGTGATCATAATTGCTGTTCCGAACGCGTCCAACTGCGAGGATGCAACAAAGAGAGAGCATGGTTTGTGGTTTGGCATCCATCTCGCATCGCTTTTTCGAAGCTCTTGGGACTTCTGCTGTACCATTCCCACAGAGCGCAACATTCGACTCAGTATACAACGGCGAAGAGCGATCCTCAGTATGGTGAGAAGACGTGCTCCGAAAGCGGCTCCAGCCGACCATACCGACTTTGACGATTTCATCAAATGGGTAGCCCAAGCACGCTGGCATGCACGTCTCAGTGCCAACAGCCCAGGGGTCACAGATCCCGAAGGACAGTGGCGGCCACTCACGGCTCAAAATCGAGCGTCCTTAGCCCAGGCGTTGAGGGATTTCTGGTCAGCCGAGCGCCTCTTCAACGACGCGAGCAAGAGTGTTAACGCAGTCGTGGGTGCCCTTGTCCGTCCTCGTCGCAAGCGGCCGACCACGGCGACCACGACCGCGAGCCGTTACGACGAGTTGGTTGGATGCGTCCAAACAAGACGCACCCAGGCTACGACTGTCCAGGAGATCCTTGAAAGACTGAAGGAACGCCACAAGAACGAAGCGTTTGATGCTTGCTTGCGGGATCTCCTGGAACACTACGATGGGTTGTTAAGTCAGTCGCTCGCACAAGCTACCTATTTCATCCAGAGATCTGAAGAGTTGCGAAGCGCCGATCCCAAGAATGAGGATCTTGGCCCACAGCTGGCCAAAATTATCGAAAAGGGCTACACTGCGCCTACATCGGAACCAGTCGAACAACCAGTCGAACAACCAGCCGAGCCACCAGCCGAGCAACCCGATCTAAAAGCCCAGCAACAAGCCGCTGTCAAAGCACAGGAACAAGCCGATCTGGAAGCCCAGCAACAAGCACAGGAGCAAGTCGAGCTGGAAACCCGGCAACAAGCACAGGAGCAAGCCGATCTGGAAGCCCAGCAACAAGCCGAATTAAAAGCACAAGAACAAGCCAAAATCAACGATTACCAGAATTTTCAGGCATGGGTTGATGAAGCACTCCAGCATGCAGGTCTCGCCCCCAATGGTTCAGGTGTTACAGACACTCTCGAACAGTGGCAACAAGTTGACGCCCAAAACCAAGTCTTGATTGGTACAGCATTGAAGGAGTTTCGGGAAGCCGAGCGCCGCTTCAATGATGCGGACGCGAAACTTCGAGCCACCTTTCCAGATGACAACGTCGGTGAGTCCACGCCGACAACGAAGCTTTACGACGAGCTGAACACGCATCTCCAAACATGCCACACCGAGGCCACTGAAGCCCAGGAAATCCTCGTAAGACTGCAGGAGCGTCAACAGGAAGAAGCGTTCGACGCTTGCGTGTGGGACCTCCTGATGCACCACTTCGGGCGGTTTGACTATGAAAGCGGAGCTACCGCCTACTGGCTTGAGAGGTCTAAGGAGTTGCGACCAACTCAAACCTCCAAACCCAGTGTTGGCAAGGACCTCGCCTTAGAGCTGGCTACGATCATTCGAGCTGGCTATGTTGCGCCTGTTGAAAGTGAGGATGGAGACGACCACAACGATGATTCGGACTATGTCCGGCAACAAGCCACTCTGCAAGCACAGCAACAAGCACAGCAACCGGGTGGGACAGACGTCGGCGCCTCGAACCCCTTGTCGAATCCGAAGCGCACAGCAGGAGACGATCCGGCCCAGGGGGGTCCTCCAGCAAAGAGACATAAGTCTTGGCCCCTGATACGCAGGGCTGGAAGCTTGCACGAGGAAGCCGCTCGGAGAAGGAGACGTCTCCCGTCGGCACCATTGCTCCAACCCGTAGAAGACAATACACTTCTCGATCGACGCACCTTCCTGCAGCAGCAACGTGCCACTGAAGCGTGGCAACCGCTACACCTCGACGCATCTGACGACTCATTCGATTGGCCTATTTTGCTTCTTCAACCCGGATCTGATATAGTCATACCTGGCACCCCTCTGGAGTGGCTGTACGCCCAACGCAATCGCTTTCCTCGCCAATTCGCAAGGTGGTGCAAACGGCATCTCGACCCGACGGCAAGAGATTACCCTGGCCTGGGTGCTTTGAACCAGTTCGCAACAGCTGCACAGCATTGCTACTTTGCAGTGCGAGCGGACGCTCAGCGGGATTATGATTGGAACAAAGATGAACTCGTTCTCCAGCCTCCGACATTTCGTTTGACGGGATTACATCGTCTGCATTACCAGATCGCACATGAACCGCCAGAACTCCAGGCCTACTTCCACCGCCAACTTGACAGGTATGCTGTGGTGGGGCCTGATCCCCAGATGCGCGTCAATCAGCTCACGGCTGCCTACATTTTACACAGACACGATGGAAGGATAAATTGGAGTCTAATGGCTGGCCAATATCCGACGGCAAATCCGGCAACTTTGGTGACTAGAAATTTCCCGTTGCAAGGTATCGACGGTCACTGGACGGTAAGACAGCATCGGCAGACGTGTCTTCTCACGACCGCAGAGTTATTGCTGACGTGATTGCTTCTAGTTCTGGAAACATATTGGTCAAGGTGGTAATGCTACCGCATTTCTTTACGTCAAATTCAACTCTTCCGGGACGATTATCCAGGTAAGTACTTGCTTTGTCTTTCTACAACAACACTTGCGCACTGTGCCATGAAATTTGTGTCCGTAACCACTAAACCTCTAGTCGTTATCTGCCAGCCCTCCTTGGGAGTGTCTTCCTGATGATCCCGGTTTTCGAAGTGGAGTTCGCTGACAATGTTCAACGATAGCGCATGGTTGTGAAGGAGCAGTTTCCCCGGGCTGCCTGGAACTCACCATTGACCTGGAACGGGCCATACTGGAATCGCGTCTCTCTTGAAGGGCACTTGCGTAGACTGGCGGATAAAGGGCATCCGTCTGTGATCAGGTTGTTAGGCGATCACGTCAACCGCATCCTCAGGTTGATACGAATCTACACGACATACGCCGAGCTGGGCGATCTATCGACGCTTGTGTCGAACCACGCGAACACGCATCAGGCAGTCGACCAGCAAGGGATCCCTCTCAACGCAAGTATCACACGAATCCCAGTTGTGGTGGTCGTCTATCTCTGCCAGGCCATGGCCGCATCTGTGTGCCTGATGGCTCATGGCCAGCTACCAGACGACCAGGGTCAATGGGCACCCGAGTTTGGCGATGGGGATGGGCCCAACCCCCCTTGGGAGCACAACATCATCCACAGGGACATCAAGCCAGCCAATTTTTTCCTCACGGAATGCAGGGATCCCACAAGGTGGCACGGGCTCCCCATTTGCGCTGCGGCCGGTTTTGGAAATGGCTTCGACGCAAGAGACCAATGGTGGATCAACAACCAACACGCGCAAAAGGGAATGGGGACCCCTGAATATTCAGCGCCGGAGCAGCAACCGACCAACAATCAACCCGTCACATCGGCTACCAATGTGTTCCAGGTCGGACTAGTAATGATCGAGCTCATGACATTGAGCATGCCGATGCCCCCGCCAACGTTACAGCACCCGGACGGACCTCCTTTCCCTCGTATCGACACGAACTTTTATCCAAACGAACTTTCCGTGATAGCCAGGGAATGCGTTCGATCGAATATCAGGGAAAGACCTTCGCCAAAGGAACTTTACATACGCCTAAGAGGGCTGGCGAACGGGACGGCGAACGACGGAACCCCCTGGGGTAAGTTGACATGGACATCAAACATGCAGTGATATCCTTTTACTGACTGTACTCGCGAACAGATCCTACGGTGGTTCCTTCAAGCCAATTTGTTCTGGCTCCACAATGAAACAAACGAATGTGAAGTCTTTGTCATTGACGCAAGAAGCTGTGTCGCTCTCGAGTTTTTGCGATTTCCATGTCTGGTTGGCGTTTCTGTATCCGTTGAATGCTCGAATTTGCGTTTATGTTGCTACCCAATTACTGATTTCAACGCCCGTCACAAATTATCCAAGTCATTCACTGATTTCGCTAGTCTCTGCCGTACGTCAACATTGGTGTGCCTGAATCAAGCCTTTCCCCCGATCGACTGACAAAGTGCATTGTTCCGACTGTCTATCACGGAATGTGTGCGTCGACTGTGGAACAAAGAGAACCGCCCGGATGCGGGTACCGTGAGGCAGGATCTCTGCACAGTCAGAACAATGAAACACTTCCTTAAGCCTCAGCAATCAAGGCACACTGCTCATGACCGCCAGGGAAAAATATCCTTCCTACCTAGGGACCTCACACCACGCCCCTGACATTCAAAAATGGCCCAAGCCAACCGCAACTGGCGTATCTTCCGAGCGCACGAGATTGCAATTCGAACAGCCGCCAACCAACCTCTTGCGCAAGCCGAGCACGACGCCGAAAGAGGATGGTCCAGGATTGTCGACAAGAACGCCTACGTTGATTGCCTCAAGGACATCACCGTAGCCCTCCAGGTGTACGACTCCAGCTACCAGCAGGTGCGCGGGTTATACTCGAATGGGCTTGTGCTACCATGGACAAACGTTCAGATCACGATCTTGAACCGGGCCCTTTCGTCGCTGAAGGATCTCCTTAGGGCCATCCGGCGGCTCAGGGCCGAACAGAGGCGGACTCGCGCAATTGACTGGCAGAATGCGAGCAGGATCAGCATTCACTGGACCATGGATCAGGATCAGCGGGCCGTGGCTCGAATCGATAGCCTAAAGAAAGCTATAAGTGTGGTTTCGCGTCCAGTTCCTCAGCGCGAAGAATCATTAGCATTAGCGTCATCATCATCATCATCGGAAGAAGAAGAAGAAGAAGAACAACCCGGCAATCTCGGCGGCAATGCGCCGCAGCAATTGTCAAATGAAGTAAGTGAACCTGTTTGGAATGGTCACGGGAGGAAACCCAAACGACCGAGAGAAGAACTTTCCGATGAGCAATCTTCTTCAAAGTCACCACGGCACTCAAACGACGAACCCGCACGCTCAAACGAAAACGACGATGTGGACTCTGACAGCGCGGAACTAGACTTTGTAACGAAATGGCTTGCATTTCTTGAGGAGAGAGAAGGCGAAGATGGGAAGAGATGGGATGAGATGCAAGAGGTGGCAGAAAAAGTGTTCCAACTATGTGGACAGCCTGAATATCCCAACGAGACCGGCGATGGAGAAGAATTCAGAGTCAGGATCAACAAAGCTCTCGAGTCAGCCATCGGTAAGGTTTGGCAGTCTCGCGTCGACAAAGTCAGCGAGAATGGAAACGGCGTTCACCAGGGTGCCAAATGGAAACAAACTCTACAGCTTGCGAGAGAAGCAGCGATGCGAAAAGCGCTAGCAGGCGAAGCATGCTCTCCTCCTCCGGCGTCTCCTCTTCCTTATACTGCTGCCATAGCTGCAGAGAAGTTTGGGTTCGACGGTGCGGAATCTGGCATTGAGGGCCAGTGGGTCTACCTCCAGTCGATTGGGAAAGGTGGCCAGGGTGAAGCAGGCTTGTGGATGTCTGTCAGACAAGACGAGAATAACAACGTGATCGATGTAAGTTTCCAAGTCCTCCACCGATAAGTATACAGAGCACCTGAGTGGTCTTTCATGAAGCCGATGGACGACATCACTGACAAGTTCTGCAGCGCTTGGTGGTCAAAGACATCTACCTCCAGAATCACTGGCAAAATCCTGCAATATGGATCAAAAACACCTACACGGGCAATGAAGAGCTCCTCAGAGAACCGGCTATGCACGGTCTGGCGAGTTGTACCAACAAAGCTCGTACAATCATCCGGTACTACGGCCAAAAAACCTATGCCAAGTACTTCATGGCACGGTTGTACATGGAATATGCGCCCCACGGCAATCTACTAACTCTACTTTGCAACCATGCCAGATACGATGCGGCAAACAGAATCTTCCTACGCGATGACAACGGTGAGCCGTTCACTGGCGTCCGGATTCCGCGGCAAGCGCTGTGGTCCTTTTTCGAAGATCTAGCTGAAGCAGCCTATAGCATGGCATACGGGTACAATCCAATCAACGGAGACCCAAGACCAATGGGAGATTGGCAGACCATCATTCACCGCGACCTGAAACCTGACAACATTTTCCTCGGCTTACCTCGCACGCCGGACGACATCCCGGAACTGAAATGTGCTGATTTTGGAATATCCGTACCAGAACAGTACGACGCGTTGGAAAATCCGGGAGGAATGCGAGGCGCCGGAAGTCTAGGATGGCAAGCGCCTGAACAGCACCTTCTCTCCGAGGGAGTCAAACCTATCCATGAGCTCTCTTCGGCGACCAATGTCTGGGGTGTGGGGAGAATCATGCTGGCCCTTCTCGAGCTACACCCCGAAATACCCGATGAGGTTCACTACGGACAGTCGCAGAAAGGTCGAGTTACCCCAGGCCCAGAACTCCATGAAAATCGCAAGTTTTACGGCGAAGTGCTGTGCGACCTCATCGATGATTGCATAGAGCGCATCCCTCGCGACCGGCCCACGGCAGAAGACTTGTTGAAAAGTATCAGAAGAGGTAGGGCGGGCGATCCTCCGAACCCAGAGGATGACTATGTTGAGCTAGAACATGACATGGAGCTGCGATGGGGATACGAGAATGAGCACGAGAACGATCAACAGTAGCACAAGTACTGAATTTGCTATGGAATTCTCTTAGCGGCACGGGCAGATTTACAATGTACCAAAGCAGCTGGTACCACCACAAGTGAGGGCTCGTTCCAGTGAGATACACCGACCAAGCACACGATCTCTCAGTGGCACAGGCAGATTCACAATATACTAAAGGAGATGGTACCACAACAAGCGGAGGCTCGATCCAGTGAGAGGGTATGCGTAGCGGTTGTGGATCGTAATCGAGAGTTTCGATGATGTCAGTGCTCGTGCAGCGACGATTCTCTGCACCCATTGTCCAGGCCAGACTTTCTCAGGGCAAACAATTCCGACAAAGAAGCAGTTGGGCGACCAAACAACCCGGAAGCGGCGCATTCTGACGAAACAAAGAGGCTTTGTAGAGTGCACAGGGCTTTGCGACAACGGGTGGGCAAGATGAGTTCCCTCATCTTTTTGCGTTCTGTAACTCTGCTAACTCGCAATCTCGGAATCCAAAGATGGCCTATCATGACTGGGCATGTTTCAGATTCGTCGGTGCAGGCCATCCGGCACCAGGTTAGTACCGTCTAGTGCCCTATTGGAACCTCTTGCTAATACCTTTCGTAAGACGTGCTAGAAGGGTCTGAACGAGGCGTGATCGACAACGAGGATTTGGACCGTTGTGCCACGCGGGCTTCGGAAGCCCTTCTCAAGTTCCTAAAGCAAGAGGAAACGTGTGATGCAGACGGAGACAAGGATGACGGCGAAGGAGGTGAAGCAGAAAACGGTAAAGGCAAGAAGGCAGAACGCCAAAAGAAGAAGTTAGAAGCCGTCCTGAAAATCAGGAAGAAGGTGAAGGATCTCGGAGATCTCATTGGGGCATCAGAATCTCTGCGCGTGGCCATCAGGACCCTGGTCGATCTGCAAGTAAGACTGGACGTGGACGTGACAACCCGCAATCTGACTTCTGCATGGGAAACCGCGGCGAGGGAAACGCACAACGAAATCGACGGCAGATTGCTTGATCTCACAAACACAAGCCAATTCGAAGAAGCTTTCCCTGAGACTCCAGACGCCGGCAACTGGATCAGGTCCTGGCATCTGGGAAGTGGGAGTTTCGGGTCGGCATCGCTGTATGTTCAGTACTCCGAGTCTGGCAACATCACCCACCGTGTTGTGGTCAAAGACTGCGATTACGACCAAACCACATACAAGAAGCGTATGTTTGACGAACACGACTGCCTTTGGACCGTGGACCGTAACTGAGCAAGAACTCCGATGGAGGTGGCTACGATGTACAACCTGCGTGAGAAGCCAGGCTCTGAATTTGTCGTCAGAATATTGAACTGGCGCATGGGTCCGGAAGGGCGACGTTTGTTCCGCTTGTATCTCGAGGTAAGCAGCTCCATCCGACGATCGATGAGAAATTACTGATGATCTCGTAGTACGTATGCCTTTGTGATGTGATCCATGGAGCCTTGTGTTGTATCGCCAGTCTATTGCGATGTTAAAGCAAAGGCTCAATTGACAGATTAATGAATCATCCGTGATTCCTGTCATCTTGTGGGAACACAAATGCTGACTTGACGACACAGATTTTGTCAGTTGAAAGACCTCGGCCACGCCGTCGATGAGTACGCAAAAACATTGAAAAAACGGCCTTTGAAGGAAGAAGAGTGTCCTCAGATACCGGAACCTTTCCTTTGGCATGTCTTTGAGTGTTTATGCACTGCGGGACTGCTTCTCGACAGAGGTGCGGTGGAGCGTAACCCTATGTGGAAGACTATCGTACACCGCGATCCGAGACCAGTCAACATCTTCCTCGCAGCACCAGACGCGAATCGATTCAGCCGCTACCCAACCCCACGCATTGGTGATTGGGGATTGGCCGTGTACGCACCGCCTAGCGATTTTGATGGTGACTTGATGGAAGAATGGCCTCCTGAAGGGCCGCCCGACAATTTTCCACCAGAGCAAAATATGAACCTGATGTAAGAAGAAGGACTGACCGAAAGCTGGCTATTGTCTTCGAAGACGAACGTCTGGGGTGAGTCCAGCATGTTCCACTGTTTCATCGTTTCCTCGGTACTGACGGATTGCAGGTGTTGGTAATACGGTGGCTTGCGTACTAAATCTGACAGATTTCATCTATGATGTCTTTGGGGACAATGGCATTGAATGGAATCCAAACCGAACGAAGCACTACAGCGAAGAGCTTCAAGGTCTTCTTGAAAGATGTTTATCTTTCGACCCCAACGAAAGACCCGACTTCCCGGAAGTTCTGAAGAAGATCCGAGAGTACAGGCTCACTCTCCAACATGGTCTGCGAGACGAGCCGACAGCCGGGAAAGCCTGGGAGGATCATCTGCTCACGCCAGAAACTACGAACCTGGTACGTGTCCGACGCATACGCTTCGGAAGTTTGGGATGTACTGACCACTTTGCAGGGATTTGCCATGGAGACGGTATCCGACCGTTCGAGCGAAGGGGCTCTCGACTCTCCAATCAAAATGGGCGGCGAAACTGGCACGCGGCTGCTTAAAGACCCGGTCAAGGTTCCGAAATCCGTGGAAAACGCAGTGCCTGAGCCCGATGAGGACGTTGTTCCACCTAGCGGCAGCGGTGAAGAAGCAACGAGGCCACCGCCTAGCGGTGCGCAGGATCTTTTCGGACCACCACCGCCCACGGGGGGTGGTTTTGATGCGCCGCCTGGTGGGGGAGGTTTCAGGAGGTTTAGGACACCCGCAGCGCCGACAGGACCCGCAGCGCCGACAGACCCCAACGCGACGGCTAGGCCAGGTGGACGAAAGTTCAACTTTAACACGACATTCGCACCCCAAACCCCACCAAGATTAGATGCGCCGATGTTTGGTCAAAGACGAAGTCCTCCGCGGCCGCAAACAAGACCTGGACAGGAACCTGCTTCTGATGAACCACAGCAACTCCCAAACCCCCAAACAGATTTGAGAAAGCGAAAGAGTGAGACTGAACAGGAGCTGCCCCGATCAAGACCTCAAACCGATGCCACCGCTCCGACTCAAGCTGCCGCTCCGACCACGGCTGGCATCCAACCCACTGCTGACGTCCAACCCAACGCCGCCGCTCAAGCTCAGGTTGCCGCTCAAGCTCAGGTTGCCACTCAAGCCCTGACTGCCGCTCAAGCCCAAGCTGCCACTCAAGCCGCTAATATCACTCAAGCCAACCCCGTCACTCAAGGGGGCGTCGTGCAAACAGCGGCCTCTCACCGCACCGCAAGAACAAGGCAGCCGGTAAAGAAGTACGGGTTTGGGTCCCCGTGATGTCCGTTCGCATTCGAACTGATGCGCGAAAGCTCGAGTCACGACCTACTGCTCCTTGCCTTCTCAACAAATATCTGCCCGAGAAGACTTCCAGCAGAGTTTGGGGACTTGTGTGATCAATGTAAGAGAAATTGTTGTTGACTTGATGGAAGCGTGGTTGATTTTGCTATTCACTCCTTTAGATCATGTCAATCCGATACGCGTTGAACTTGCCTCCGGTCCCATCCTCCTTGCTCAGATATCATACCTGTCCGACTCCGAATGTTCAGGACGGTACACAAAGTAGTCGAACTTGGCTTCCAACGCCGTGCCGTTGAGGTCCGAGGCAGCCATGCCAACGAAAGCGCCCGTGAAACTGCCTTCCGAACGATGTCCGCCGCATTCATCGCAGAGAAGCGAAGCATCACAGACCGGCCCGATCTTCTGCAGCTCCTTGCCATCGATGGCGTAATAGAACTGTAGATGGGGGCCGCGGATGGAGAGTGCAAGCTTGACTTTGCCCTCCTGCGGGAGCTTGACGGGCTCAACGAAGGGCTTCTCGAGATCTCCATGGGGGAAGGAAGCCTCAGAGGACATAATCAAAAGCTCCCTCTGGCCGTCCGCGTCCGCTGTCACCGTGAGGTAGAAGAAGTTGAAGCGGCAGTAGTAAGCTGTCAGTCCAGCGAACTGTCTTTCGTCTTCTGGTGAGAAGTCGACGACGGTCTCTGCGTCGTACGAAAAGTGAGTTTGGCGGCGTGCGACCAGAGCCTGCTCGAACCAGGAACCGATTGATTCGCGACCGGTCAATGTCAGGCTGTTATCTTGCAGCCTGAAGATGCGATCAGGTTCAGGCGTGCGGAGCCACTGGAAGTCCTTGTGCAGTTCCTTGTCGAAAGAGTAACGCTGCTCTGCCCAGTATTTCGACTCATCTTGCGTGCCTGGGACATCAACATAGAGCGATGGTACGGGTCCGTTCTTGACGTAAAGCCAATCGTCCTCCCAGTAAGCCTCTTGCAGGCCGCACTCACGACCCAACACACAACGACGCTTCTGTGTGGTTGGTCTCCCAGTAAGGTGAACCAAGTATTGCTTACCCTCCGGTGTCTCGACAACGCTGCCGTGGCCAGCCCGCTGTAAAGCCGCATGAGGGTGGTCCTTTGAGGTGAGGATATATTTCTGAGGGTGGACCTCATACGGACCCCAGATGTCGCGCGATCGTGCCAGGGTACATGCGTGATCATAGGCTGTACCACCCTCGGCTGTCAGTAGATAGTAGTAGCCGTTGCGCTTGTAGAGATGAGGTCCTTCGACGAGATCCAGCTCAGTTCCGTAGAAGATTGTCTTTCTGGGACCAACAAGTTTGCCCGCCTTGCCGTCGTACTCCTGCAGTCTGATACCAGCAAAAGATCGGGGCCGGCTGCGATGGTCCCATAGCATGTTGACGAACCATTTCTTACCATCGTCGTCGTGGAAGAGCGAAGGGTCAAAGCCAGAGGAGTTCACGTGGACTGGGTCGGACCACGGGCCTTCGATCTTCGGCGCGGTGACGATGTAGTTGGGAGCATCCTTGAAGGAGCCATCCTTGCGGCGGACGTCAGTGTAGACGAGCCAGAACTTCTCCCCGTCGTGGCTAAGGCAAGGTGCCCAAACTCCACAGCTGTCAGGCTCGCCACGCATGTCAAGCTGCTCTTTGCGGTTGAGCGGCCGGATGACCAGGTCCCAGTTGGCCAGATCTTTCGAATGGTGGATCTGAACACCGGGATACCATTCGAAGGTCGACGTGGCAATGTAGTAGTCCTCGCCAACCCGAAGGATTGACGGGTCGGCGTTGAAGCCAGGCAGGATAGGGTTTCGGATTTGAGGCATTGAGAAGATTTGTGAAGACTCGTAAGTTTGAGAGAGCGCTGCTAGCCCGACACTTACATATATATTCGAAAGAACACAGTACAAAGGTACGTTTCATTTAGTGAGGGTGGGCGACTCCGCCTCAGCAAGGCATTTTAACCATTTACCCGGCCTGGTTTGGAGAAGCCGAAGGGCATGCATGACAGTGCTCCACCTGGCGCCTGGGCAGTGTACACCCATGCAGAAGCCGTCGCAGTAAACGAAGATACTGGCATGTGAATTTATGGAGTCGCTTGTAGATGTGATGAAAGTTGTTGTGGAAGTACTAGGAAACAGACAGAAACGCAGATTTGGGGGGCCTTTGACTTCGCTTGGCACTTTCCTCGTCACGATGGGTCATGATTGGTCACACAACATGGATCGTAAGACCGTAAGCAACAATGCCAACAACACCAACGGGATGAAACAGATGAATTGCGAGGCTTTTGTATAAAAAATGAGACTCACCATACATTCCCCAAATTCACGAGTCGTCATCTTGATCGACAAACACCATGCCGCCAATCGATCTCACCTCAACAACCGGCGTCCAGCAATACCTCCACGACAATGGCTACACATGCGACTCCGTCGAACGCCTTGCTGAAGGCTTCTCAGGCTTCGTCTATCGGGCTAAACTGAACCAAACAACCTTCACAAGTCTGTCAACATTAACCGATAGCAAGATTTCCTGCCCATACTAACAATGCTCAGAACCTTCTTCAATCATTGTGAAGCACGTCGAAGGATACGCCGCAAGATGGAAGGAGTTCAAGATCGGCCAAGACAGAATGGTCCGTCTCCCATGATGTAGCACAACTGCACGCTAGATCGCAATTTCTGACTGCAGAGCAACTAGACTTTCGAAGCAAAGGCTCTAAGCTTGCTCGGACAACCCCGGTTCAACGATGCACACGCCTCTGCACAAGTCCCATCCCTCATCAGCTTCGACCAAGACAATCACGTCTTGATGATGGAAGACATGGGCGATCTGCCATCGCTCAAGTTGTGGCTGCAAGCCAACTCTCCTGCCGAGCAAATCATCTCCATCGGCCATACACTCGGCACTTATCTCGCCCACATCCACAACGAAACGGGAGGTGACGCCTCACTTTTCGAGGACTTTAGCTCGAATCTCGTCGGCAGGAACCTCTCCGGCTCGCTCTACTTTGGCGACCTCCCAGCAGCCGCAGCAGAACACGGCTACACTGAGCCCATCATCGCTGAAGCGGCCAAGGCTGCAGAGGCCGAAGTGCTCACTGCCAATGAGGTATGGACACTTGGAGACTTCTGGACTGGCAATTTGCTTGTCTCGACACCGGACGACCAGAGCGTGCCGAAACTGACAGTACTCGACTTCGAACTGGCCAAGCCAGGCACGGCGGCGTTCGATGTAGGCCAGATGGGAGCAGAAATGCTTTGTCTTGCAAAGTTTCGCCATCCGGAGCAAGGCCACCTGCTACTCCAGAGCTTTTTCAGTGCGTACAGGACCAAGAGAGAGACCCGTGTGGACGCCGCGGGTGTAGCCATCCGAATCGCGGCGCATTTATTCACCATGATGCCAAGAGCGTGGACAGCAGAAGCTGGCGAGGAGAAAGTGAAGACTGCGCTGCAACAGGGTTTCGAGCTTTTGAGGATCGGATATGGAAAAGACGAGGCCGCTTTGAGGAAGTCGGTCGTAGGCGTCCTGATGGAGTAGAGAGTTGGAGTTGACTGACACGACCGAATGGTTTCGTCTAGTAAGTTGATGGTGGCTGAGCATTGGGCTGTCATGGCCGTAAGTACTGCATTTAGCACTCAAACGATCCAGCCCGCCGCTCCAAGTCATTGGCATCAGTTGCAAGTGTCTCTGCACTCCTTCGAGGCGAACCGAATCCACTTGTCTGATAATCGCTCGAATCACGCGCGGCGTCGTCTGAGGAGTCAATGAAAGGCTGGTGAGCCGCGTGGATACCATGCTCGTGAGTAAGGCCAGCCACTGGTCCACCGAGTCCCAATGGACCCCCAGGAAGAGACACGTGGTGGTGATCATGATTGCAGTGAGCGCAAGGGCTTGAGCGCCATGCTATGACGAGCCTAGGGAACTCGATCTGATCCATGGAGATGGCGGCGAGGTATGAGTGGATCATACTGTCGTGGAAGATGGTTAGAAACGATTCACCGGGCAAAACAGAGTGTCAGCATACAAACTAAGAATCATCGTGGAAGATCCGTAGGTACCGAGCATGGTTAGGCCACCTTCTCGATTCCAAACGTTTCTTTGGAGCGACAGGAAACTGCGGTTATCAAAATTGTATTAGTATTTCCATGCCCCCCTAGGCCCAGGGATAGAAGAAGCACACGCACCTGGGAACCAAGATCGAGAGCAAGAATGCTGCTAGCATCAGATCCGCCGGTGCTATTGTCCCAGGGGATCTGAGCATGCCGGCGAATATCAGAGTACTCATCACACCGGAGAAGAACATTGGTGCGATTCCGACGGCGGGAAAAGCTCGCCCAGTTACTATTCCGTGAGACAGAAGTAATGGTAGGCAGAGCAGGAATGCAAGTATGCCTATCATGCGCAGTTGGCGATAATTCTCCGCAGGGCGCTGCATGAAACCAGAGCGATCCATGGCCGCGCCTGTTTTCTTCCCAATGGCGAGGCGAGGAGAATATCCGTAGTCGCGGAGATACCAGTCGTGAGACCGCTGGCGTTGTACAGATCTTTGGGCCAATGATCATGCATGTGAGAGTCCGAAGTGAGTTTAGGACATCTAGCGGCTGGAAAAGTACGACGCAGCCTATCTCAGCCTACGCGATCAACAATGCTTGAGGCTGCCCCTAAAACCGCGGCTCTTGAATCCTTCTAGGGCAGCGGCAAACAGACTTCGTGTTCTGAACTTCCCTCCTCTGTATTGTGCGGAGGTTCGGAGGTAGGGACACATTAAATTAAGCTAAAGTAATTAATTAGAGAAGGTATCTTCTAAGTACTATAGAGATTTCTTTTATATAATATTAATAATTATATTAGCTTTACTTCTAAAGCTATTACCTCTTCTCCTAAACTTCTAATTTAGTAATTCTAAATTAGTATACCTCTTAGTATAAGTTAATGTAGGGTCTGTCTTAGCTATATAACACTCTAGTCCTTAGTCTTATACGGTCTAGGATCGGCTATTGTATTATCTGTTTTTCTAAGGATGCCTTCACCGGAGTGTTACGACAATAAGATCAAGCGAAGATATGTCATGTCTGACGTTCTTAAGAGAATGGAGAAAACGCGTACATGCGTGTATGTCATTGTGAAGTGGAGGATCAAACAAATGCAGCGACTTATGCGTGCTGAACGCGTGGAATTGGTCTCGACTCTCGACTGAGCGCAATGATGAACATCGATGTCATCAAGTGTGAGAAAATACTGAGGAGACACATCTGCATCAATAGCACCAAGGCATCAATGTCAAGCGAGACCCTGATCCGAGCAATAATGGTATCGGGCGTCCCGATGAGTTTTACTGGACATTCCTTAGCGCCGGATATTTCGCAGCCAATCAGAGCGCCTCAGATGACATCCTTGTGAAGTTCCACCACGAAGACGACACGTAACTTCCGAGGCGTTCTACGAAACCCCATCATTGTCAAGATTCCAGATCGAGTGTGCACACGGATTGCTGGCTCATGAGACGAACCTGCCGTACCGAGCTACTATCCAAGAAAATCGTACATGGCTAGTATCGGCATCGTTGACTACCATACGCAGCCATGGGGCCTCGAAGCACTCACGCTCAGATTCAGTAACAGCACGGTGGCAAACGTTGCAGGTAAGGAAGAACAAACCACTGATGTTACAATTGTAGTATACGAGAGCCTCGGAAAGAGCCCGTGCCTGCCCGGGTCAATTCCAAGAACAATACCAAGATTTCCTCGACGTCGCCCATTGTCTTTGCCACCCAGCTAGCACCTCAAAACGGGAAGTCCACGTTCAAGCATACAGTATTCATGTCCTCTAGAACAGATCTCACCAACTCTGCTCAGCAATTGTTGAAGGGCTTCTCTTTAGGACCTCATCTGCTCTGTCGAATCTAACTCTGCAGTCACCAACGATGCAGCTCTACCAAAGTATGCTGCTCATAGCGGCGATCGCGACATCACTTGTCTCCGCCAAGCAGTTTACCCACGATGCGGCTTCTATCTGTGTGAGTCATTCAGATCTCAATAGAAGAAGCCCAGCTGACAGTGCATTTAGTGCTGTAAACTCGCCACGATCCTCCCGCAAAGAGTCATAGGCTCAAAGACGCCCGAATATGCGCAAGCCAACAACCACCGATGGTCCGCCACCGCCATCCTGGCCCCCAAATGTATCGTGCAGCCCATCAACGCTGCAGAGGTGTCCACAATAATCACAATCTTGACATTCGCTGCAACATCTGATCTCCCCGCATGTCCTTTCGCAGTCAAGTCTGGCGGACACATGTCTCACGCAGGCGCGAACAACGTTGACGATGGCGTGAGCATTGATCTGGCGAAAATGAACGACACGCAACTCTCCGCAGACCGAAAGACTGTGAGCATCGGACCCGGTAGCACGTGGCAAGCTGCAGCGAACAAGCTCCATGGCACCGGAATCGGAATACCCGTCGGTCGTTGTCCTCACACAGCTGTCGGTGGCGTGACTTTAGGCGGCGGCATCTCCTTCTTCGCGCCAAAGCTTGGCTTCGCTGCGGACAATGTTCTTAATTATGAAGTTGTGCTCGCTTCTGGCAAGATAGTCAACGCGAATGCGACATCGAACGCAGATCTTTGGATGGGCCTCAAAGGAAGCAGCGGTAACTTGGGTATCGTCACTCGGTTTGACTTTATAGCCTTCGATCAGCCACACATCTGGGCCACCGGCATACCTCTACCCGCCGATGAATCGAGCACCAACCTTGCCCTTAAAGCCATGCACGACATAACTGCCATGCACCATATGGTCCCGAAAGTAGCCTACGGCAACATTTTCTCATTCAACGCCTCGCGCACGCCCGAAGGTGGCATTTGGAACTCCCTTGTTTACACGGGTGACGATATCAGCGAACTGCAACTACCGACTATGCCAATCACTGTCGGCGGCATCACCACGGAGCTCAACATGACCGAACACATGTTCGAGACCAGCTTGGCGGGTCTCCTCAGAGATAGCGACTTTTTCCCATGGGGATTCAGGGACATCATCTCCGTGGTTGCTTTCGTCAACGACTTACCAACTTTGACTCGCGTCCACGAAATCACGGTTGACTTGTACAAGAGCATCCGCCACCTGGAGGGCATGGAATGGCTGTTCGCCTACGAGCCTCTACCTCACCTCTTCACCCAACACAGCACGGCTCGCGGTGGCAACATGCTTGGCCTGAACCGCACGACAGACGACCTCATCCTCATGCAAATCGCTCCGCGCTGGACGTCTGCTGCCGACGACGATCTCATGTACGAAACCTCAAAGCTGTGGGTGGAGCAGGTCCAAGACTACACACGGAGCGTTGGCAAGGGATCAGATTGGTTGTACTTGAACTACGCCGATGGATTCCAGGATCCGATCACGACTTACGGAGAGGACAGCGTCAAGTATCTGCAGCAGATGTCGCAAAAGTACGACAAGCAAGGTGTGTTCCAGCGGGCGGCGAAGGGCGGATTCAAGATTCCGGGTATGAGTGGAAGTTATGCGAATGGGCATGACGAGCTTTGAGGGCGAAGCGATCGACAAAGAAGTGTCAATGGCGACTCGGAAAACCCATCGATAGGTGCTGAATTATCGATATCCTTGGTATTCTTGTGGGTAGTGCATCCTTCGTGGTATCGAAAGTTCATTATCCTAGTGATTCCACGGCAAGAACCGTGGCTCCGCGGCGAATGTACTTAGCCTGATCCTGCCACCTGAGCCTTGAATAGTACGACACAAGACGTCCTGTCACAAGGATCATCGGCCAGTGCTTGTGTGCACAGCCCAGTAGGTTTGCATCGCGTCCGTGCGCTTGATCCTTCGGCCAAGCATCGAGATGGAGAAAAACAGGGACACCTTGGAATTGTACTGCATCGTGACTCGGCATCGATCCAATTATGTACTACCAGTGAGAGCGATATGTATAGCGAGTGTGCCTCTCCTATGATCACGAATTCTAGAGGTAGAAAACCCACTGAAAGACCGAGTCGATTATAACCTATTACACCGCAGAGACCGCTTTAGCTTCTTCTTCTTTCACCACACAGGGCCCGACCGCTCTCCAACATCGACATCATGACCAACATCAACGCACAACGAGATCCATCACACAATGCCCCGGTATTCAGGGCTAAGCCATCGTTTCATACTTCAGTGGTTCTCACCGTGACCTTACTGTATACATTCGAAACCTTACACTACGAACTAGCTCAGGCAACCACCTGTTTGGCCGGCAATGCGGACTTGGCGAAGCATACTAAGGCTGGCGAAGGATCCATACTAAAGCGACTATGGAGTCTACCCAGCATGGTTCAAACACAGCCATTCCTGGTTCGAACGTGACGTAAGAAATATTTCTCGCCACGAAGGACATTCAAAAGGGCCTCCTCGGTGCTTCAATCCGTGCATACCACCACAACTTACTCGCATTGAAGTATGCCCTCCAACATGAGACTCATCAGCACTGCCATCGCACTCGCCTCGGGAGCATCTTATGCTTCTGCTAACGTCAACATTTATGAGAGACTCGGTGGGGGCGGAGGTCAGCCCAGACAGCACAGATTCAATGAGTCGAACCTGAACGACCTCCACACACCAAATTCCACACACTCCGTCAACTTCAACATCGGTAGAGAAGAATGGACCTGGCGGTGAGTCGAAGCATAACCCGATCGATCCAGTAGATCTCCTACTCACATCTCTTTCCCTGCAGTGTCAACGTCACGAGCCTCAGTGTCCCAGACGCTCGTCTGGACCTCGACAGCGCGAACGGACCACCCCTGCCCGACCCTCGAGTTGTTATAACGACATTCGACCTCACGTGGCCCAATGCAACTGCAACGTTGAACGAGACGGCGATCCGTCGCAACGAGCAGTCTCAAGACGGAAGCGCTCAGTCGTTCGGCAACAGCTCGACTTACGACCCCATCTGCCTGTCCGTGGTAGCGACGCCGATGTGGCCCAACGTCACCAACAAGCTCCAAGACGACAACGACGGCGACTGCGAAGCAGTCTTGGGCGAGGACTGCGTCAAAGCCCTCCTAGCCCAGCCCTCCTACAAGAGCTCTGGCGTTTGCGCGGTCCCCAGCGTCCAACTCGACGCCTGCCAGGGGATCTTCAACACGGGCTACTTCCAGATGACCGGATCATGTAAGTCGTCCACCCACCACACGATAGAAAGAAGAGTCTTCCCAAGCTGACAGTCCCCCCCACAGCCATCTCCCGCGGCTTCTACCAAGACCGCGACAACTTCACGACCTACTACTCCAACGGCGACGACCCGAAGTTCAACATGTCCTACCTCGAGCAAACGCACGGCGGCGAGGGCGTCTGGTTCTCAAACTCGGAAGCTAGCCCCGAGCCCAATGCCGCCGCTCTCAGACAAGCCGAGAGCATGCTTCGCGTCATGCTGCTGACTCTGCCTGGGGATGGTCAGTCCAAAGCCGCGGTCTGCACGCGCGTGGACCCTTCGATCGACGACGTGGATGTTTCGCCGATTGCGCAGCGCGCCGATTGGGATGGAGACAAGCCGAGCGGTTCCGGTGATGGGGGAGATGATGACTCGTCGGCTGCGGGTCCACGGTTTGCTGCTACCGTCGGCTCTGTTGGAATTGTCGGATTGGCGGTCGCGGTGTTTGGACTCTTGTAAGACGATTGGATGATATTGATGGAGGAAATGTCTCAACTCGAATACGTGGCGTTCAACCCTCATTCGCATGACCACACCCAGTCAAAGTTGTACATGATTCTCGGATCCAATCTAATGGATATGATCGAAGTATGCTTTCAATCAATCCGATGGCAATGTGCCTCCCGACCGTCACGTCAAACACCCAACAATATTCTTGAGAAAGGAATTATCGAGTTTGATGCGATTATGTTCGAGTAGTGACGATAATTCGAAATGATAAGTTCCTGTTATGTAAGGGAAGACAAGAAAATTAATAGCAAAACCCGAGTGATCTGAAAACCACCATCCATGCCCCCAGAAACAAGCGACTTTCCGGTCCGTAGACATAGGTATCTTTTTGCAACATAAAACCCAAAAAAACCCGATGCCAAGAACGCGAGCGCTCACTCGCAACATGAAAACCAATGCAAAAAAACCATAAGACAAAAGAAAGTCAAAAGATAGACAGCAAACTAAACCAATCAAAACTTCCTCCCATTCCTCGACCTAGACCTCGACGACCCAGCCACCACCAACCCCTTCAGCGCAGCCTCAAACTTCCCACTCAACCGCGCCCTCTGCCTCCAACTCTTCCTCTCGCGATGATACTCCGCTTCTTCCGCCTCAGCAACCGCCCTTGAGCGCTGCTCCAACACATCTGGAACCGGCACACAATACGGCAGCCCGTAGAAGCCGGCGAGAATCATCTCGGCGTCGGGAGTGATCTTCTCGAATTGATCGGCTTGGCCCAAGGGTTGGGGAGCAGGGTGCCGGGGTTCGAGCAGCGCTTCATAAGTCGGGCGTAGAGCGGGGAGCTCTCGTGTTGGTGGCGGGCTTGGGCTTCCTCTGCTGGGATGGCGGCGGTGGTGATGTTGGCTGAGAATTTGGCGAGGTCTTGGGAGCGGGGCATGTGATTTTGGAGAGAGTTGGGGGGAGGAGTTGTTGGAGTTGATGCTGGGGTCGGGCGAGGAGCTGCGGGTTGCGCGGCGTGGTCGACGTGGCGGGCTCGGGTTCGGTTCTTGGCTGCTGTTGGTGTTGGAGCTGGCGATTGATGTGAGGGTTTCGGTGCTTTGGCGGTGGTTACCGAGAATCTCACACGGTTGTGGGATTTGGTGGTGGTGGTGGTTGGGGCTTGTTTGACTGGTTCTTGGCTTAGGCGGGAGAGGCATAGCAGGCAGGCCGCTTGGGGCTGGACGAGGCGCGGGCAGAGGTGATCCTCCATTTGCCATGTAATTGTTGTTGTTGGAGAGCGAGTGGTTATTGTTGCCGTTGTTGATCGGTTGATTTGGTCAGGTATGCAGCGACTGTCTGACGAGCAAGGTATAATAGTTATCGATGAAGCCAGAGCTGCACTGCAGATGTTCGATAGTCGTTCGGTGTCTCGATGAGTGTAAGAAAAAGTCATTTCGGTGAGGGCATGTCGAAGGTATCTATGCTATTTCGCAAGAGACACCCCACAACCCAGCTCGGCATCCAGCCAAACGCCATCTTCAACGTCTATGCAGAAGTAGGGCCCCGATTGCGAGAGCCCGCCCCAGTTGCTTCACGATCAGGCGACATCAGCATGACAAGTCGGGTACCGGGTTGTACCGAGCGACGTCCTCGACCTCAAGGATGCACCCAGACTCGAAATCGCACCTTGGGCCACTTCCTCTGGCAACGTCTCAGCCAGGCCTGATCGACAGGGTAGCGATTGGATATCCAGGGACGTGGACAGGGTGCGATTAGAATGAGCATTCGGAAGAGCGGTATACACGTGGGGGGTTTCAATCGCGGGGTATGTCGGTGAACAATGCATGAAAGACATTGACCGCCCTGACTGTGTCGATGTGCAAGGTCCAAGGCTGTCAGCGGTAGCGACGGGCTTTGACCAATCATGACCGTGGCGTACCTGGAATTCGGGTACCCTTGAGCTAAGGAAAGTATATCGCTCCCTCTGAGATCTATATCAGCTGGATAGTTATTGCTCGAATCCGGGGGCAGAATTTCGGAAAAGCCCATCCATAGCATTGACGAGATATAGATTTAGCGACGGCTTGCATAGGGAGACGATGTTTCACTTGCTGAATTCCCACCACCAGAGCGGGCACGGATGGCAATTGTGCGCATTGTCGCTGCCCTTGCCCTCCTGCAGGAATCGTGAGACTGGCGGCTTTGGGCGCTTCTTGGGCTCTTCTAGAATGAATCCTCTCATCCGGTTTACTGAGAAGATACAAAGGCATTGGTGATCGACAGATAGGCTGCTTCACGGCTTGAGAATGTGATAATGCCGAATGCCGAAGCAAGACTGATGGAGGGGCCCGCAGTAGTGTGCTGAACCGCAAACGAAGTGCATGTTCGACCTTGCCTTGGGCTGTCCTCGTGACTGGAAGTGAATCTCACTCTCCAGCATCGTCTGTCATTTGGGCAACCTAATTTCGGAAGAGCTTAGTAAATTTTTGACTCGCAGCCAGCCACATTCGTGTTGTTGTATCCAGAGTTGACAATTTCTGAAACATCGCAGACAGGAGTATCGCAGCAAGTCATAATGCTGATGTTATTATCCCGGTCACCTGAACCCGGTACGTGTGAAGGATGGTCCCTCAGGGTACCGTCCTTGTGGTCCCTGGATTAGCAGGACATGAATCAGCTTCAAGCACGGTGCGCTTCGGAGCCTGACTCGGTGCCTGGAGGTTGACCGTTGTCAACCGATTTTGGATCTTGTATAACGGGGCGGGAGAAGACTCTACGATCGAGCCAGCGAGAACGTCCAACGTAGACCCCGGCCATGGAGACGATCTGCCTAGTTCCAATGTGTGACGGGTGATTCCCTTTGTTGTGGTGTAATATGATAGAATTCCGTCTGATTTTCATATGATCCTCTAGTATCCTGAATTTGGAGGCGACTACTCCTTTCCACCACCGCCCATGGCGACCTGGAACACCAGGAATAGGCCAATGGCCCACCAGTACCTGTCAATATAGTCAGCATTGTCTTTGTTGTGAGCTCGAGAAGCGATCGCCTTTGCACATACTTTTGCAAGAACGTCTTCTCCTCCGGGGCGCCATCAAGCTTGCCCTCCGCATTGAGCACGATGGGCTTATTCAGGTGGACTGTAGAGCCGGCCTTCATGGGCACGACCTCAACACTCATGTCATCCTTCTTGCTTCCTCCCTTGCTCGAGCTCGGCAAGTCCAGACTCTTGAATCCGATGTGGTACATGTCGCCTTGCTCGTTCAGCAGAAGCTGAAGCTTCTTGTCCTTGCCATCCGCGAAGTTCGATGCCGCTGTCGCAATGCCAGACCAGCTGCCAGTGGAGGGGTGGTGGAATCCAATGCGCACAATCTCTTCACCTGCAGGCAGAGCGGGCACCTTGTAGGAAAGTACGGTCGCCGTCTCGGAGTTGTAGGATAGTTTTGCCAGCGTTTGCGATTTTGATGCTGAGAGCGGCCAGGCGAAGATGTCGATTTGCTTGTCAATTTGGGCGGCGGCGAAGGAGAAGAGGAGGGTCAGCACGAAGCTGAGCGCAGCCGTGGAGCGCATTATGGGCGGCGATATGTGTGTATGCGGGAGGGTGGTGGGAGGTTGTAATAGTCTATGTGGTGAGGTTCGTCGAGCTTGAGTCGAATGCCGACGTTGCTACTCGGTCTCGGTCTTCAGTACAAACGTCGCCGAAAGGTGGAACCACGCATCAAAGCCATCAATATATTGATTGATGACAGCAGCTCGGATGAATTGACAACCTCACTTACATCGTCCCGCTTCACTTCACTTCACTTCACTTACACGCACGTCACGTGCACTTCTAGAAGCCAGAAAATCAACAATCACGTGCAATAACACGTCTCTCGATGGCTCTCACCGCATCGTCTCGGTTAATTTGAACAGTGCGCGAGCTCCAGATTCTTGTTGCTTTTGTGGAGGCGCGGAGAAGTCCCAAGGCCCCCACTTGTCTATCAATCAATCAATCAATCAGTGCAGCGTGATATCACCGACTTCCCCAAGCCATATTTGGACCTGTCTGTTCGCGGATGTGAGCCCAATGGCCAGGTAGAGCTGACGTGTTGTCTTTTCTTCCTTCCTCCTTCACCCACTTCCTCTTCACTTACACTGACACGAGCCAGACGGATTGTTTACCAGTACACACAACCACCGAGCCCTTTAGATAATCAGCTGTATCACACGACCTTTTCACGCCTACCACAACCTCCCACCGCTTTTCCCACACATCCTCAACACACTCACACAGACAGCCGCCCACCATGGAGCGCAACATGCCATACAGGAAGCCCTCGAGGCAGCAGTCCCGCCAGATGTCCGTCGACCCTCACAACGAGGTCAAGGTCATCCAGAACCACTACATCGGCATTGACGTCGGCACCGGCTCTGCAAGAGCATGCATCATGAACGAGAAGGGAGACATTGTCGGATTGGCAAGCGAGAACATTGGCCTCTGGCAGCCAGAGACCGGCTACTATGTGTGTTGAGATCCCTCGAGTACACAATCCATTAAAGCTGCTGGCTGACTTGATATCACACAGGAACAATCCGTAACCGACATCTGGAAGTGCATCTGCAACTCCGTCCAGCGTGCAATGAACCAGCACAACATCGACCCGGAAACCGTCCGCGGCATCGGCTTCGACGCAACCTGCTCGCTCACAGTCTTCAACGAAGAGACCGGCGAGCCCCAGAGCGTCACAGGCCCCAAGTTCGACAACGCAGACGGCAACGACAGGAACGTCATCCTGTGGCTCGACCACCGTCCCGTCGAGGAGACGAAGAAAGTCAATGCCACCAAGCACAACCTGCTCCGCTACGTCGGTGGCACGATGAGCATTGAAATGGAGATGCCCAAGATCCTGTGGCTGAAGAACAACATGCCCCCAGAGCTGTTTGCAAAGTGCAACTTCTACGACCTGGGCGATGCTTTGACCAAGATGGCTACTGGTCAGGACGCTCGCAGCTTTTGTTCTACTGTCTGCAAGCAGGGTTACGTCCCTGTTGGTGTCGATGGCAGCGAGAAGGGTTGGCAGGAGGACTTCCTCAAAGACATTGGTCTTGAGGATCTGATCAAGGACGACTGCAGACGTCTCGGAGGTATCAACGGACTGGTAAGAGATCAAACCAAAATGTCCCTAAAATCATTCAACCTCGCTAACACCCACCTCCCAGAACAACAAATTCTACACCGCCGGCGAAAAAATCGGCACCCTCTCCCAGAAAGCCGCAAACGACCTCGGCCTCCCCACCACCGTCGCAGTCGGCAGCAGCGTAATCGACGCCTACGCCGGCTGGATCGGCACGGTAGGCGCCAAAGTAAAGCTCCGCGGCGCCAGCATCAGCGACTCGGCCCCGAAAAACCACGTCTCGCAAGCCTTCACGCGCCTCGCCGCCGTGGCCGGAACCTCAACCTGCCACCTGGCCATGAGCGAGAAGCCCGTCTTCGTCAACGGCGTCTGGGGCCCCTACCGCGACGTCCTGATCCCAGACTACTGGATGGCCGAGGGCGGCCAATCCGCCACCGGCGAACTGCTCAAGCACGTCGTCGAAACCCACCCCGCCTTCCAGGAAGCAATGTCCGTCGCGGAGACGTTCAACATGAACATCTACGACTACCTGAACGAGCACCTGCGCGAAATGCAGGACAAGGTCGACGCCCCGACCATCTCGTACTTGGGACGCCACTACTTCTTCTACGGCGACTTGTTCGGCAACCGCTCCCCGATCGCAGACCCAGACATGAAAGGCTCGGTCATCGGCCTGTCGAACGACAAGTCCATGGACTCGCTGGCGATCGCCTACTACGGCACGCTCGAGTTCATCGCGCTGCAAACCCACCAGATCGTGGAATCCATGAACTCCGCCGGCCACGTCCTGTCCTCGATCTTCATGTCCGGCTCGCAGTGCCAGAACGACGTGCTCATGAACCTCATCGCCACGGCCTGCCAGATGCCGGTCATGATCCCGCGGTACGTGCACGCCGCTGTGGTCCACGGCGCGGCTATGCTGGGCGCCAAAGCGGCTAGTTCGGACAAGGAGGGCGTCAGCGAGCCGTTGTGGGATATTATGGATCGGTTGAGCAAGCCGGGCAAGGCTGTTTACCCGAGCAGCGATGAGGGGGAGAAGAAGTTGCTCGAGGCCAAGTATCGCGTTTTCTTGGAGCAGATTGCGCAGCAGCAGAAGTATAAGAAGGAGTTGGACGAGGTTGTTGCTGGGTGGAAGCGTTAGAGAGTAAGATCTGCTTTGAGCATTGGCTGACCTGGCCTGGCCTGGAGTCAAGGACGGGGAACGAGACATTGATCATCATTACCGGCATATTGATTGACAGATCGCAACAGGCGAGGCAAGACGAGACCAAGAGTAGACTACAGTATATACATTACCCATTGAGCGAGCGTGGTCACTAGACGATCGTAAACGAATCGAAATCGAGTACCACGATTGAGATCCCGGAACTTGTCCATTCCAGTACGGAGTCAGATGGCAAGAAGGGTTCTTTCAGTTCACATGTTTTTGCTCTACCACCTACGAACGACGGGGAAACTTCATCATCTATATCAATCGCTGGGTCATATACTATTTCTTCTTCCTGTCTTCGTCCTCTTCATCACCATCTCTTCCCAGACTACTCTAAGCCTTGGTAGCCCTTCCAATAGCAATAAGACGCTTCACACCAACCTATTCAAAAAAAATGTCAGCAATCAATCTCTTGAAACAACCAGCGGGAAAAGAGAGGGGAAAAATTCAACTCACCATCCACAACGTCCCCTCAGTATCCAGCTTCGCGCTCTGCATCTCCGTGAACAGCGCCTGCGCGCGATCCCACTCCTTGCCAGCCACGAACTTGCTAATCTCCACCATCTGATCGACAGTATCCGGCTTCAACAACTCTTCGTTGTTGAGGTGGTCGAACAGGATGTTGATGCGCTTGTCCATGTCGTCGACCTGGGGTTTGAAAGCTTGCGGGGCGACGGCCTTGATGCGAGCGACTTCGGGGGAGAGCAGGTCGACGATCGGTTGGGCGTTGGCTGGGATGTGCGAGCGGTTGCCGCGGGGGTGCTTGGTTTTGCCGCTGGGGGTGGCGGAGCGGGCTAGGGGCGGGGGGGTGGGTTGGGATTGGGAGGGAGGTGGGGCTTGGAATGATGGGGGTGGGCCGCCGCGGGGAGGACCTTGAGGTGGAGGACCGACGGGGGTTTGCTGGGCGCTACGGGGAGGACCTTGGGGCGGCGGGCCGGCTCTTTGGGGAGGAGGGCCTGCGCCTGCGCCAGGTGGTGGTGGTTGGCCGTAGGGAGTCTGGGACTGGCTCTGGGGTGCGTAGGGACTAGGTGCTCCCTGAGCAGCGTATGGGTTGGGTGCAACTTGACGGGGAGCTTGCATGTTGGGGGCGGGAGAGGGCGCGGAGCCCGGTGCTGGAGCATAACGGTTCGAAGGCGCCGCGTGAGATACGGAAGGCGGTGGCTGGAATGGCGATGCACCACGCTGGATTGGCGGTCCACCGGGTGTGGGCAAAGTGTTGGCAGGCTGTGGCGGCGGTGCGTATGCAGTCGCAGCGGCCGATGTTGGCCTCTGGAAAGGTGCCTGGACGGGGGGAGACAAGATTCTCGGGGACTCGCCAACCTTTGGTGGCGGAGGAAGCGGCGGGTGGGGCTTGTTGAATTGAGCGCCCTGAGGTGGCGGCGGAGACATCATAGACTGCGCAGCATTGGGGAACGGTGAAGCAATTGGTTGCTGTGCGGGAGTGCCACGGCGCGATGTAGGCTCGCGAGTCTTGAGGAAGTTGTCGGGCATGTCGTTCCAGTTGGTCATACTCTTAGCAGCAGATGGTGGGGGTCCGGAAGGCGAGGTGGTGCCTGCACGAGGAGGTGGAGGCATGGCTGCTTGCTGTTGAGGGGCCTGGTATCCGCCGCCGTAGGGAGCTGCCTGTCCGTATGGCGCAGGCGCATTGGGAGGTTGGTAGCCCGCTGGGGTGTAGCTGTTCGCGGCTGGGGCATACGGACCGCGAGGAGCGGCAGCCGGCGTAGACGCAAGAGGTGTCATTCCCATAGGTGCATAGGGAGATGCTGTGCCCATTGATGATGGGTTGGTAGCCTGGTTGATCAAAGGAGCTGCGGCCTGGAACTGCGGTGCTACAGTGACCGGACGAGCTCCAGCACGCTGAGCGGCCGCGGGCTGTCTGGCACTGGCGGTGGCCTTCTTTGTGGCCTCCTTGAGACGGGTCTGAGCACTGTCGGCTCCTTCGAACTGTGGGGGGAGCAGGCTGATGTATCGCTCTGCGCTGACCAACTGTCCATGGGCTGCAAGGATGTCGGCATACTCGACGTAAAGCTTGTACAACGGGGCAAGCTTCCAGTCCGCGGCAGCCGCTTTGTCTGGGTCCTCGAAGTTGGCGACCTGCCTGAAGACCGAGACCTTCTCAACAAAGGCTTGGAGCGCCTTCACGTGGACAGCAAAGTCGTTCTCGCTCTCAGATGCCTCGAGCGCAGCCTTCTCCTGCTCCTGCAGCTCTTGCACCCAGTTGATTACAACCTTCTCAAGCTTGGAGCCTGCCAGGTAGCAGAAGGAAGCATCGCGACGCAGCGTGCCGGGGCTGTCGCTCTCTTGGTACGCCTCTTCAAGTCGGTCACCAAGGGCTTCGCACAGATCAGAGAACTCTGTGTTGTCCGCGTAAGTGCACAGAGTAGCCATAACATCCTTCCAGTCCTTGAGATCGGCATTGTGCACAACGTCCCAAAGGTTCTTGCCAACAATGCTGGCCAAAAGACGCAGATAGTTGGGTCCCTTGGCCTGCTTCTTCAAGTACGCGCTCTGCGCCTTGTCGATGCAGGCCTGGCCTCCGCAAACAGCGATCATGAAGGCATCAGACATGCGATCCTCCTTCAGGCAGATGTCAAGAGCAGCTTCGAATTTGCCGAGCATGAGAGCCTGGGTAATGCCCTTATCCGCCGCGGACTCCTCACCAGTGTGAATAGAGAATGGGTTGTTCGTCTTGGTGCCCTTTGTAGCAGCAAGATCCGTGAGGAAGCTATCACCGTCACCAGCGCTTCCAAAGAAGTCATCGTCGTCCTTGTCGCCGTTGGTGGTGGTCTTGTCGTCGCCATTGATGCCCAGTTTCTCGGTCTCCTTGGCCAGGATGTCATCGGTATCGTCCGTGAAACCCAAGTACTCACGCAACTTCTTGCGCGATTTGCCAGTGTTCAAAGTCTCAATAACTTGCCAGTCTGCCTTCTCTTCGTCTGTCTGGGCTTCCTGAATCTTCGATTCGCAGATACCGCCCAAGTCGCCTGAAAGTAGCTTCTCCTCAAATTGAGTCGTGCCCTCTCCGATACCAGACTCAACGGCAAACGTCTCAATGCTAACCTTGCTCTTCTTCGAAGAATCAGTGCTAAGCCTGACCAGCTTACCACCGAAGCCGAACGAAACGCTGCAGGGCCTTGCACTCCACTTCGGCGCTTTGGGGATGGAGAAAGTGATTCCCATTGGCTGTGCTTGTGCTTTGGCGAAGAAGTCCGAGTCGTCAAGCGCTTGGTTCGCAGCAGCCTGGTCTTCGGGCTTGGAGTTGGTGCTCTGAGTGGATGCAATCAAAATCTTGCCGTCGAAAGATGCACTCGCAACAATGCTGGGGTTGTGAGGGTTCCAGCGAGTCTGGAAGGCCCAGTTCGATCCTGCAGCAAAGTCGCCGTACTTCTCGCCAGTCCTTGAGTTCCAGCAAATCGTACGGTTGTCCTTTCCGCAAGACAAGAGCAACTCAGGATCCTGCCTGCACCAATCCAGAGCAAGCACTCCCAGCTCGTGACCCTGCAAAGTACGCTCGGGGGCGCTGCTATTACGCAGGCTCCAAAGGTAGATCGCAGGCTCTTGATCGCTAGCGGTAGCAGTTGCAAGCTTGGTAGACTCCTCAGGATCCCACGCAACAGCGCTCACCGCCTTGCGGCCCTGGTTGTTCAAGGTCAAGATGTCCTTCTTCTGCTTCACATCCCACACCGTCACAAAGCCTCCGCTGCTTCCCGTAGCCAGAATGTGAGCAGTCTTCTCTTGCTTGTTCCAGTCCAAACATTCGATGTCGTCCGCTCGTGCAGCCGTGCCGCCCAGCCTGAACGGGTTGGCCATGTTGTTCAAGTCGTAAATGAAGATCTCGCCTTTGGCACCCGCCGATGCGAGCAGGTTGTGTCGGTACGAGTTCCATTGCAGTGCCTTGACAGCACCGCTGTGCTTGCTTGTCCGCGAGACCAGTGCGTCGCTGGCGCCCGCCCGCAGCTTCTCGGCATCCCATACATCGACCGAGCCATTCTCAAGGGCACCGGCAATGGCTCCGAGAGGGTGATCATCTGTAGGCTCGCTCCAGGCGATGTCGTTGAATCCAGAGTCGGTGGTTATGCTGGCGACAGGTGTGAGGTCGGCATCGGCGTCGAGCTTGTTGAGGCCAAGGTCCCACAACTCCAGCTTGGTCTCGCTGGAGAAATCATCGTTGAGAGCACCGGTGCGAGTACCGGTAACCATGAGCGGCGCACCGCTATCAGGCGACCAGGCGAAGACGGCAGTCCTCGAGATTTCCCGTAAGCGAACCATCGTTGGGCTGCTGTTTTCTGGGTGATGTGTCGAAAGGGTTCACGGCCTATGCAAGCAATGGCATGCGTCGTAAGAGAAGGGAGGGGGTGGAAGAAGATTAAGGCACAATTGCAGCAAAAGTGGAAGAGGATATGTAAGGTGCTGTAGTGGAAAGGTGTAGCGTTGTCTCCTGTCTCGTCGTCCCTGTCCGATCCCTTAAGCTACGTACATAGGAACAACTCCCACGTCGCTGGCCTGTGCGCCTTCCTCATACAGCTGCCTGCCCTCTCGTTCAGATTCGAACGAGGGCATCCTTGAGCAACCCGATCGCCACGTGATATCAGATTTCGTCCCGACTGCATATAATCAAAAGACAAAATCAATCGCGATCGCTTGCAAGTAAATCGGATCAAGAAAACACGACACAAAAAGGGACCATGTCCGACCAAACGCGCGAAAAAGCCACCCTCTTCGTCGGCGGACTCGACAGCCAAGTGACGGCACAAACACTACACGACGCCTTCATTCCTTTCGGCGAGATTGCAGACATTTCACTGCCCAAACCTGAGTTGTAAGTTAGTTAATCATTGAAAGATATAAAGAATCTTGTACGCTGACCTTCCACCGCACAGAAAATCATCACAAGACACGCACAGAGGCTTCGGCTACGTCGAGTTCGCGCTCGCCGAAGACGCCCGCGAAGCCATCGACAACATGGACCAGGCCGAGCTGTACGGCCGCGTGATCAAAGTCAACCAGGCGAAGCCGCAGAAGCAGGCGGGCGAGAAGCTGGGGAGCAAGACTGCTGTTTGGGAGCAGGTGAGAATAAACTCCCTATTCTTCTTCGGGATTTTACCATGTTTCTGAAGTGTTGTGTTCCTTCCCTCGTTGGATAATACGCTGATAGTTCGGAACAGGAGGGTTATGCCACCAAGCACAACGTGAGCGAAGAAGACAGGATGGCCATTGAGGATGGTGCCAACAAGCCTGTGGATCCTATGCAAGGACTCGAGGGGTTGGATCAAGCTGGTCCGAAGCTCAATTGAGTGGCCGTCTCTTTCTCTCTACATCACAGTCTCTTGGGTTTGCCATTGAAATTTGAATCACATTGTTTCAGCGCGGAGTTCGGTATTGGGGGAGTTCGGTGGGTTTGAAATGCAAAATTTAATTCTCATTGCGAGAGGTGCTTCTCTGAGCTGCAAAATATCATGTAGCTAGAAAGAAAAGAAACGCAAGCCGAGCGAAACCTCTTTCAAGGTCGGTCGGTCGCTATTCTTGAAAATGCCCCCATGCCTTCGAAGATCTGGATCTGCCCATGCGTTGCTGTAAAAAGCAAGAGTACCCCAATGTACTCGATCCCTGCCTCCCGGTTATTCCTCCTCTAGCTTAGTGCTTCGGCTTTTGTGTCCATCTTCGCGGAGTCCGGCGTTCACCTGACTGATTGTCCGTACCCTTTGCTGGCATTGTTGTCCACCACCACGTACTCCTCCCTTCCGGCATACTCTTGCGGCGTTGGCGGGGGTAGGTGTCCGGGCATGCCGGACATCAGGGCTTGCGTGTTCTCACGCTGTGTCGATGGCCTGTCGGGAGGGTAGCTAGGCTGTTGTGCGAGAGGATGGCCTGCCTTCTGGCCAAGGTCTGTGGGTTGCTGCTGCTGCTGGTTGGTCGTGACGGGCAAGCGATGTGCGCCGACATTCGCTTGCCGCGCTGGCGATCCGTTGCGGGATTTGGCCAGGCGTTCCTCAGCATCCCTCAATTTGGCCTCGAGCTCTTCCAGTTCGGCGGCTTTGGAGTTGATGGTTTGCTTCCTGGAAAGGATGAAAGTCAATGGCTTGCCATTGGTGCTTGAGAGGCAATGCGGTACTTACTTCTCGATCAGGGCTTGTGGCAGTTCGATGGAGGCGCTGCTCTCGGGTCGCACCTGGCCGCCTGTGGACAGACCAAACATGCTATCAAGGTCTGCGGCAAAGCTCTGGGCGATTGAGCTGGATGGTTCGGTCAGCCTGGAGCTTTGCCATTGCAAGGGAGTGTTGCGTACGACTCGGGACGTGGGGGTTTGGAGCTGGACATGGTTGCGGTTGACGAGGTGGTGGGTGGGTAGGTGGGTAGTTGGTGTCAATGGACAGTATTGACGCGTCGGCGGGGTCACGGGAGGTTGAATGGCTCAATGGGTCGAGTGGAGGGCGATGCAAGGGTCAATGGAGAGGAGGAGGATTGGGGTTGTGGGTTGGAGGAGTAGGATTGGGTCGGCGTAGAGTTTGGAACAGTCCCGTCGTAAGCAGCAGCAGTGGTAGTGATCAAAGGTGGGAGGGACCCTTGTCTGCGATTCGGCGGCGGGCGTTATAGAGTAAGGAGAAGGGGGGAAATATCACTAGGTACATGTATCGTTCTGCGCTCGGAAGAAGCAAGGTCCACTTTGTCGAACAAGGGACTGTGGAAAGAGCAGGCGGGGTGATGAGAGGATCAAAGTCAGATTTCAAGAGATGCTCGACGCAGGGTGACTACATGTAAATAGGTGAGGTGTGAAACGGCAATAACGACTGCAAGTGTCAAAGTATGGGATGATCAGTTAATCTGCTGTATCTGGTATTCCATGTATTATAACGAGTGGTATGCACGAGCATCTCCATCTCCATCTCACTTCCAATCCTTGTCCACAAGATGTGAGAGCTCCAAGCCACCGACCCTTGGACCTCCGAGAGCCGGCAGCCGAAGCTCTAACCCTATCCGATGTCCTCTAGAGCGAATTCGCAGAAGCACAACCACCGAGGGCACCATACAGCCAGCAACAGCAACGCCGGTACTGCAACAATTCCACGTCGTCGTCCATCAGCGCCATCAAACACTCGCGGCAGACCTCACCTCACCTCACCTCACCTACTAGAGGCACTACCCCAATGCGCCAATAATTAATTGTGCCCGCGCGAGCCATGAGAAGCGCTGCCATTTCCACCGCCCGTCCGCCGCTGCTCTTGCCTTCTCCGCGACAAGTCTTGCGCCCGAACGCCAGCAACGCCCAAAAGAGATCCTCCTCCTCCTCCGCCCTCTACATACATGAGCCCAACACTCCCCGCTACCTACACGCCGCTTGAGTCGCTACTCTTGTTCCAGGCTCTACGCGCCGATGGCTTCGACTCGAAGAGCTTCCAGAAAGTCTCGCGCGACCTGCAGGTCATTCCGCTCGTCACAAAAGACAAGTCCTACGACCCAACCCGCTTGAGTCCAGACGCGTTGAAAGATTTATACCTTGGCCTGTTGACTGAGGAAATCAAGCGCGACCTTGACCATGCTGCTACAACTAAATCAGATCATGCCGCGACCAACGGCGACTCGTCTCCCGGTTCGCGCAAGCGCAAGGCTCCCAGTCCAAGCCCGTCGACTGTGCGAGATGCTGCCCAGCATGCCCACCTCATACCTCAATTGGTGATGCGATTATATGCACGATATCGCGAGAACGTGGTCAAGGAGATAAGAGTGTACGAGCGCGAGTACAACGATACGCTGGCCAAGACTACGGGAGACAGTAAAGCTGCTGGCGTGACAGTCCAGCAACAACAGCCCGTCCTTGCGGCCAGGACAGAGAGTCCCAAACCACCAGTCCCAGCAACATCGCATGACAACAACATCCTCCGCGACCATGCTCAATTACGGACATCTGCAAACCCAAGTCCCAGCTCCCCTCGACCGCCTATGGAATCGAACACGCAAGCAGCATCGCAATCGCAAACTCATCAGAAGCGTTATTCGCAAGCCAAGATTGACGCCGTTATCAATCACGGACCGGAGCCGCAGGACGACCACGCAAGCCATCGCAGAGCATCATCCAACACCGCACTACCTCCACTGTCAGAAATGGCACCGCAATCGCCACGATTCGGCATCCCTCCGAAATACCACGCCAATCACGGCATGCATCCCTCGCCGCCAGCAGGCCAACCAGCACCCTATCCGCCACATCATCCTCATCAGCCATCCAGTGCTGTCAGTAGTCCGCGCATTCCCAATGCTTCAAACAGAGCTTCTGGTTCTCCGAGACCGGTGCTACCTCCACCACCAGGCATGAAGATGTCGCAACACCCCGGACCTCTTCCAGGCTCCCCGAGTATGCACCATGGACCACCTCCGAATATGCCGCCACATGCACAGTACCAACAACAGCAAGCACCTTATTCCCCACAACACCGCTTCCAGCCAGGAGTGGCGACTCCAACGCCCGATCGCCAGCAGAGGCCCTATCCACCACAACACCAGCCCCTGGTGGCACAGGGTTATTATCCTCAGCAGCCATATACAAACGGTCGGCCGCCCTACCAGAACCCTCCTGGTCCTCCCGGCCACCCGGCCCATGTGTACCCTGGGCAGCCTCCTCACAACGGCGGGTACATGTTGCCTCCGTTCCAAGTCGCACCCCAGGAACCTGCGAAGGTACCACACCAGCAGGATTTGTCTCAGCAACAGACGTCACGAGGGCAGCAGACTCCGACGTATGCTGCAAGGCCGCAATACCACCCATATCAGCAACCTGTGGCGCCTGCTACAGCGCCTCGTTTGCCGCCGCAGAATTCACGATTGGTGAATGACATCATCTCCAAATTGGGCACACCCCCTCCGAGCCGCAAACCACTGTGGAAGAGCGAGAAAAAGCCGCTGCCTCTTTCATTCCAGACACCAGGCTCTCCCAAGCGACCAGACCGAGAGATTGAGCCTCTCAGTCCGCCAAAACCACGTGCAGCCACCCCCGCGCGTCCGCCTCGCTCTTTGCAGGATAAGCTGCCGGAGCTGAAGGAGCCGAAGGAGCCGAAAGAACCTGCGCCTTCGCAGCCCAGGCGAGGTGTTAGGAAGAGCAATCGACAGGCCCGTGAAAGCAGTGTTGCATCTTCGGCCATGGAAGGCTCTCTACGGGCGACTAGGAGTCAGTCCGTCAGTTCCATCCCCGCCTCGGAAGATCGGCCGGGCAGCAGGCGTCGCGTCAAGAATGAACCGTCTACCCCGGCAGATATGCTGCACGATGTCGAGGACTCTGATCGGCTGTCAGTGACCGGCCACAAGCCGCGCACCCGTCGAGGCACAATCACCCAGCAGCAGCCGCCCTCGAAGCGCAAGCGCCAGCAGTCACAAGAAGAAGAGGAAGACGAGCAGACTCCCGACGCCTCCGCTCGGAAGGCTACGATCACGGCCACACGCAACTTCGCCAAAATGACAACTACCATCATGAGTGACATCAGCGGACACAAGCATGGCAACCGCTTCTTGGCGCCCGTGCGCAACAAGGATGCCAGCGGTTACAGCGATATCATCAAGAGACCTCGCGACCTCAAATCAATCCGTGGGGCCATCACAATGGGCACCCGCGCTCTCAACGCCGCCACTGCAACGAGCAGCTTGGAAGACTCGCCCACCACAGGACCTGCGCGTGCGATCGACGGTAGTAGCATGACCGTCGAACTCGAACGCTCGGCCGACCTCATGCCTCCCAAGGCGATCGTCAACGGCGCACAGCTGGAGAGGGAAGTCATGCACATGCTCGCCAACGCGGTCATGTTCAACCCGGGCGAAGATGGAATGGTGGCAGATACGCGCGAGATGTTCGACGACGTCGAGACTAGGATTCGCGACTGGAGAGGGGCCGAGCGGGATCTGTCGGTGAACGAGGACGTCGAGGACGAGGGCAAGAAGAAGAGGAGAAAGCTATAGGTTGGTGTTTCTTCTTCCCACCCGCTGTCGCGTGTGCGGTGCTCCGTAACGTAGAGACAGCATGGCACGCCTATCAGAGATAGCCACGAATAACAGTAGAGGCGTCACATGAATACATGCAATTGGAAAACTTATGTCGTTGGCGACACGATAAGTCAGGTGTGACAATCGGTGTCACTACCCTTCATTTCTCACTGGTGCTCGCATACCTCATACCCTCTACCTAGCCTCCTAATCCAAACACGGATACAACCTCAGCCCTATACCGGCCTCGGAAAAACATATGGCCTTCTTCAAAGATGGATGTTTGTGAGAAAAACGGGCCAGGCACGTTGTCGAACTACCAACAAACTTCTGCCCATGTCCAGGACGCTAATCGAGCTAAAGACGTTGGGCGGAGCAGTGCTGGCTCCGGCGACAGGGTTTCTCCGCAATCGATCTCTCGTCTACAAGGCTATTCATCCCTACAACATACGGGGTCACTTGTTCCAGAAGAGGTAGCACTCACTTGCATCTGCTTGGCAGACGCTGGCGAAGTGGTGACCTATCAATCCTCGGATGACTAGCGACTAGACTGGCTTTCGGCGTGGTGGTGGCCACGCGGGGGAGCATGTGGGTGTTGCATCGTGTGTGCTGGAAGCTAAAGCTCCAGCTTCATCTCGCAGCGATGTTCTTCCACTTTACGCTAACCACGGCCATGGCCACGCCCACTCCCACCGCTTCTAGCATGCGGACGTTCAGCTCAAAAAGACTTCATACCTTACCTCTCTCACACCAGTCCTTCCACATCGTCACCTCCGCACGTTTTATTTTCCTCCACTTCCCTAACCTAACCCGCCTACCTCCCCGTCTGAGCGCTATCCCTCACAAAAGATCTGGACTTGCCACTAGCGTTTCTTGGCGCTTCCTTGCTATAGGACTGCCTCCCAGGTGATTCGCAATACTAACATTGCTGTCAACCGCGTCCGTCATGGCAGACCACTATGCTCCGAACTACAAGGCCACACACGACGACGATGTCGAAACCCATGTCGGCACTTCACACGCATCGGCGGGCGACGATCTCGAGCCAAACAACACCAAAGCCGAGACGATGCAGAACGCCAGAGCCGCCACAAGGAAAGAACACAACATGACCCTCCTGCAAGGCATCAAACTCTATCCGAAAGCCATAGCGTGGTCGATGCTGATCTCGACCCTCATCGTCATGGAGGGCTTCGACATCGCCCTCATCAACAACCTCTACGGCTTCCAGGCTTTCAACCAAAAGTTTGGTGTACAGCAACCTGATGGCTCATGGCAGATCCCGGCTGCGTGGCAGGCTGGTCTTTCCAATGGAGCCAATGTTGGCGAGATCATTGGCTTGTTCATCAACGGTATCGTTTCCGAGAGGATCGGGTACAGGTATACTGTGCTCGGTTGCTTGGTTTTGATCACTGGGTTTACTGCCATCTTCTTCACCGCCCAGAATGTGCAGACACTTCTTGTTGCGGAGATTCTCTGCGGCATTCCTTGGGGTGTTTTCCAGACTCTTACTGTTACCTATGCCTCTGAAGTGTAAGCTGCTGCCGCAATGATTAACGTTTGCAAATATCTAATCTCTCAACAGCTGCCCAGTTGCCCTCCGTGGCTATCTCACAACCTACGTCAACTTCTGCTGGGGTCTCGGACAACTGATTGCAATCGGCGTGATCAGATCAATGCTGGACCGCGACGACCACTGGGCATACCGTATCCCGTTCGCGCTGCAATGGATGTGGCCTGTTCCTCTCTTCATCGGCATCTCCTTCGCCCCCGAATCCCCCTGGTGGCTCGTCCGCAAAGGCCGCATCGCAGACGCAAAGAAATCCCTCCTCCGTCTGACCAGCCTGAATCGCGACACCAGTTTCGACGCCGACGAGACAATCTCCATGATGGTGCACACGACCAACCTCGAAGAAAAGATCACCAGCGGCGCCTCCTACCTCGACTGCTTCAAAGGCATCGACCTACGCCGGACCGAGATCGTCTGCATGACTTGGGCCATGCAGAACCTGAGCGGCAACAGCTTCAGCAACTACTCGACCTACTTCCTGCAACAAGCCGGTCTGGACGAACGCTCCTCCTACTCCTTCGCCATGGGCCAGTACGCAATCAACATGGTCGGCGTCTTCGGCGCCTGGTTCCTCATGACCATCGGCATCGGCCGGCGGACCCTCTACCTCTACGGCCTGTGCGGCTTGTGCGTGATGCTCTTCATCATGGGCTTCCTCGGCCTCGTGCCCACCGCCCAGCGCGACTCAGCCGCCCTCGCGACCGGCAGCATGATGATCATCTGGGCCCTCGTCTACCAAATCACCGTCGGAACAGTCTGCTACTCCCTCGTCGCCGAACTCTCAACCCGCCGCTTACAGATCAAAACCGTCGTCCTCGGCCGCAACGCTTACAACATCGTCGGCATCGTCAACAGCGTCCTCACACCTTATATGCTCAACCCCAGCGCGTGGAACTGGGGCAACTACGCCGGCTTCTTCTGGGCGGGCATCTGCTTCCTCTGCATCGCTTACACTTATTTCCGTCTTCCGGAGCCGCACGGTCGTACTTTTGCGGAGCTGGATTTGTTGTTTGAGAGGAAAGTGAGTGCGAGGAAGTTTGCTTCGACGCAGGTGGATGTTTTCTCCGAGAGCGTGAATGGGAGCTCGACTTCTGTTGATGGGAAGCATGGGGTTGCGACTACGACGACTACGACGCGGGATGATGGGCAGACGAAAGTTCAGTTTGCGTGATTTGGCGAGTGATTGTGTTTGAGCGTTTTTTTTTTTTTGAGCGGATGCCGATGATGAATGCTGATGATGATACGGCATGATCGTTGTTTTAATTAATTGAGAGATGGGAACAGTACATACATGACACGAACGAATCCCGAGAACCGGGGGACATCTTGATTAACACTTCCATGACCTTGAGAAGAAGATGGTCATGCTTCTCGATATCGCAAGTCTACATACATGCTGCATGAATGGCTGCCTGTTTCAGGAAGTCTCCCTGCAACACCGTGATGGTGTAAGGCAAGATGTCTTCCTCACTCTTTGTCTTCGTATGCATGTATATATACTTTGCTTTGGTTGCTACCTACTCGTGTCAGGAAACAAGAAAAAACAAATTCGTTAACGTTTCCAAATATCCTTGAGCATTACGAGCCCGTCGTTCCTGTTCTTCGTATGCCTAGATACATAAACTGGATTTCTCCGGATGATGCTCTCTCATGGGACAGAGGGTTGAGTCGACATACTAAGCTCGCTGATACCATCGTGAACATCAACGTGCATACTTTAGCAGGAACTGGAGTGGGCAACATGGGTAACTTCCTACTTCTTGTCCCTGCATATGTACCTACAGTATGTTCTAGAAATCGGGTCGCCCAGAATATTTCTTATATTGCAAGGCTGCCCAAATGTTGTGCACTACTTGGGTAGATACCAAGAGGGGACTCGTCATGGTGACGGTTCGGTATGAGCTCTCGCAGAGATTTGTAATAATCAGCTGATGATTTACAGTACCTTTTCTCTCGTCTCCGATGTATTGCTTATCTCTTCTTCAGCTGGATGCCTTAGTACGTTGAACAAGGTGAATGTCAGCGATAGGATCACGAGCGATTGAAGTGTTGTCTCTCGATCGATGCCCCTGAGAGAGACACGCCGGGGAAAGTGCCGCTCTGAATCCTCGGCTGCTTTACGATCGCGTTCAGAGCAGTCTTGCTTCCATTGACTTTTCGACGTGATGAACAACGACAACCACCCTTGCACGACACACAAGATCCCGGGAATTGGGTATTCGACTCGAGAAACATTACCAAAAAGCCCACATGCGAGGTTTATGCTTATTCAGGTCCATGTGATCATGGCAAGGGGCGGCATAAAGCTCGACACTCCAGCCGCCATGGCGGTATTTCGCGTGTCCGCCACCTCGCTTCTCGTCTTCTAGAATATCCTCAAGTCGCCACTCTGTGTGTGCGAAGGCGCACTTTGCAATTTCATCCTCCCAACGCCCGCTAATGATATGCCGCAGTCATCGAGCGGCTCAAATGAAGCCCGAAGCCGCCTGCACAACATTCATATTGAGCCTCCGGCTGAGATGGTAGCAGTGGCTGGGCAAGCTCGCCACATTCTCGACTTCATCAGACGACGCCAACTCCATACCACAACTCCCCCCCTGCTTCGCGGCGGAGGGGCTTATCAACCGCGGCTGAAATTGGAGTCGGCTCTCTTGGGCACCCTCGCAGCTTTGGCGTCCACGTTGTTATCTTCCTTGAAATAGGAATAACTGCGAAGTTCCTGTTCCACGACATGTCTTCTCCAGCGCATCTATGCCACCGGCTTCAAGTTCTTTGTTCTAGGATGCCCAAAAGGGCATGGCGGCAAAGCACTGGGCGGCATTGTCGCGAACCACAACCGTGGTATCAGGACTCCGCCTCTGCTGAGGACGCCGAGGAAAACCTCTTACCGATGCCATCGGGACCGGGATGCTGATACTCTTGTTGCTAGACCCGGGACTGGTTCCGATGCTGATGGGGGGAGGTTCCGACATGCGGTTGACGACTGGAAAAATGTCCGAAGAGAGGTCTCAAATTACCGTCGACAGGAAGACATATCACGATTGTCCTACTTGTTTCCTATTGGGGCATGTGCACTGGGAGTTTGATGCGCTTGCTAGCGAGAGTACATTCGCACAATTGATACGGGCACGGGGGTACTCTGTTGTCTGTACTGCTGTAAAGTCACAAGTACTGCAGGTACCGCGGCCCCTGGAAACCTGCCAACCGCAGCATTGTAATCCATACAGGGCCAATCGTCTAATTTCTCGATCTTGGAGGCAGTCGAGTACGACGAGAGCGATTGCAGCCACTCGCCCTGTCATACATCACAGTCGAGGTCACGCCCACCCCCCTTGGCCTGCGGAAGCTACTTGCCGCCGCTTCACGCATTTCCGATAGGCGATACGTTTCAGCTCTGGTCATTCAACTGCAACCTGCACAACATCGCAGCCAACGCCTCTGGCGGACTACTTCGCGCTGGAACCGAGTACAATCGGGACTCGTCCCGGTAACATCGTTGTCTCGATGATGCAAACCGTCAGCGGCTCCCCTAGCGATAAGCCAGGATCTCGATAGATCATCCCGATGCATAGCATCTCTGATCGCCATGGCAGTCGCTCTCCTGACAGTTCGGGATTTGATGCGGCCCCGTATTTCCACACAACAAACGTTTGCGGCACCACACCCTACAATCTCACGGAGAATGCTTACGAAGAGGCGCCCACGTGTTTGGTGTAGGTTAACCACTGCCCTCGCTCTAAACAGAAGAGCCACATTGACTATCTCCACGCACTAGCAGCCAGCTAAGACATACTGCTCCAAACGGAGCTCTCCGATAGCCCTTCGAGAGACCTTCGGTGCATATCGTGGTGATACTGGGCTTGCAACTAGTGAGGGACATCGGCGATGTCACTCCCTCACGTGGCCGCCGTGGCTTTGGAATACTCGTGAATTCACTGACAAGTGCATTCTCGCTCTTTTCCGGGCCTCGAAACCTGCGAGGCCGAGCAAAGCACAAGCGTAACTGACTCGCAAACACAATAACCAGCATCGGTCTTGTATTTATATGGCCTTGATCGCCCGCTGATCTTCCCAGTCCACCTCTGATCATTCGACAACAATCTCAAGCGACAAACACATCCCGAATCAGCACATTCTCTCACAGCCAACATGAAGATCCTCTTCCTTTGCACGGCACACAACTCGCTCTCGCAGCGGTTGTTCCTCGCCCTTTCGAGATCGCATCAAATCACAATCGAGTATGCTCTCTCCGACAGCGTCATGCTTGAGGCCGTCGCATTGAGCAAGCCCGATCTTGTCATTTGTCCGTTCTTGACCACCTTCGTTCCGAAACAGATCTACGAAAACGTGATGACTCTGATCATCCACCCTGGTCCGCCTGGAGACGCCGGGCCAAGCTCTATCGACTGGCTCCTCTTGGGCGACGACGGTACTGTTGAGGACCCCGCCGAACTACTTCAGCGAATGGACAGTGGGGTCAGATACGAAGGTCGATCTCACTGGGGAGTCACCGTACTCCAAGCCGACGAAGAATTCGACGCCGGTCCAGTCTGGGCTTTCCAACAATTTCCCATCGAAGACATTGACGAGCTGAGTCTGACCAAATCTTCGCTCTACCGTGGCAACATCACCCGAGCGGCCATCATGGCGGCTCAAGCGGCTGTGCAGCGCATTGAACTCGCGCGCACCAACAAGCAAGGCCCCTGCAGTGCAAAACTCCGAGCCAATCCGGAGTTCGAAAGACTATCGGTTTCGGACAACCAACCATTCCAAGGCGGCATCACACACGCGCGGCCACTTCTCAAGGCATCGTTCGGCGGTTTCGACAATACTCGTCACTCCGCTGAATACATCTCCCGCCGCATCAGGGCAGCGGACTCGCAGCCTGGTGCCATGAGCAAGGTCTTCGGTCCCAGTCTGTACCTCTACGGCGGCATCGTGGACGACACTGTGGCAAAGCTGCCGAAGACAGCTCTCAACGATCCCGATGTGAAGGTACTGGCCACCCGTGATGGCGCCGTCTGCATCCCGGCAGCTGACGGCAATGGCGTGTGGATTACGCACATCCGACAGCCCAAAATGAAGACAGACAAGGCGCTGTGGCCCAAAGTCCCTGCCGTGATGGGACTGGTAGAGTTGGGTATCATGGATCAGACCACCGCCCGAAAGATTGAACTGCCCTGCCCCAAAGACTTCTCTTTGTTGCCCGGCGAAACTCTCCAAGAGGTATGGATCGACTTCGAAGTCGACGAGAAGAACGGCAACACGGCAGCCTACCTGTACTTCGAGCACTACAACGGCGCCATGAGCACAGCACAGTGCTCGCGACTCATCGAAGCCATGGACCACATCCTAGCCAAAGCCGCAACCGACAAGACGATCCGCGCCGTTGTCCTCATGGGCGGCTCATACTTCAGCAACGGCATCGCACTCAACGTCATCGAAGCCTCGCAAGATCCCGCCTATGAGTCCTGGATCAACATTAACCGCATCGACGACGTAGTCCAGCACCTGCTCCATGAGTTTCCCTCCCGCAACATCACCACCATCGCCGCACTCAGAGGCAACGCAGCCGCTGGCGGTGTCGCCCTCGCCACGGCCTGCGACTTCGTCATCGCTGGTTCTGACATCGTCCTCAACCCAGCCTACCGCGGCATCGGCTTACACGGTTCCGAATTCCACTCCATCACCTACAATGCGCGCTGCGGCGCCCAACAGGCCCAGAAACTCCTCCGCGCCATGGTCCCCCTGAGCCCTCTCCAAGCACGCCAAATCGGCCTCGTAGACTTTGTCTTCCCCGGCTCAGGCGAAGTCCTAGACGACCACATCCAAACCCACGTCGCGCTCATGCTCAAAGACGGTATCGCACGCAAAGGCTCCTGGAAACGCAAACTGGACCTCTCCCTCTCGGCCCTGGCTTCCGCCCGCGCAGACGAGTTGGCAGAAATGGCCAAAGACTTCTGGTCGCCGCGCTCATCGCGCTACCACACCCGCCGCTCAGCCTTCGTCCGCAAAGCCAAACCCACCCGCACGCCGCTGCGCTTCGCCCTACACCGCCGCGTCCAAGCCAAACTGCAGCCGGACGAAGAAGAGACGGCCGAGTTCGACGATCTCGCCACTTACCAGCGGCGCATGGAGAGCGAGATGGCCGCCCGCCTCCGCGCGGTCATTTTGTCGGAGATGGGAAATGCAAACGCCAATGGCAATACCAATGGCACTTCCAAGCACAAGCCCAGCCTGCAACACCTGCTGCCGCCCCACGACCTCCTCACGCCGCCCGTCATCGACAACAAGACCGCCGCGACGCTCTTCTCTTGCCACTACCAGGATTTCAGCGGGCAGGATTACGCGCAGCAGCATGTGGACCAGCCGATGTTGACGCCGCCTGAGTCGCCTATGCCGTTGTTCCTGCCTAAGATGGAGAACGGCAAGTTTGGTGGTGGGAAGAAGGGTGGTGGGCGGAGGACTTCGACTTCGAACGGGCACTGAGTTTATTGGCAGGGTTTTGTATGTATTGTCATTATTGGTCTGAGATCTGGGATCTGGATATAAAAGGCGCATGGGACATGGGATTTGTCTTTCTTGAAGGAGTTGGAGGCGTGTGGGATTTGTTTTACTGGTTTCTCGATTTCTACAGCGCGTTCGTTCGTACCTTGCCTTGATCTTCTTTCGATGTCGATAAAGGTTGGGTTTAGCAGCTTTTAGCCTTGAGCATTCCATAGTAGAAACATGCATCAACTTGTTCATAACCATGCAACCTACCGAGACTCCTGCCACACTCTACAAAATGATGTCTTGTGAGTTCTGGATACTGACAGCTTTCTCTCTCTCACTTTTGTACTTACAGATCTCAGAGGAACTATCCTATGGGATCCAGTCCACGCAGTAAGACCACACCACGGAGACAACGGTCGTTTCGCAAAACTCGTACAGTCATACTACTTTCGTGTAGTCTACTCTAATGCTTAGCCTCCAACAAATCCGTAAACTCCCCCCTCATCACCTCGCCCTTCTGCCAACTTCCAACGAAGTCTCTAACCTTCTCCGTCATGCCCTCGACGTTGAAGCCGAAATAGTCATAAATGTACTTCGTCGGCAGACTGTGCCCGAAACTCATCATATTCAACCCAGCATCAGCGTACCGCTCCCACCCAAAACTGACATAAGGCTCGATCACCACACTCGGGATATTCTCGTGCCGCCTCAGAACCTCCCTCTGGTACTCCTTGCTTTGCTGTCGGAAAAGAGCGTGCGAAGGGAAACTTACGACCCGAGCTTTGATGCCTTGCGCCCCGAGTTTGTCGGCGACTTTCAAGGCGAAGTGCAATTCTGCGCCCACGGAGATGAGAGTCACAGCAGCATCCTTCTCTTCCTTGACCACATACGCGCCCTTCTTCACCCCCTCCCGCGACGTAAGTCCCGATTGCGGCAGCGCATGCCGACTCACAGAAATCATGCTGGGACCCTGCTTGTAATTCACAGCACTCTCCCAAGCGCCCGCCACCTCCTCGCTATCCGCCGGCCGGATGTAATGCATATTCGGCATCGCGCGGTACAGAGCCGCCAATTCCACTGGTTGATGCGTGGGACCGTCTTCGCCTGCGCCGATGGAATCGTGGGTCGCGACGTGGATTACTGGGATTTTCTGCAGGGCTCCCATTCGGACGGCGGGCGCGGCGTAGAGGTAGAACATGAAGAAGGAGGAGGTGATGGGGATGATTGTGCCTGGGTTGTAGGCGGCGAGGCCGTTGGCGATGGCGGCCATGGCGTGCTCGCGGATGCCGAAGTGGATGTAGCGGCCTTTATAGGAGCCGCGGGCGCCGCCTGGGGAGGAGAGTCAGTGTTTGGAGGGGTTAGCGATGCGATGGGGTGGAAGACTTACTGGTTGGCACGAGATCCGGCGGGTTGAAGATCTCGTAATCTTTGTATGTGAGATTGACGGAAGGCGTGAGATCCGCAGTGCCCACCATGAAAGTGTTGATCTGTTCGATCGCGTCTTTCATGACGAGGTTATTGCTCTTTCGCGTCGGCGTGTCTTCCGTTGGGAAGCTCTTCGGAATTGACTTCGTCCAGTCGGCGGGGATCCTGCCTTCGACTCGAGCTTGGAACTCTGCTCCGAGTTGAGGGTGTTCCTTTTTGTACTGCTCGACGAGATCGTTCCATTCCGACACCCAGCGGTCGCCTCGAGCTGGGATGTCCGCGTAGAATTTCTTGACTTTCTCTGGGATGTGGTATTTCTTCGACGTGTCCCAGCCGTAGGCTTTCTTCATCTCAATCACGTTGTCGGTTCCGAGCGGTGCGCCGTGCGAGCCTGCTTGGCCGGCTTTGGCGCTGCCGACGCCGATGATGCTGCGGATGTTGATGAAAAGTGGTTTGGAGCGGTTTGGGTCGCGGCCTTTCTCCATGGCTGATACTATGGCGTCCACGTCGTTGACGCCGTCTTCGACGTCGATGATGTCCCAGCCGCAGGCTTCCATCTTTTTGTTGACGTCCTCGGTGTTGGTCAGGTCGACGCTGCCATCGCAGGTGATTTGGTTGTTGTCGTAAATTACCTATATTGAGTTAGCATGGCATGAAGCCTGTGAGGTCCTCATTCCACTCACTGTGAGGTTAGTCAACTTCAGGTGACCTGCATACGAAAACGCTTCGCATCCCACGCCTTCCTGCAAACAGGCGTCGCCGACTATTACCCAAACATGATTGCTCACAACATCATACCCGGGACGATTGTACGTAGCCGCCAAGTGCTTCGAAGCCATAGCAAGACCAACCGCATTTGCAATTCCTTGCCCAAGCGGACCCGTAGTGAGCTCAATGCCCTCATGCTCGATCTCCGGATGCCCCGGGCAGAGTGAATCTGGCTTCTCCGAGTGGTATGACATCAACTGTTCCCAAGTCATAGCCTTGTAACTAGCAAGGTAATGATTGCAGTACTGGAACAAGCAAGCATGTCCGTTCGACAGCAGGAAGCGGTCTCGGTTGAACCAATTCGGCTGGTGCGGAGCGTACTTCATCGTGTACTTCCAAAGCGCTACTCCCAGAGCGGCCATCCCAATTGCTGATCCAGGGTGGCCCATGTTGAATTGTTCGCAGAGGTCTGCTACCAGGAGGCGGAAGCTCTGTAGGGCTAATTGGATGTCTTCTTGGCTGGCATCTTTTCCGGAAGGCACGGTAGGTTTTTGTTCTTTTTTGAGGAGGGCGTTAGTCATGTTTTCGCCGTATCGGGTTGATCGGACGGGTCTTTTTTCGACTTCGGTGGAAGCCATCTTGCCAGCCTTGCGTTTGGGCATCTTGCCGGTTTGGGGAGATGGTGCTTGGTGGTGGTGGTGGTAAGATAGGAAGATAGAGAACGAAGTCCAGAGTGAAATGAAGTCTACGGGCAGTCCGACAAGAAGAAGATATGAGAGCCCAAAAAAGAAACACCTACCGATCATCCTTGATTTATGTTTCCAGGAGCCAGACGAGAGCACGCGTGTCTGCCATGACGCTTATTTCCAGCATACTTTGGAGCTCGGAGGGGCGACGCGCCAATGCATGCAGAAACAGAGCTTCGATCTCCCCTTTGCCATGATTGCGGGGTGATATGCCGGCGGTAGAAGGCAATGATTGAGATGGAAATCGTGAGGGAGGAGGTTGGGGGGGTCGTGGAAATGTGTTACCGAGGCGCTTCGAGCTTCTAGATTCAGGTCTCTCAGTGGTTCCGCCTTCCTTTTCTGCAGATTCATTCATCCCCGCTCTTGCTTCAATCGTTGTTTTCCGCGGAGAGAAACCTGTAAACTGGATTGCCATTTCAATCATGGCACGTCAATCATGGCGAGACTCCTCGTGGATCGGGCACCAACCTCAAAGCTCCGGTCAGTAACTTCACTTCCCGGCGGACATTCCTTAGCGCCAAAAATGCTTTCAGCCAATCAGAGCTTTGGAATTCTCAAGGAAGGAGCGACCACAGTAGGCCAATCAATCTCTGCACAGGCTAACACCAACCCTAACCCGAGGCCCAAGCAGAGATCAAAAAATGGTTGAATTGAGGTCGCTATTGGAATGAGACTGCAGTCCGTTGAGTAATGGTATATTGATGAAGATGACATCCAACAGGTAGAGTTGTACGGTTACGTTTGGCCCGTTGTGGGAGTCTTTACCACCAGCATGGATTTGCACACTTTAAAAGCTTCGTAGAAGACATGCAAGCGGATGAGACTGAAAAGCTCAACTCATACTGTTATTACATGGTCTACATTTTGTTAAACGTCTACAACCAAACGCGAAACCACCCCATCTCTTTCATTACTTCGCCACAACCCATCAAGGCAGTCTCCACTTCCCATACCTCCTCCGCTGCCTCAAATTATAGCACCTCCTCACAAACCGGAAACCCAAAGCCAAAGCAACAAGAACCCCCAAAGCCAACCCAAGTCTCTGCATCCACGACCGCTTCTGCGCCTTCTTCCGCCCATAAAGCAGCCCCTTCTCATAAGCATCGCTCGTGCCATGCTCGAGCGGATGCCCATTGACGTCCAGCGCCGTGACCCGGAGGAATTTAGACCTACGTCGATCCTTCGGAATCTCAAGCTTCGTCTCGAACCCCGTCTTCTTCCCGATAATCGCAGCCTTCCAATGATCGTCCTCATCTCCCTCCCAAGTCTGCAACACCCACTCGTGCACCCCCGTCGCGCCGTTCCAGCTCACGTACACGTCGTGGCCGTGAACAGCGACATCCGGCGGCACGTGCGGCCTGCCGACCCAGTCCGGGAATTTAAGGGCGCGGTAGGACTGGACGTCGCCCTTTTCCCACGTGCTCTGCGCGGCGAAGTGCAGGTCGCAGAGCAGGGTGCCGTTGCTGCTGTACTCTTGGACGACAGCGTTGATGCCGTGGCCGAGCAGGATGTGGGGGTCTTTGCCGGGCTCGGTGGAGACCAGTTGCATTGAGCCTTGTGAGGAGGCGCGACCGGGAGATTGGGTTGTGAATTGTTGGATCAGGCGGACGGTATAGGCGGGGTCTGTGCCGTTGGTGTCGAGGACTTTGTAGGCGTCGAGGTTGCTTAGGGTTGTAGATTCGGTTGATGCTTTGATGTTGGCTTGTTTTTCGGCGCCTTCTTTGGGGGTTCGTGGAGGGGCGATTGAGTTTGTTGGGAATGTGAGCTCTAGGAGTAAGCCACGAGCATTAGGTGGGCCATACTGGTAGTGCCAGTCTTCTGCTGCATTGTCGAAAAGAGTCAATAGTTTTGTTGTGAAGCCTTCCTTCGCTGGTGGAGGGACGTATGTCTCGGGAAACGCGTCTGGCTGCACAAAGCGAGCGTCGTGCTGCCATGCAAAATTGAGTGCTGCCTCGGAAGATAGGTCCACGAAGGAATTGTTTTTACCACCCAGCGTCCAGATGACCTCGTTCGTTGTTCCAGAAATGTAGTACACGGCGTGTGTATATCTGGCGCTGACGAGATAATTGCCAAGCTCGTCCTTGTCAACCGAGTTGAAATGGAAGGGATCGTAAGGGCTCTCTGGTAATCCTTCGCTTCGATCGGTGATGGTGCGAAAGCTGTTCGTGATGTCCAGATGCTCGGAAGCCCGCCATTCGAAGACAGCGTCACCAGTCTTAATGTCCACTTCCTGGATGAGGCAGTCCCAGATGTATTGGTTCCAGACATCGTCAAAATCACGACCGGCTGGGCGGACGTCAAAATTGATTGGCTCGAATACAAGGATCAATGCGGTGCCCTGGGGTGTTAGACGAAATTCGTGGAGATCCGCAGATCGTCCATTAGCAGCTCCGATCCGATGTATAGTGTCGTACGCGGGGTTGATCTGGGCGTTGTTAGTATGGAGGTTCAATGTGATGAGCTGTAATATCCGGTGGTTGTCATAGCGTGGCAACAATAGTCAGGACGTACCATATGAAAGTGCCCGGCTCCATGACCGCGTATCCGATCATCACCCAGCCAAAAAGTCAAGAATTTCTCACCGAGATATTCCTGGACCATCAGATCGTAAGCCTGTCCGCCGAATTCATTCTCGAAATGATCGGCCCAAACGAGTTCGCCCCGGTGGTCCAAGACCATTGGCCCGGGGTTGGGGACCTTCCATCCTTTCGGGGTGATGAAGTAGAAGTCATTCTTTGTCGCACATTCGGGACTCCATTGGAGGTAATTGAACTTGGGCACTTTCAGCTTGGAGGAGTAGAAGTGCTGTGTCGGGTAGGGACCGGACGAGCCTCTGTCGAGAGCACGATCATAAGCTGGCTGGAAAACGGCTTCCAATGGGACTTGATCTTCCTGGGCCAAGCATAGCAAGATTTGGCAGTAGAGGGCGGCGAGAAGGAGAAGCGAGCGTACGCCTTGGCGACCAGGCAGAATTGGACTATACATTGGTGGACATGTGTAGTGAGTTGACTCGCACTCGATCCGCCATTTGACCGGAAGGGGTGAGATGGACTCAGGAGAAATGTGTCAGGGCGTGCAACTGCTTCGGCGTCATCAACTGCCTTCCGAGAAGTTTGATGCTGGTTGGGCCCGCGGGACACGAAGGGACTGAGCTTGGGCCATAGGCCGCGTCTCGTCGCGTGTGCCGGCGATCGAACAAGAACACCACCAACGCCTACCTGTCTCATCTCTACCATTGGTTTGCAATTACATCACAGTATGGGCGTGCAAGATGCTTATACGCCGCCTGACCGCGGTCTACCAGTCGCGCACAACGCCAACGCCACGCGTGCATATGGCCCGCAATACACAGAGCACCCACAGATGAATGGCCGTCACCGTCACCCATTACCGGCTTCTCACAATGTCGATACAACATCGTCTGCGATACCAGCAGCTGCAGGTCCGTCGAGAAAGCATCGAGCTCCGGCCATGGTCGTATCGGTAATCGATCTGACCGGCGATTCGCCACCACCGAGTGAAGCGCCGAAGCCCAAACGTCCGAGGGCAGACCGCGACATCAAAGAACCATCAATCAGCAACAACTCTCCCTCAAAGGGTAAACAACTTCAACCCGACGATGATGGCGACGAGATACCCAAGAAGAAAGCAAAGCAAGAAGGCGAGAAACGACTACGCCGATGGCGCGTGCGCGCGCCATCGGCATACCGAGACGTCCGCGAACGCGCGTTGACACAGCGAATGTTCGTATTGGACCGCCAGCGCGACGCCAGCGACCCGGAAGCCCCATCAGAAACAATTTCGCTGGCCGGCACTACAGGTAATATCTATACCATCACCATTGAAAAAGTGCCGACATGCGACTGCCCTCATGCGAGAAAAGGGAACCAATGCAAACACGTCGTCTACGTGCTCAGTCGTGTTTTGCGTGCGCCGGCCGAACTGGAGTATCAACTTGCTTTCCTATCATCGGAGCTCAGAGACATCTTCGCGCGAGCACCACCTCTTCCATCCGAGACCGCTGAAAACGATGGCAAAGATGGCAATCGCAAGCCCGTAGAAGGCGAATGTCCCATCTGCTGCAACGACTTTGAACCGGAGAGCTCTGAGACCATTGTTTACTGCAAGGCTGCGTGTGGGAACAACATCCATAAGGACTGCTTTGGCCAATGGGCGGCAACGAAGACCGGGCAGGCCGTTACATGCCCTTTCTGCAGAACACCGTGGCAGGGTGACGAGGATCAGCTGAAGCAAGTCGCCAAGAATGGTCGCAAGAATGCGGATGGCTATGTCAACGTCGCGAGTCAACTCGGTCTGTCTGGCCGGCGAGACTACTCGACTTACAACTCTTACTGGGTGAGGGGACAGGCGAGGAGAGGCGACATTGAGTGGGATGAGGATGGTGTTATGGACCATGAGTACTGATGGGGGCGAAATCGACGAGGATGAATTTACGGACCACGAATACTGATGATTGTACCAACAAGAAATTGTACCTGCTCTGGGCTGGGCCAGTGGACAAACCAATTCAACTCCAACCGGGCCAAGTCCAATCGGACAAACAAACACCAAAATCAATACATAGCCTGCCCCCCACTCGCACTAATCGTCTGCCCAGTGATCCACCCCGCCTCGGGTCTACACAACCACGCCACGACCTGTGCAAACTCCTCCGGCGTCCCGACCCTATGCTCCAACGGCGTATTCGCACAAATCGCATCCACGATGCCCGGGATCTTGCTCTCAGTCTCGCGTAACAACTCGCTCTCAACTGCCCCCGGAGTAACGCAGTTCACCGTCGTCCCATCCCCTCCCAATTCGTGCGCCAGGTGCCGCGTGATGGCTTCCAGCCCTGCATTACTCGCTGCGTAGACCGTCAGGCCTTTGAAGAACTGCCGCGAAGCGATGGAGGAGATGTCGATTATTCGCGCTGGTTTGCGGAGGTAGGGCGCTGAGGCTTGGATCATGAGGAAGGGGGCTTGGAGGTTTGTGGAGAGGATCGAGGTTAGGTGGTCTTGGGTTATTTCTGAGAGGAGAGCGGGCGGGGCGATTCCGGCGTTGTTGATGATGATGTCGAGCTCCAATGGAAGAGGCGCGCGCCACTTTTGGAGTTCTGAGATGATTTCTGAGGGACCGGTTGGGGTTGAGATGTCGATTTGGAGTTGGAGGACGGATGGGGAGTGGGGGAGGGCGCGGATGCGTGTTGCGAGAGCGGTTGCGAGGGGGGTACTTGTTGGGGTGAGGTGGTGGAGGACTATCTGGAGGGGTTTCAAACGATTGAGGTTTAGTTGGGTGTCTGGTGTCTACAGGTTTGGGTCGCTCGCATAAGATCGATGGATGAACTCACGTCCGCGCCTTCAGTTGCAAGTTTCCATGCTATGGCGGCGCCGATACCTCGAGCTGATCCGGTGACGAGAGCTGTTTTGCCTAGGAGTGGGAGTGTTGTGACTTCGTTCATGCTTGCTTCCTGGCTGGTTCGATTGTCGAAACTTGAGTACCTGTAAGTCAGCAAATCAACAGTTAGACCTATATCTCGACTGTGCTATAGGACATTTAAGTGGAAAGTATCGTTTCATCGCAGCAAGTAGGTCGTAAGCTTTCAGCTACTGATCTTAGTTCACCTTCCTCGCCATACTACTGCAGGTCGAACTCGTGATAGGTGCTCGGTTGTCGGACTCATCATGTGGGAGTATTTGTATGCATACCCCACCACACCCTTGGCTAGCGAATTGAGCTTCTGGAGAGCTCCAGGAGAGACATCAGTTGTTGTTGCGGCAAAGTACTTAGATATCAGTATCGACCTATACTGTACCTCCACAGAGTAGACGGTTTCAAATTGAATATCGACAGAAGCACTAGGAATTTCCTCTGAAGTCCAGTCCCCAAAGATCCTTGAGATACTCAGCCACACCCATCTATACCGAAAACAACAAGGAGATCCCAAGGATTACAAAAAATGGCTTCAACACCAGCCTCAGCATCAACATCCTCCGGCCCCCAAACCATAACCCCCCCAACCTCAACCTCAGCCACCAACACAACCACCACCACCACTACAACTCCCGGCGAAACAAGCCGCGCCCAATCCGAAGCCCGCGCCGCCGTCCTCGCCACCCTCTCCTCGGCGGGCGCCTCCTACACCTCCCAACTCCAAACCCGCACCGCAGACCTCCACGCCAACGCCTCCGCCATCGACAAACAACAAGTCGAACTCGCCAAAGCCCGCAAAGGCCTCGCCACCGAAACCGCGAAACTGGAGAAGGAAGTCGATAAAGCTTTGAAGGGCATGAGGGATTTTGGGGACGTGCAGAATTGGGCGGAGATGTTGGAGAGGGATTTCATGGTGCTGGAGGAGACGATGAGGTTGGTGGAGGGGGGTGGGGAGGTGGAGAGGGAGAGTGGGGGGAGTACTTGGAAGTAGGAATGTTATTTTCATTGGTGACGATGGGTCAGTTTTGCTTGTCAAATGACGGCGAGAGACGGGTTATGAGTTTATTGGATTTAGAGGTATACATGTGGCAGACATTGAACCTTGGGTCGACTGACTACTAGTACCTGCACGCAAACTTACTTTTCACGCAGTGGGACAATCCTTTCAGGGAATATTCAATGGTTAAGATGTGTGCGGCTTGACGCCCCTATTCAACATCCTCGGAGAGAGGGACTGTCGTTTTCGAAAGCTCGTTGGTGTCAGGTCATTCTCTTTGCCTCATCACACGGGCGAGTACCTAGGATTAATGGGTCTAAGCAGCTGGCGCATTGGGGTTAGCTTGGGTGGTGTGTTTGAGAGATGATAATCCAATGTGGCCTGGTTGGTCGTAGATATGGAACTGATTGAGTAGTAGTAATGTCATGGGTTGTTTTAGATAGCGTAGGTATGCCCTTTTGTTAGCTCTTCCATGCAAAAAAAAACTTCCCTTCCCTTCCTGAAGGCTCGCTCTCTCAACGACAAGATGCGCGCCAGTATACATGCTTCCCACCCGCCCGCAGTCCCTTAGTTTAAATAGTGATGTCCATGTTTGTACATTTCCATTTCCATTCTGAGTCCAAATCCAACGGTTCTCATTTAGAACCCAACAGCCCTCATCAACCCATACCCAACAGTGACGATGATTCCATACGCGAGGATAGAAGCCGGGATACCCCTGGTGATGAAATGCCTGACTTGCAGGTATCTCTGGCCGGTCTGGGGATCTTCCATCATGATGGCGGTCATGTTGGGGAAACCAGAAGTCGGCAGGCCCATGGCGGCCGAGGCCATCAAGACGCTGCCCATGACCAGAAGGTTCGGGTGGGGCTCGGCCATGCCGGCGCCGACTTGCTGGACCAATGGAAGCACGATCAGTGCGGCGACGGTGTGTGAGATGAAAGTGGCTACAACACCGATGAGGGCGGCGAAGACACACAGGACGGAGTAGAGTGAGAGATGGGCGACGCGTTCTGTGATAGCCGTGGCGATGGTGTGGAGGAGACCGGAGGAGTTGACGGCTTTGCCCAGAGCGAGACCGCCAGCCGCGAGGATGATGATGGTCCACAGGAAGTTGTTGAAGTCCTCTTTGGTCAAGATACCAGTGCCGAAGAATAGGACGATAGGAATGATGGCCACGACACCCATGTCGCCGAAGATGCCTTCAAGCTGGTGACTGACGCACCAGAGTACGATGGTGATGAGGGTGACGACAGTAATGAACCATTGGATGCCAGTGAAGCGATCCTTCATAGGCCTGATGGGCACGATGGTGGTGTTGCGACCCGGGCGGAAAGTGACGAGGAGAAGGATCCAGATCAGGATGATCGAGATGATACAGACTGGGAGTGCGATGAAGAACCAGATTCCCCAGCCTGGTGCCGGGTTCATGTTCTGGAGAGCGATCAGGTTCTGAGGAGAAGCGATGGGAGAGGCAGCACCGCCAATGTTGCTGGCAAGAGCAATCCCAAGGAGAAGAGCCTTTGTCATGTCCGAGTCGGCAGGCAGGTTGCGCAGAATTGGCTAGTCAATGTAAGCGGGATGTCAATCAACATAGGATGCACAGCACTTACCTGAATGATGCTGAAACACAGAACTGGCGCTGCCACGTTGCTGATCCACATACTTGCGAACATGGCCACACCCATGCAGGTCAAGAGGACGTTTCGTGGTTTGGTTCCGGCTTTGCTCAAGGTGAAAGTCGCCATCATCTTTGCGATGTTGTACTTGCTAAGTGCGGCAGCGATCGTGAAACCGCCGAGCAACAGCATAATCACGGGCGTCCACATAGCAGCGAAGATGTAAGATGCAGCCGCTTTCGAGGTCAGTCGAGCGTGCGGCTTGACATCCTGGCGTACCACTTGGAGGACAACAACCAAGAAGGGAACAAGCAGTGATGTGACGAACAACGGAATGGCCTGCGATCGGGTTAGTATGACCATACTTGACAGTCTCGAATCAAGACAACATACCTCAGTAGCCCACAACAAGCTGACGAAAACGACCATGGCAAGACAATTCTGCTGCTCCGGCTCCTCCATGATTGGCACCATGAGAAGAATCAAGAACACTGCAATAGTCATGACCAGCACCCAGAATGTGCTGCTGAGCAAGAATTTCGGGCAGGAGTAGCGCCCGACAGGCGTCTGAACTTCCTTCATGGCGCTGTCTTCGTTGTCTCCCTGCAGACGAGCCCTCTTGCCATCGTTCTCTTGGCCGAGAATGGTTCCTCTGATGCCCAGGTTCGCAGCCTGGGCTTTTCGCTCGATACCAATCATCTCCCTCCACACAGTGTTGCGCTCCCAGACTACGTGTTCGCGCAGATGCAGACGTAGCTCGCGACGAGCGACCTCAAGGTCTCCCCTGGTAACGACATCGGCATAGGCTTGCTCGACACGATTCAGTTGCTCGCTCAGGCGATCCATAGTTGAAGGCTGGAAGGGGTATGCGGGTTTCACGTTCGTTTTGATCCACTTGGACTTGAGATCGCGGTCCAAAATTTTGTCGTATTTCTTCAACACCTTGCTGAAACCGGTCTCGTTGAGCTGAATGAAAGAGCGCAACTCGCATAGTGTGACATAGAGGTTCACAGTACGCTTCTTCAAGGTAATGCCCTCGTCGTAGAGGGCCTGCAACGCATCGTCGCCGAAATCGTTGAAAGTGGTGCTGGGCCTGCGCCTCAAGTCATTTGAGCTTTTACGTCTCAAATCGGTCGAGCTCTTGCGTCGCATGTCGGGTTGGCTCCTGAGGTCTCCCGAGTCTCCATTGGTATGATCCTTGCCCTGCTTCGAGGATTGGTCGTCGGTCATGGATCGCGACATTCGGAGCGCAGAATGCTCGTTGGCTTCTTCATCACTGTCGTCTTCCTCCGGGATGGCAGCCTCTCTGCTGCTCAAAGCCGAGCCTCGTCTCTTCTTGGTGAAGTTGAAGCTGCGGAACAGACTTTGCTGTCGCGCTTTTGCCCACGCGCTCTGCCTGCGCGCTCCCGACTCGCCAGCGGCCTCGCCGGCCTCGTGTTCTGCCTCGAAGTCCTCCTCATCCTTGAGCAGCGCGTCGACTTCTGCGAAAATCTCGAGCTCTTTCACTTGATAAAAGTTGCAGATCTTCTCCAACTCTTCGTTCATTTTACGCGCGAAGACGGTGTCGGGGTCCTTCAAGCCGCCATTGCCGTCCAGCAGCGGGCTCGACTCTGCATCGTGGGCGTCACCATCGGGATGGTGTTGTTGGTTGATTTGCTTCTCGAGCTGGTAGATGAGCTTTTTCAGGTTGGAGTAGCTGATGTAGTTGGAGGACCAGTCCGGGACGGCATTGAACTGGATGCTGTGGGAGAACTTCATGTCTGCTTCGACGAGGGCGCAGAGCTTGTCCCTGCGACGGAGATCTGCTGCTGTGCAAGGTCGGAGTAGGCGGAAGTCAAAGTCGTAGGGCTCGGAGGAATTATTATCGCTGGTGGATGGGAGGGCGGGCCGCAAGAGCTCAAGTTCTATGTCGGAGTCCAGATTAGCGCCTTTCACGGCTTACCACACGCCGGATGGGCTATGGATGCCTCTTGTGGACGCAGTAATGCAGCTGGCGGATGTGTAGGTCACAGGTCGGTTGATGTTTAGGAATGACTGCTGCAGTGGGCACAGGCAGAGGCGTGTTCGAGGACGGGTTGATGATTGGCGCAGTCAGACGCGTGATGTTCTGCCTTGGTGGTTGTCGCAGCTCCGATCCGAGTCCCCTTGGTCGCAGTAGCCAAGAACCAGGGCCTCGACCGCCATGATAGAGTTAAGCACACCTCGACCCGTTTTGCGGTGTTGCAGAGTTGCTTCCGCGGTCATATCGTGGTGCAGGTGTCTGAGGAAGACATGGCGTGTATTACAGTAGTAGATCACTGTGAGTATGTACCATGTATCACTTCCCAACCTGCACCTGACAAACATTCGTCGCGTGCTACTGCCTCGCGTATGCTGCCTCCGTTCGTGCTAAAGTTTGTCGAATGAGTATCCCACTGGTACTAGCATGTTCACAGCATACGAAAGGCGCCGATACTTTCGCCTGGCGGGCTGCAATCCAGTGAGGCCCTGCTATTGAAGGACTGCTCTCTCGCTGGCGGAGAGCGAGATTCGACACAGGAAGGTCGCTGATAGTACCGTTAAATCGACACACTTTAGCAGAAACTGAGGTGCTACCCGCTGAGCCTCTTGTGCGTCCGACTTCGCTGAGGTTTGGCACATCGTGAGATTCACTTCCATCTTTGACTCTTAATACTGCAGTAAACTCGATGTGACTCGATTGTGAGTCGGATGCTGACTCCGAACCACGGCGTTACCAGGATATATCAATTCTTTCTCGGCACCAACTCACGCCTTCTCCATGTCTAGAGGTATACTTCATCTACCTGACATTCAACTTTATCACTTACACAGGGCCGGCAATATCATTGAGATCTGGCCGACTACACCCTAAACATCGAACAACACCCCAACACCACCAAGTCATCAACCATCCACCATGTCCGACCCAACGCAAGCACCCGACAAACGCCACGTGACCCCCGAAGACGCCAACATCTTCGTCCAAGGAGTCCTCCAAGGCAACGGCGTCTCAAAAGAACACTCCGAGATCATCGCCAAATGCCTGGTAGCCGCCGACCTACGTGGCGTAGACACCCATGGCATCAACCGAATCCCATCATACATGGCCCGTATCAGACAAGGAGTCCTGGACCCCAAAGCCCAACCCACCCTCACAGAGACCACTCCAGTGATCGCCCAAGTCGACGCCCACAACTCCTCCGGCTTCGTCGCCGCGCACATGGGGATGCAAAAGGCATGCGAGATGGCGAGGATCTACGGCATCGGCATGGTCAGCGTCAAGCACAGCAACCACTTCGGCATGTCCGCGTGGCTGGTGCAGCAGGCTCTCGATGCCGACATGATGAGCCTCGTCTTCACGAACTCCAGCCCTGCCCTCCCAGTCTGGGGCGGTAAAGAGAAACTCATGGGCGTCTCGCCTCTGGCCTGCGGCGCGCCGGGCGGCGAGAAGCCGCCTTTCATCCTGGACATGGCCCCTTCGGTTGCGGCGCGTGGAAAGATCTACAAAGCGCTGCGCAGGGGCGAGAAGATTCCTGGCGACTGGGCTCTGGACGGCGAAGGAAGGCAGACTGATGATCCTGCCGAGGCGTTGAAGGGAGTTATGCTGCCGATGGGCGGTCCCAAAGGAAGTGCCCTGTCAGTCATGATGGACGTCTTCTCGGGTGTCCTCTCGGGCAGCGCTTTCGCCGGCCATGTCACGAACCCATACGACCCTTCGAAGCCAGCAGACGTAGGCCATTTTCTGATCGCCCTGCAACCGGACTTGTTCATGAGCATGGAAGAGTTCAAGCAAAGAATGGACTATCTCTATCAACGGGTCGTCTCCTGCGACAAAATGGCCGGCGTCGACCGCATCTACTTCCCCGGCGAGATCGAACAAATCAACGAGCAGACTCGCGCCACGGAGGGCATCCCATATGTCGACGCAGAGATAACGGCCCTGAACGCAGAGGCGGAGAAGGTTGGAGCCGAGCCGATACGAATCATGCTGTGAATGTGATTCGAAACTTCTGCGGCGGCGGCTGACTCTCAACAACATGGTTCTGTGGAGAGTTGCTCTTCGGTGTTTGCCATGCTAGAGCCATGCACGCTGCTAGCGTAGCACCATGTGCGGCATCTAAGATTGGGTTCTGAAAGCTATCAACCCGACGGCAGGTTCCTGGCGCTGCACACTGGAAGGCGCGAGCTATTTCGGAGATCAATGTACCGACTGAGAGCAGATCTCGGTTGAGCAAGGTTTCGAAATACGATAGCTTCCTGAATCTTCCGACTTGACAATTGATTGCACCTGCCGTTTGCATGTTCTCTATCCGACTCTCGGCTTCGTCTCCTCTCGCTTGATCGAAATCAGTGCACTGCGGTTCGGACAAAGTCAGTCCGACTCTCAACGGCCTGGTCAGCATAGTGGATATCGAGTCCGAGTATCCGTGTGGAGTTGGCATGGGGCCGCACGCACACACACATGTGATTGATTAAGCATCATTACATATATGATATTGTCAGTGCGGCAAAAGAACACGGTTCTCCATTCTTATTCTCCGCGGATTGACAAGGGGAGCGGAAAAGCACAGACGAGGATACTTTCGCGGCTGGTGTGGTAGTTCCCAAGAGACATGCTTTTCTCGTGTGGAAACAACCATGCTTTCCACTGGAGCTGCGTGGAGTTGGCCAGACTTCTGTCTTGTCGTATTCGCCCGTGGTGTTGATGAGATGGATCATCATCTAAATACTCACATACTGTCGGAGGTGCTATTCGCAAGGCTATGTCGGCACACCTCGCTAAGCGATGCTGCAAGCAATAGGGCCGACCACAACGACATCCGTTCAACGGCATTTGAAGGAAAACCGTCAACCGGCAGCGGATGCCCCATTCTGGCATCGCGGGGAAAGACACAACACGGGGAATCTGTGGAGAGACAAGCCTCAAGCGCATCAAGCCCTTGTTCAAGAAGACGCTAAACGAGTCAACGAAATGTCTTTTCGCCAGGATCAAGGCAGGCGAGGACCAAAAAGATGTCGGCTAAAAGACTGGCCGTCTGGGCCTGCGGTACGGAAGTTGACCGAAGAGACGCCTTTTGCTGCAATCAAGCAGCTGACAAGCCGGACAAGCTAACAAGCCCTACCAGCCTCCACACACCGGCCGACCCCGCGACCGCGTTATGCTTCACCGCTAGGCCTTGACGCGAGCTTGTTCATTCGCCGATCGCTTGCCTCGCCCATTCAAAATCTTCGCTCGCCCGCTCTCTGCAAGCTTATACAGCTTGGCTTTTGCTTGGCTGCCATCGCCCAGACGCCTTCTTCGCTCTGGGATCTTTGGTTTGAGACTACCCCATGGGTCCACTACCACGTTGCAGTGCACTGGCTTCCTGGAAGTACATGCACTACGAGAACACCACGCCCGTCCCACGCATCAGAGCTCGGAGTCTCCGCCCGCGGTTGTGGGTGACCGTGACGGGGCCCACATTAGCATCGTCTAGAGGAACATTGGGGTTCGCGATGTGGAGCGGCGGGCAAGAAGGCATGCGGGCATCTGGAGAAGGTGTGTACTGTCGTTCTTGTCGCACTCGAAACGAGGACCCCACCAAGAGAGCGCTGCCTGTGGTGAGCAATATTAAAAGAGTCCTTGTGTCGCCAGTCGTAAGTCCAAGTTTCCCTTCTCACATCACCCTCTCCCATCTCTCTACTTGTTCGCCTTGGTTGTACCTTTGTGTCTTTTCGTCCTTGGCCACTCTTGTCTCTAGCCAAGCTCCACCACACAAGCAGCCAAGATGTTGGCAGTGCTTTTCAACAAGAACAAGCTGGGCGAGGATACGCCTCACGCTGTTCTGAACTGGCGTCTCTGGTATGGCGTTTTCGGTAGGTCGACCAAACGGAAACATGCCCGTCGTCAGTCGTCAACTAACACCATGCTTTAGTCTTCGGTCTCATGGGCGCTGCCCGTGGTCTCGATGAAGGTCTCATCGGCACAAGCGCAGAGCAACCGTCTTTCCAGAAAATCTTCGGACTCGACGAGGCTTCAGGAAAGAGCGAGGAGGAGATCGCCGCCACACTCGGAAACATCACTGGAATGGTACAGATGGGCTCCATCCTTGGAGCTTTGATCGCTTTCTACCTTACCGACAAAATTGGAAGACTGTGGGCCACAAGAGAACTGTGCCTTCTCTGGGTCATCGGCATCGTCATGTTCCTCTGTGCTTCTCTCAACGGCAGTTTGGGACTGGTCTACGCCGGCAGATTCATTGCAGGTATCGGTATCGGACAAACCACCGTCGTCGCCCCGACTTACTTGGCCGAGATCGCCCCACGCACCGTCCGTGGTTTCTGCGTCTGCATGTTCTCCGGAGCGGTCTACCTGGGAATCATGCTCGCCTACTTCGCATCGTGGGGCAGCAACCTCCACATCTCGGGCGACTCTGAACTCCAGTGGGTTGTGCCCAACATGATGCACATCTACTTCGCGGTGATCATCGCCATCACCAGCTTCTTCGCCATCGAATCGCCGCGTTGGTTGGTAAAGGTTGGAAAGCACGAACAGGCTGCCACCAACCTCGCCAAGCTCCGCAACCTGGACGAGTCTCACTGGTACGTCCAGAGCGAGCTCATTGACATCAACGACCAGCTCGACCGTGAGCGCGAGGCCACCAAGGGCACATCATGGCTCGGCCCCGTCCGTGAGCTGTTCAGCAGCAAGTCCAACCTCTACCGCATGCAGCTCTCGATCATGTCCCAGCTATTGGGCCAGTGGTCTGGCGCTTCGTCCATCACGATCTACGCTGCGTAAGTTGCACAATGAATCCGATAGAAAACCGAACAAACACTGACATGCCGTTACAGTAAGTACTTCGCCATGATGGGAACCCACGGCGACAAAGAAAAGCTCTTCGCAACCGCCATCTTCGGCGTTGTCAAGTTCGTCTCGGCAATGCTCTGCGCCTTCTTCCTCATCGACTACATCGGCCGCAAGCGTTCGCTCATGATCGGCATCACTTGCCAGTTCTTCGCCATGCTGTACATGGCGATCTTCTTGATCATGGACACCGGTATCGGCGAGGATGGCTACGTCCCGACCGGCTCGGTCAAGGCTGCAGCGACATGTGCCATTGTTATGATTTACATTTCCGGCTTCGGGTAAGTCCATCGCTCTCTTGCGACAAATCGATACATCCTTACTGACTTTGCGTTCTAGATGGGCCCTCGGCTGGAACTCCATCCAATACCTCATTAACTCCGAGATCTACCCCCTCAGACTCCGTGCCCTCGGTGGCTCATTCGCCATGACCTTCCACTTCGTCAACCGTACGTCCCCTCCATCAATCGATCAAAAGTCCTCACAACTAACACCCAACTCCAGAATACGGCAACTCCAAAGCCGTCCCCCTCATGTTCATCTCCATGTCGACCGGCGGCACCATGTTCTTCTTCGTCGCCGTCACCGCCATCGGCCTCGGCTGGGTCTACTTCTTCCTGCCCGAGCTCGCCAACAAGAGCCTCGAGTCCGTCGACGCTGTCTTCAACCTTCCCTGGTACCAGATTGGCCGCCGCGGCAAGGAGCTCACCCAGGGCATCGGTGGAGCTGCTGAGACGTACGGCGAGGACAAGGAGAAGATGGATATGGTGGAGAATGTGGCTGAGGTGCACCCTGATAGAAGGGTGTAAAGGTCTTGACGACTCGGCGCATCCTTTGACTCACTTGACCCTGGTTAGGAAAGGGGTTTTATGATTATTAACGAATTTTGAATGGATATGTATATAGAAGTCACCTTGAGGTGGGCTTCAAAAAATATTCTTTATGAACAAACAATTGATTCAAAACCACTTTTCGTTTCATTGCTTTCGTTGGCACGAAAGACCAACGAACGTTGAGTATCCTACTCATGCCGCAATGCAAACAAACGACTAAGTACTTCTCTCCATTCGCCAGTCGATCTCCAATCTTCCGGCAAGATCGAGCAGACCAGCCTACGTTCTAACTCCAGCTCGGTCGAAGAATATCCAAATCGCCATCGCAATCACTCGCAACTCTGATCTAAACAGGATAAGAAAAACCCTCCCTTGACCCCAAAATGCCTCTTATCAGTCTCGGATCTTCGTTCGAATAGCCAAGCGAGAACAAAAACGCCAAAAGCAGAACCCATTCAAGTCAAGCTGACCCATGCAGGTCTTTCCAAAAAAAAAAAAACCCCCCAGGCCGATACGCCTTTGATCAATCAATCAATCCAATCAATCACATCTGTCTCATCGCCTCTCTCGCCTCCTCACTTCCCGCCAAACAGCCTGTCGTACTTGACCTCGCTCAAGTTCGCGAACCGCCCACTCGCATTCGCCTTCCAGTGGCGCGCGGCCAGCTCCTTCTTCTGATCAACGTAAGCCGTCAGCTTTCCCTTGGGAGTGCCTTCGCCGGCAAAGATGGACGGGTAGGCGGCCATGAACTCCTCGAGGTGAGAGTTCATCTTGTCGCTCTCTCTGGCAGAGGTCAGGCCGGTAACAGGAACGTTCTTGGTTTCGAAATTGCCAGTGGTGATATCAGTGACGATCGTCTTCTCCAGCTCCAGCTCCCCGACTCTATGCTGCATGTACTTCGGGTGACTCCCATCAGTACCCTCGAGGGAAGCAAGCATCGAGTCGAGAACAAGAGTCATGGCCGCAGCATCGTCACCAACACCTGCCTCCTGCTGTCCGGCTCCGAACTCCTTTACGGCCCAACTGACGCGATCGGCCATGAACCCCAGCTCATACTTGAGGTCATAGACCGAATCGCACACTCCAGCCTCACCCATCAACTCTTCAACAGCATCCCTACCCCTGACCTCAGTGAAGCGCGAGTTGACGAAGTCGCCGCCCTGCTTGATCTTAGCCTCCCAGAACCCATCCGCAGCACCGTCCTTTGAAGTCGCAGCATCCTTGCCATCGTGCGCGGTGGTCTGCTCGCGGCGCCAGCGCACCCAGATTCCCTTGCTCTCGAGGGCGCCGTTGCGGTCAAAGTACTTGTCTGTGACGCGCTTGCGAGGGAGGCGGGCGAGGGTGATGCGAGGGAGGGAGGTGTTGTCGGTTGTGCTGAATTTAGAGGGCGGGATGGTGAGAATTTCGTTCTTGGGGTTCTCGAGGGCGTATTTGATGAGAAGAGGTGTGGGAACGAACTTGCGCTCGATTTCGAGTTTGGAGGTGAGGGTGCGGGTGAGGAGGTTTTTGGTTGGGGTGGACATGGTTGCTGGGTTTGGGAGGGTCGGGTTGGGGTTTCTTTTATTGGGTCGAGGGTTGTGGTATGACGGTGGTTGCTTGCGGGTGGTGTCGATGATACCGGGAAGCTGTTCAGTTGGTTGTCGAGGATGGTGTCGTGGTATTGTGGCGTGGTGGAGGTCGAGTGGTGGTGGTGGGTGGTATTGAGAAATGGCTCTGAGTGGTTTTTGTTACGTGGCGGGTGTTTGTAGCTTGACTGCCGGACGCTTCTTCTGTTACCTTAACGTGGTTGTACTATGACATCGGAGGTGCTTCTTGTTAGTGAAGTATGTCGCAAAAATTCGAGAAGTGGAGCGACACTCTTTCACTGACAGTTCCATGGGTTGCAACGACTCAAGACTAAGGTACCCAGACGCAGTGACTTAGGCATATTCGCATTTCGAAAGCAGACTTCTAATTGTCAAACGCTAGAGAACAATGTCAATCGACTTCTATTCGGCACCTCCATTGCCGCCTGACAGCGAATCCATTGCGGTCCCAAGTCCTTGCACGACCGCCATCGGGTTGAGAGTCAACAGTCCAATGCCAGAAGTTGTCAAGCCAGCCAAGAGAGTGATGATCGGCATCAGCGAGGTCTCTTTCTTGCTCGGTTTGGCTTGTTGCATTTGCTGCAATTGCGCTTGGAGGGCCTCGGCGTGTTGCTGCTGCTGCTTTCTTTCGGAAGCGAATACCTCTTCCATCTGCTGAAGCTTCTTGTCAAGCTTTTCTGTCTCGTCCTTGGCACGCTCTGCTTCTGTTGTCTTTTGCGCTTTGAGCATGTCGTGCATACGTTGCTCGGCCTCTTCACGCTGTCTCTCGTACATCTCCCGCTCCTTACGGTGGCTCTCGACGTCCTTTTCTTGTTCTTCTTGCAGATGATCAAGCTCGCTTTGCCGGGCAGCGTACTCGGCTTGTCTCTGACGCTTTTCCTCTTGCAGCTCATGCACCATCACTGCATACTCCGCGGTCTTCTCCTCGCAGAGCTTCTCAAAAGTGATCTTCAAGTTCTCTTGAGCTTCGCCTGCCTTTTGCAGCTTCTTCTCAAGATCATCTCGCTGCTCTTTCAAGACTTCGGCAAGCTGCATGTCGCGCTCCTTCAGGGCTTCATCGTATGACTCCTGGATGTCGGTGAGCTGCTCCTCGAACTTCTTCTTCGCAAGTGTCAGCTCTTTCTCGACTTCCTGACCGGCAGCAGTGTCCTCCAGAGACTTCTTGTCGTCGACCATTTCCTTCTGGATCTCCAGCAAGACCGGTCCGCCCTGGGCACGACGCTGGATCAAGTCTTCGATCATTTCGAGAGCACACTCCTTGGTGCCGTCGTGTCGAACGACCGAGCTGCCTCGCTCACACATGAGACCCCACCAATCTTTGCGCGACGTGAGTTCATTCTCCCTAGCAACACCGGTGTCGTAGGAGAGGTTGGGTCCGTTCAGATTCTTCCACATCGTTGTCGCCAATTTGATGTATTGGAAGGCGTTCTCACCGCACAGCTTCTTGAACGTTGTCAAATTCCTGAGACTAGAGCCAGACATGCGGTCGTCGGTGATTCGGTGGAGGTAGATAATCCCGCTCAACTGGACGGTGTTGTTCTTGTAGGTCTCGCCGAGCCAGAAAGCCAGCTGTTTGAGCACATCGGTGTCTATCGATGTTAGTGTTTCCATTAATTGTTCGAATCGTACAGACAAACCTGTTCTGTGGGTGTCATCGAATCCTGGCGTGTCTATAAGGTACACGCGACGAGTGTCCTTGTAGATGAAAGAATGGATTTCGATCTCCGCGGTGCCTATAATGGTAAGTCGTTGCCCGCTAGCTATGCTGACTGGTCTCTTACAGGATGTCAACTCGTGGCCAATGCGGACAGGACCATCAGAGAGGAGAGACACAAGAGTGCTCTTTCCTGATCCGGTCACGCCCATCAATGCGATGACAATGTCCTCCTTCTTGAGGTTGCTCATCTGAGCGATCCCGGCGTCCGTCATGGTGAGTTGGTGAAGTAACCTGCTTAGAGGTCGTTGGAATTTGGACGGAAACTGATCAAGATTTAGCGGAGTTGTCGTCGATAGCTAGTAGTGAGTAGAAAAAAACTGAAAGGCGGTACTGATGAGAAGTAAAGAGATGACAAACGTGAGGCGAAAATGTTCGATATGTGTAGGAAGCCCGATCTGAGCTGGCTGTTCTTACAGCAACGACATCGCCCAGTCCAGCAGTATGCCAACGGAGGCTGTGGTACATGCAACCAGGCCGGTTGATATTCAGGTACAGCCTCGATAAGGCCGCAAGCCACGAGCTAGGCTTGGTGAGTAGCGAAGGCCGCCCTCAGCCTTCGCTTGAGGCGGAATAGTGGCACGCACACCAGCTCTTTTTAGCATCTCTGGCATGCCGACGGTGGTATGATCGGCTTTTGGCTATTGGAATCATGCGTCTGGTGGTTACCAGGGCATATCCTCTGCATGCAGGCGCTGCGGCTGTATGGTTCGCTTCATGCTGAGCTGCGCTCGAGCTCATGGCATGTCTGCAGCCCAGCACACTGATGCTTCGTTGGGCTTGTCATTCTTTCGGTAATCTCTTGATGTCGTCAGGTGTCTGCGATACCGCACTTGCCGAAGTTGGAGAGAGAAGACCTCTTCCCCTGCTGGCGTGATTCCCAGCCCCTTCGGCAATTGAGGCCGAATCGGGCCGGTCGGCGAAGTCTCAACTTTCCAAAACGCCAGCGCCTCCAGGGCTCGCTTAAGCATCTTCGACACAGCACACGACTGGCCACATGATCAAGCAGAGTCATGGCCTCATACCAGGGTAGGACGCCGACCAGGTATCTGCAGCATCTGATTGGAACACGCGTCTGTTCAAGGCACGGCTGAAGCCTTCCGCCTCTCTTTACGGTCATGGTAAACGACGACTCGAGAACGAAGGATCTCACCGGTCACACATGACACATGACTAATCAATATAGTTGCTCTCTTAGCGAGATCGACGCTCTCATGATGGCGGATGTTTCCCAGGACCAGGATCCCGTCTAGCATCGATCCGATTCCCAAGACTTCCAGTGGCATGATCGCCGGTGCCATCAATGATACTGTACCTGATGGTCGCATGGCGAGTCCACTGTTCACGGCATCCCCGAAGGCGGCCTTCCTATGCGTTCATGCAGGGCGTCGCGTGGCTTGCAGCCATATGTCCAAAATGGAGTCTACGGCGCCTGTAGGTCGACAGCTAGGTCTGAGATGCTTCACTGTCGCTTCGTGCCTTATGTATGCTTCATCCTCACTTACAGATCACCGTGAAACTTACAACTGAGTGACGCATCCGGTGGCACTCATGGTAAGATACGGCTTTACACGTCAACAAGATCGACTTGTCGAGAGCGACCCAATGGCTTCTCCGCCGCTTCCGTACATGGCTCCGATCGCGGGTGAAGCTCAGGATCCGCCGAACGAGACATCAACGAAAGTCGACCAACGTGCTTTCAGAGATGGGTACGAGCCAGCGGAAGGAGATGTATTCATTGCAGTGCTCGGGCAGACCGGAGCCGGAAAGTCGACCTTCATAAGCAAATGCTCCGAGAAGGAGGTCTCCATCGGCCACAACTTGCAAGCCTGCACGCAAGAAGTTGGAGTCTTTCTCTGCAAGTCCCGAGACTCCAACCGACACTACTATCTTGTAGATACGCCTGGATTCGACGACACCGATCGATCGGACACCGAGGTGCTTCGCGAGATCGCTTCTTGGCTGACAGCGTCGTACTCAAATTCAATCAAACTACATGGAATTATCTATCTGCACCGCATCACAGACCCTCGCATGCAGGGATCAGGTCTGCGCAACCTCCACATGTTCAAAAAGCTCTGCGGAGACAAGAACCTCAGCAATGTCATCATGGCGACAAACCAGTGGGAACGGGTTTCTGAAGCAGACGGTGCTGAGCGAGAACGGCAGCTGAAGGAGACGCCGCACTTCTGGGGCTACATGATCGATCGCGGCAGCCAGATGCATAGACACTACAACACGCGAGAGTCCGCTCTCCGCCTGATCGACAGCCTAGTCGGTGGCACTGCTGCGAGACCCAAGATCGTCCTTGATATCCAGAAACAGATGGTCGACGAAGGCAAAGACCTTGCCAATACCGGGGCGGGTCAAGCTGTTGACGATGCAATCTCCAAGGAGCGCCAGCGTTTCGCCAAAGAAATCGCCGAATCTCAAGCAGATATCCGAGAAGCTCTGGCATCACGGGATCGGGACACCGCCAGCATCCTGGAACAGCACCAAAAGGAAATGAATGAGCGGGTCCAAAAGCTTGACAAGGAGCATGCCGCGTTGCAAGTCAGCCTGGAGCGCCTCCAAGAGGAAAGGTTCGCAAAGATGAAAAAGGCTCTAGAAGAGGCTGAAAGGGTCAGCGCCGAAGCCAGGGAGTTGATGGAGGAGCAGAAGCGGGAGCAAAAACTGAAGCAGAAAGCGCTCGAGGATCAGATCAAAGCAAAAGACGATGCCGCCGCCAAGCACAAGCAAGAGATGGCTGATCTGCAAGCGAAAGTCGAAGCCATGCAGCTTCCTAAAGTACCTTCGGTGGGCAAGTATGCGACCGCGCTCTACGACTTTGACCCCGTATACGACGGCGACCTGGCTTTCAAGAAGGGCGATCGCATTCGCATTTTAAAACAAACGGATTCGACAGACGAGTGGTGGGAGGGAGAGCTTGGTACCGCCAAAGGCATTTTCCCGGCCAACTACACAGAGTTGGAACCCATCGAGCCCGAAGCCAAGGCAACACCCGAAGTCAAGGCAACACCCCAAGCAAAGATAACACCCGAACCCAAGGTAGTTCCCAAAATCGTTGCCGCAGACAAGCCCAGGATACGCTCCTCTCCCGGAATGAACAGTCTCACGCGTTGGCCCGCCAGCATCACTTTGTGGGGCGACAGCTACTTCCTCGTCGCCGGCCTCTCCGACATGAGTGGAAATGTCCCAAAAGATGTGGATGCCAGCCGCCTGCCGGACAACAACAACAACGGCAATCGCTACGCGGTCTTTGGCGAAAACGGATCGCACTACTTCCACTACCACGATGAGGTGATGCGATGCTGGACGCTTCGCAGCGACAACTTCGCCACGGAATACCCAGAGGCAGAGAATTACCTCACCACGTATAAGCAATTTGGTTGCCCCACGTGCGTCTCTCTCGGCAAAGAGGGGATGTACTTCATACGGACAGCCTATGGTGCCTCTTACAACATCCCCAAAGACGCCGAAGACGTTCTCGACATAGCGAAGGTCGAAAAGTTCTACTTTGGCAACGGCGGCGCTTGGGTGGCGGTCCAGTACGACGGCGACATAAGTTGGGACATGAAATTCAAACACATTGGGTTGGCCGAAAAACTCACAGAGGGCTACGGCAAAAAGCTGAAGATCCAAACCCTGGCCATGAATCCCGAGGACGAAAACCAGTACATAATCCTTTGGAAAAATGGCCTGGGAGCTTACAGTCTCGGTGCGCGCGGGAACATCGATCCTTTTGAGCTTGAGGAACATTTCACGAAGAACTTCGGATGCGTTTGGCCCGAACAGTAAGTCCAGTATCGTACTCCACACGCGCACTGTTCAAAATCTAACCTCACAGCGTAGCTTGAATGTAGACTGGGCGGCGCTCTTGCAATCATACATAAAGAAGTGATTGCTCTCCGGAATTGGCTGATGTCACGACTCTACGAAACGATCGTCTTTTCCCAGCGCCACTTTCTCCAAAATCCAGCCATGCCGCTCATGCAAATCCCTTGTCCCGCCTAGTCTTCACGCTCACTTGCGCCCAGCTCCCCCAACAAAAAACCCACTTTAGCCTTGAGCGCCTCCCACGTCACTTCCGTGTCCGTCTCAGTCCCGACGCGAACGACCTTGTTGACATAGAACTCCAAAACCGGCCTGTTCGAAAGCTCGAACTCGTCGTACCTGCCAAGAAAGACTTCCACGCTGTCGTCCTCCGCACGTCTGCGCTTCAGGAATCGAGCCTCAGCCAGGTCGCGAGGGCAGTCGAAGAACAGAACCATGCTCGGATCACCGTGTTTGGAATGCCCCAGCGGGATGGACTTTGGATCGCGAGGGAAGCCATCGATCAGGATGATTGGAATTCCAGAACTGCTCAAGGCGGCGGCTTGGCGGATGTCGTTCACGGCATCGTCTATGATCGAGATGATGGTCGAGGGAGGAAGAAGCGAACGGAGCTGGAGCAGTCTCTTCATCTCCTTGGCAGGCAGTCCGCCGAAAGTCTGCTGAGCGTTCAGTTCGAGGAGGCGGCGCAGGTGGTCGCCGACGGAGAGGTGGTGGATGTTTGTGTAGTGCTTGGCGAGGAGGGCGCAGAGCGTGCCTTTGCCAGCGCCGGGAGCGCCTACAACGTAGATGATGATCGATTTTGGCGCTTGCTTGTTAGGGGGAGACTCGCTTGTCTGGGTCGATGCTTCTGTGGTGGGCGACATCGTTCGGGTGGTGAGGTTTGGGAGATGCGGTTGGGTTTGTGGTTGTGTGGTTGAGAAGCGGAGAGAGCGGATCATGAACGTCTTATATGTGGTGGCGTCGAAGACTGATCGGAATCATTCACGCTTGAGTGAGGTGTGATGAAAGGACATCGGAGCATGTGAAGCCTTTCCCTTGAGACAACCGCCGTCTTGATTCAACCCTCTAACGCCTTCCATTTCTCTACTGAAGAACTATTAGTGTCTTTCTCCTGAGCAAATTCCAGAATGGACCTCTTCAAGAACTCCGCTTACACAAAAGTGTTTGTGTCACGATGTCTTCCCCGTTCCACCCAGCGATTGCTATGTGGCACAAGCAGCAACTGTCTTGAGTGTCTGTATAATTGTCAATAGCAATCGATGCAAGGTCACACACTTGTTGTATAAGAACCTCCCTGCGCCAGATCTACTGGTGGACCAAACTCCGCAGCACCAACGATTGGAGATCCTCAAAAGATGGGCTTCACAATCGCACTCCTCTCGTCCCCCGTGGCACATATCGCCATCCTCTTATGCATCCTGACATTCTCCGTCCACCTCCTCTTCCTCAAACACTACGAAGCGAGCCGCACCAAACCCATCTCAGTCAACTACCACTTCACGCGCAAATGCAACAAAACCTGCAAGTTCTGCTTCCACACCGAAAAGTCCTCCCACGTCGCCTCCGAGGATGAGATGATGCACGGCTTGCGACTGTTGAAAGAAGCTGGGATGCGCAAGATCAATTTCGCCGGTGGCGAGCCTTTCCTGTATCCGAGCAAGCTGGGCTGGCTTTGTCGGTATTGCAAGGAGGTGCTGGGGTTGGAGAGTGTTTCGATTATCACGAATGGGACCAAGGTTACGGAGAAGTGGTTGGAGCAGTGGGGTGGGTTTGTGGATGTGATGGGGGTTAGTTGTGATAGTTTTGATGAGAGGACGGGTGAGTACTTTCTGGAGTGAGATGATTTTGTGGGAACCATGCTGACAATCTCGCAGTAATTTCAAAACTGCTCAAGTCCAGAAGACATGGATTCATCCGCTGACCTATTTCATTAGAACGAGCTCATCGGCCGCGGAACCAGCGAAAACGTCAAACAGCTCTTCCGCATCCGCGACTGGTGCCGAGCACTGGGGATCAAGTTCAAGCTGAACACAGTCGTCTGCGACCTCAACTGGCAAGAAAACATGGCATCCGTCATTCAAGACCTACAACCCTTCCGCTGGAAGGTCTTCCAAGTTCTCTTTGTCGAAGATGAGAACGACGCCAGCACCTCCGATACAGTCCAGGATCAGCGCAAACGGGACGCCAGAGCACTGCTCATCAGCCAGGAGCAATTCGAGGTCTTCTGCGAGAAGCATCGGCACCTAGAGGCTTTCGTTCCGGAGCCCAACGACCTCATGGCTTCGAGCTATCTCATCTTGGATGAGTACTTGTGCTTCCTGGACAAGGGGAGTGGGAGGGAAAGGCAGTCGAGATCGATTCTGGACGTGGGAGTGGCTGAGGCGCTTGAGGAGATCAACTTTGACAAGGACGCGTTTGTCAAGAGGGGTGGGCTGTATGCGTGGAGCAAGGAGGTAGATGAGGAAGGCTGCGGGTCTGCGGAACCGAAGGAGCTCGAGTGGTAGGAGGAAAGACGAGCTGTACTGGACATGGAGTGGTAGTGCATAGAGGCCATCAAGAGTCGTATTCAATGTTCACATGCTTGTCTTCTGTGGTCTCTGCTCAGTCTTTAATTCCGAGTGAAACGGCGCCCAGGTTGCTCGTAAGGACATACCTTTGGCAGTACCAGCCTTGGGAGGGTATTGCTTGCCATCGACGGCGAACTTGGGTGCGCATTGGCACCAATCGGCCTCGTCAATGGCATCCATCACCCTGGGGACATGGAGGCCGCATCCAAACCAGGAAGACTTGGCTGTGATCCGGTTAGTCGAGGCTGCTGGAGTGGACGACATTGATGGTCAGTGGGGAGGAAGCTTACAGCAGGTAGGGCAGGCCTGTGGCTTGCACATCTTGATGGTATCTGCAATCGTGTCTTGTTTCAATGTTGTAAATTGTTGTACAATAAGTGCAGCTGCTCTTTCTTTCTTTCTTGTCACGGCTTCTTCTATCAAACCGCCTGTTAGGGTTAGGGTTGACCGCGACAGCTTCGCGTCTTTTTGACAGACTGTGCTAGATACCTACCTGATCATCATCACGAACCTCGACACAAGATTATCGAGTAGGCGTGCGCCGTGGAGAGTTCCACAACGGTCGCGTTCTCATCACAGTACTCAACACTACCATAAATCATCTGCACACAAGGCCATGTCAAAGGATGGTTCAGACAAAGATTGAGCTGCGCGTACCGTGGCCATCGGTCTACACAAACGAAGTAAAGGCTAGGCCGGAGAATACTGATCGTAACATTAGGTGGTCCAAATCCCGAAGAGCCACAACCTCTGCAGCAAGAATTGGTCGCTCAGCGCCTCACAGCCGGATACCGTTGAGCTTCACCAGGATCTGTATTCTTGCTTAGCCGATGTCTCTCGCTCACAGGGTTGGGTCCATGGAAAACGCGAATGGCTCACCTTTTCGATATATCTTACGCCCATCAACACGCCGTCCTCATCCTCGAATTCTGCTCGGTCACCGAAATCGATATTGTCTTCGTCCAGGCACGTGAGGCAGTTCACCACGACGTCTTTGAACACAGTCCCCATGGAGAGCGAAAGCTGGGTCTCTGCAAGGTGGACCAAGTGGTTTTTCACAGCGCTCGGGTGCTGCTCTCGAAAGTTCTCCCCATCGAGATGGAGAGCCGCTACAGCAGCCTGAGACTCGCCCTCAGCATCATACTCCAGAAAAGAGTCCCACAGTCCAATCTCAAGCAGACACACGCCGAGGCCGTAAATGTCATGCTGCATACAATAGTCTTCACTCGGAACTGCGCCCTGCCTGTCTGGATGCCGGTAGAGATCTTTCGACCATGTCGAGTCTCCTTGTCGGTAAGTTCGCCCGTCCGCCGTGCGAACTTGCTCAAATCCAATCAGGTATAGCGAACCGAGCCTAGTATCTGTGCTTCCGAATTCAATCAGGTTCTCCGGTCGTACATTCTTGTGGACAAACCCAAGCGTGTGCACAAAGCCGACGGCGTTCGCTACTTGTCTCGCAAAGGCAAAGCGATCCGTCAGACTGTGCGGCGTTCGCTTCTTTAGGTGATCCCGGAGGCTTCGCGGACTTTGAGAAGAAGCATCCGGAGTATCGAAAACAAGATTGAGCGCCTCAGGACTGCTCGCATCACCAGGCAGTCGGATGAACCCCCGACATCTGAGGATGTTGAAGACGGAAGGGTCGACACTAGCAAGTTTGGATGCGAGGCCGCGTACGTTTCTCATCAAGATGTCGCGATCTGTATCGTTGTAAGGTATCGGGTCGATTACGACCCACTTGGTCGACTTTGGCCGCGGGAGAAGCTTCGCGGTAGAGTGTGAGATATCCTTTGCGCGCGAGAACTCCAGAGCATCACCTGGTAGGAGAAGACTTTTTGTGGCGGATCGCCCTGGTCCAATGGCGGTCCTCACACTGGCAGCACTTTTGATGACTGCCCCACCAGGGTGGGATTCCAGCTTTTCGTCGACGATCTGACCGGATTTGTGGGTAAATCGCATGGCCAGGAACCATGGGGGTTCGAAGATCGTTTGCCACGCCTGAAGCTCATCAATACATTCATCAAGACTGATCTTGGTGCGTATGTACTTCCAACGCTTCACCTCGCTGGGCCGGGTGGCGTCCGGTTTGTCCAAAAGCGAGTCAAGCTTCGTGCACGCACGATTTAGCTTTCCTGCGAGAACTTCCAAGGTTTCTTCTTGTATGGACCGATATTCCACACTAAAGGTGCTTTCTATTTCTTTCATGAGATCAAGCTGCAGGTGGATTCGAGACCATATGCTCAACACATGGACGATGCGCTCGTTGACCTCGGTTCCAGCAGCCCGGAAACTTCGGCATGCCTTCACCAAAATATTCCCGTACCTGGTGCAGGTGTCAGTCATACCAGTACACATCGTGGCTTACAAGACCGTCGAAGGCCACCTTACTTCAGGCAGGCATCTATCGCGCCTATGACACCCAAAGCCAGCCCTGCCGCTTCCATAATCACTGGCCACAGACAGCCACCCGCTGTCTCACGAAACCCAGCACAACGATTCCGAGATAAATGTTCTCAACGACGAGGTTTGTGAAATCGATGAGCTGAAATCTGAGCTTGTATACTCGTACTTGTACGGATATGAGCGGGTTGGCTTCATCAAACTCGTCTTTTCGGTTGGGCGCAGTCATGCACGCTTAGAACCGCTTTATCTGCCCTAAAGCTCGCTAACCTACATTATAGCCCCACTTCTAATTGGGGCTGAAGTCGTATCACAAGATTTAATAAGCCTACGCAAGAAACGCAAGGAAGTTCACCGGAGCTGTGCGCGGAGTACCCGGGCGGTGCAGTCGCCTAAATGCGCAGTGTTCAGCTCGATCGACGCTTACAATTTCGGTGGCGACTAAGCCTGCGGCCTATCTATATGGACACCCCCGAGGTGTTTCCAGCTTACCGGCAACTACAATGTCATCGAATCTCGATTCCCTCGTGGCTGCAACACGGCTCAGCGTTCGTTTCTCGTCAGACAAGAGCAATTATTTTCAAAGCACCTCGACGCTTGCGAAGACAGCCCAGCCCAGCAACAGGTACACAACGCAGAATGTACAATGGCAACGCGAATACAAACACCTGGGAGGAGGCACGTTTGGTCAGGTTTATTTGGAAAGATGCATGGAGCCAGGACGGACGGAAGAGAAGCGTGCGGTCAAGAAGATCAAGAAGATTGGCTCTATTGATTATGAGAGAGAGTTGGGAGTGCTAGCCCTGCTCTCTTACAAGAAAAGAGTAAACTCACCATTTCGTGTCCGTCTGGCTACACTGATTGATTCCTGTTGCAGTACCGAGATTACTTTGTTCACTTCATTGGCTGGTTTGAGACGGACATGCATATCTACATCGCCATGGACTACCACGAACTCGGCTCACTCGATCAGTACCTGGGTCTGAAGCAACATCATCTACCGGAGCCAGAGGCGAAGACCATATTGGAACAGGTGCTCAAGGCCCTGGAATACATGCATGGGCTCAAAATCATGCATAGGGATCTGAAGCCAGCCGTGTGTCCATCTCCACCCAATCCTTTTGCGCTTGGCTGATACGTTTTCGCACAGAATGTTCTTGTAGTCGCTACTGGCCCTCAATGGTGGGTAAAGCTTGCAGACTTTGGATTCAGCAAGAAAGCTATCAACAGTCACGCAATGGCACAAACTGGAGGAGGCACGCCTTTGTACATGGCTCCAGAAATGCAAGGCGTCATCCGAAACGGCACTTACAAGAGGTCTGGAAGCGTGACCTATACCGAGGCCGTAGATATTTGGGCCGTTGGTGTCATGGCTTTCCAGATCCTCGCAGGAAGCCACCCATTCTTCCCTGGCGAGATCGAGGACTACGCCAGAGGCGAGCTGCACTTCCCAGACAAGCGATTGCGTCGAACCGCAGTCAGTAATGAGGCGTGCGAATTCGTGCGAAGCTTGCTCGCCCCACGGCCGGCCGACCGGCCGAATGCAAAAGAATGCCGGCAGAAATACTGGTTCCAGGCTCACGCAACATTTCCGGAAAATCCGACATTCACCTTAGACAGCGGCTCGGAGTACGACAGACCCATAGACGAGCTACATGAAGCCTCCGCGACGTGGGCAAGTGAACAAGTTTCTCGAGTCAAGATGCAAGAGCGGACTTCAACGTCTCACCAAGTCGCCACCAGTAAGACCGCACCGCTCAAATCTGTCACCCCGAAGCCAGCAATAAAAGTCTCCCCGAGTACCTTGATCACCGATACAAACGGGGCGACCAACAGAGTACAGACGACATGCCCAACAGAGCGGGACGAGCTGCCGGACCGCACGAACATGACAGACGCAAACTCCGCTGCGACCAAGATGTCCCCCTACCTCCATCCAAAGTCTCCGGAGCGTCCTTCTTCGTCGACAATACATTTGAGCAAAGCAGGTCGACATCCTCGACTGAAGACAAAGCTCCGTGACACGCAAAGCGATGAACCCGACAACTCTAGCGAGGCCGAAGGATATCTGTACGACAGCGTCCACCCACACGCGTCGAGCTCGAGTCGAGCATTTCCCAAGAGAGCTAATAAGATGCGCCTGGAGCGGAAACGGAATGTGTCCACAATTGCGAACGCCGCTCCGGAAAACAAAAAGGCAAAATCTGAAGGAAACACTAAAGGCGACAACGGAGGTCTCAAACCCACCATTCCCAAGCCCACTTCCGACTCGCTGTCAACAAAGCGAACGCGAAACTCTCGATCCAGTCCAAAGCTAGATTCACCCTCGAATTCACGCCAATTGAAAGAGCATTCGTCAGAGGGTACGGTTGGAGATGTTAAAGACACTGCTTCGCCAGATGCCAACAAGGTTCGCGGTCGCGACACGTTATCTCAGGACGGCCAGGCGGAGCACCTGAAGACAAGCTTGAATAAAGCCTCAAGATCCCCGCGTCGGGTGTCGCCTGGCCGCAAGTCTACGGATGGCAGAGCTCAACACACGAAGCGAAGTGAGGAGCATCCAGCTCCGCTGTCGCGAGAGAGATCTGGATCGTCTACATCCCCTAGCAACGATATGGTAAAATCATCGCGCCGAGGGCACTTTCACGAGAGACGTCTCTCCTCTGAACACACTCCTATGTCACAAAGTGACGACTTTCTGCCACCACATCATCGCCGGACCAATGCGACAGCCCGACAAGCCACAAGACACAAGGACGAAAAGGCTCATACTTCTCCAGAGCCAACTGGCGCCCAACATGGAAGATCCCAGGGTTCCAAAGAAGACAAGAAAGCACTGGAATGCACCACACCAAGCGGACAGCGTGATGAAGCCTACCAGAAGGTCGCGTCACCGCCTTCGCATACGAAGGAGGGGGCTCGTGCAACGTCTCCTCGTCAGCCAAAGGTAGTGCGTTTCGCGTCCTCTGAAAGAGAAAATGATCGTGCGGAATTTCCACTCTCATTAATCGTACATTCCGCCTCGTCCGAAAGGGAACACGGTCGTGCGTCATCGCCGTACTACCCTAGACGTAGGCGAGAGCACAGGACGGCTAAAATCTCCCCATCCACTTCACCGGAGCCAAGCGGCCAGGACAGAGACAGACTGGAAGTCGTTCCACCAAGCAGACGCCGTGATGAAGCTTACAAGCAGGCTGCCGATCGATGCCGAAGAATCGTTCGTCACACAAAACATACGCTTTTCCCTCCGCAACCGAGAGGCCGGGCATATTCTCGCCCCGTCGTGTACAAGATATCCCCACTTATCCCCGGCATTTCCAGCAGACTTCTTGCGAAGATTGTTCACGCACTTCCAACAAGCGAACCGGACTCCATTCCAGGAAGCGAGTCAGACTACTATTACAGCACAGACAGTGAATCGGACTACAGCACAGAAAGTTGGTCGGACTACAGCACATGAAGTGACTCCGTCACATGAAGCTCCAACCATCTCTCTGACGGAATAAGATGGCTGGCCTGGCCGTGAGTGCCTGATTGGTTGACCGCTGGTCGTGATACTGACCCCGCTAACCGTGGTATTGCAGCCAAGGTGAACACAGAAGAAGGTCCACCAAGGTTGTCCAAACTGCCGCTACACTCTTGAAGACGAAATTGCCAAACTGGAAATTGGAAGACCTTGCTAGAGTTGGCGCAGCCCGGCTATCGATAGTAGTCTTTCGGCCACGTCGAGTCTCCTTTCAGTATCTAGCCGATCAATGAAGCGTCAAATCTCCTCGAGGGGATCCCGTCTATCTGTCACTTCTTAAATTGAGGGCGCCGCCCTCGCAAACAATCTTCCGCTCACACCATTCTTTCTACACCTTTGGATCTGCGCCGCTTTCGCATCAATCGCCTGAGAAGCCGCGGTGCTGAGAGCCAAAGCCACCAACAACCAATAACAGCGACTGTCAGAGGCGCAACAATGGCCACGTATAGCGACAGATTGGCACCCTCTAACATCGGCATGCTGAACACCGAAGCCAAAAATGTCCCGGGGAGGAACACCATAGTAAGTGCAGCAATGGTCTTCATCGCTGCTCCGTCGGCTTTGGCCTCTTCAGCAATCGCAGTGCTGGTCGTAGCATCTTGCTGTGTGACGAGATTGAAGACCTGCGAAAGCTTAGCCCACAACCGATGTAGTCCGCGACATCTGGCAATAGACTTACAAGATTCAACGTCGCGTCCTTGCGACATCTGCAACTTACAAGCCAGCGTTTCTGAGACTCTGCCGACTCCAAAAGATATCGAACCGAATCCGAAGTTTTGGTTGCAGCATTCAGAAGACCGATACCAGGAAGAGACTCCCGATATCGATCATGCGAAGCTTGCATCTGGCGCAGGATCATCGCAGTCATGTCGGCTTTAGCTATCAAGGGCTCGATCATTTGCGAGATGTAGTGGAGCTGGACGGTCATCTGCTCGAGATCTTCTTTGTGCCGCTGGTGTGATCGCCTGCTGATGCACTCGTCTACCAGATCCAGCTGGGTGTACAGGTCTCTCTTCAGCGGTGCGATGACTGACTGGCCGTCAAGAAACATTTCCTGAGCAATGAGGCAGTGGATCATGAAAGGGTCCTGTCGGTCGGCGGGCCCTGCGGCGCTGAAGCAAGCGGCGATGCGTCTTTTGATGTGCAGAGTCCTGGAGTGGCGGTCGCTTATCACTACGATGTAAGTTGTGGTCTTGTCGCTGAGATCGTGTGTCATGTGGACTTTGGGTGACAATACCCTCCTGTTGATCTGCCAATAAGGTTGTTGGCAGAAGAACTCTGTCAATGATTAGGTACATACATCAGAAGAGCGAGAGCGATTAGTGGCCTACCAAGAGACTGTTTGCGTCCGTGCTCGTCGTGCAGGGAGAAGTCTCCAGGAGCCATGGTGCTGAACTCCCCGAATATCGAACTCAGGAACTGCGGCGACATCTGAAACAGCTCTGCCATTTGAAGTACCCTCGCATGGCTCAACGATGATCGATAACCAAAGGAAGCCTGGCGGTCCGCTGGATCATTGTAACAAAAACTGTGAGTACGTTAGACATCGTTTTATCTCTGCATCCAAGCCGCGAGATTGGATACTAACAGGACTCGAAAAGTGACATGCTCTGTTGAAGGCTGGTTCTTGACGCTCTGCAGAGCAACGTCAGAGCAGCCTTTGCGAGACAGTATTTCGATAGCTCACATCAAAATAGGCCTGGCACTGCGTTTCGTCGACGATCTCCCGTTCGATCATCTTGCCATTGACTACCTCGCTGACATCCATTCGACTGACTGTGGCGTAGTTGTTCTCATTCGACATGATGCCTTGATAGTAGCCTATGTTGTGTAGAGAACCAATCAAGGCAGGATTGTTGGCCGGGTAGCGGTCGAGGTCCGCCTGGACAACCACCACCGGCTGAGTCCTGCTCCCTCTTCGCAGGCCGGTGGGGTTCGACATCATCATTGCCATGGCTGAAGAGACGGCCGGGGGGCTTTTCTCCAGCGGGTCTCTGCTTTCCATGGAGTCTCAGTATCAGCAAAGCTACACTGTCGCATATGGAGCGATTGTGAGAAACAATTAGCGCGAGTAACCGATGCTCCAGTCACAAGAATCGACAAGCGTACACCAAAGATAAGCCAGTGTTGAGTGTGGCGGTGTTCCTTGACCTGTCAGGCGAGGCCAGGCGACGAGCTAGTCTCGGTAAATCGCCAATCACCAAGCAGCTTGGTTCGACTTGCGTTGCTCATCCTTGACGGAGGGCACTTACGTCCGACAAGATCTTGATTAATGAAGGCACCTGGAGCACTTCACTGATGAAGCCTAAAGGCCTTCACGTCGATCGATCTGCGGCTGGATGATATTGCTTTATTAGAACAGATCATGTTGGTGGTATGAGAGTCTGAGCGCCCTTTCTGGCTTGCTGGCATACAAGCTGATCGGATGCATCTCTCGACAGACTCGAGATCCAAAATACACGTGAGAGTCAGTCGAAAGACGCGTCTGATGAATCGCTCGAATCGGATTGCGGCGAGCGCGGCCTCTCATTGGTCAGGATTCGTAGGGTCAGGGTTGGGGCTACTCTGCTCTCCACACATGATCTGGCAACAAGACTAATTTCTCAATATTACCGGATTTTAGGCTTCATCGACCTTCTTGGTCAACTCTTGGTTAGGTGTAGATGGTCTCATGCCTCAGACGGTGCAGAAAGACTACAAACAAGCGCTCTATCGCTGCAGATGCACATCAATGGATCGTTCGACCAATTCCCACCATGCCTTTCGGCTTCCGGCAAGACCGTTGAGAAAATGTCGGACGAAGCATAACAATGGAATCAACGCACAGGGAACGGTATGAGACGAGAGACCAAACCATCGAATGAGCGAGACGGATTGTTCACTAAACATTACACACCCCCAACCCCTCACAACTGATCCTGCCACTTAAACATCGGCTTAAAACCCAACTCCCTCTTCGCCTTCTCAATCGAAAGCAACGAATCATTCTCCCCCTCGGTCGGCTCATACTTAACCCCTGGGAATGCCGCTTCCACCAACTCCTTGTTCGCTTTCCGCATACAAGTATCCTCGGCCGCGATCAAATACTGATGGTGTCCCTTCAACCCGCTCTCCAGCGCCTTCGAAACACTCTGCCCACCGTCGCGAGCATCAATGTAGCCCCAGCAATTCCAGTACCTCGCCATGGGGTCCTCCTGCCAACCCTCGAAATTCGCGTACTCGGCCGGCAACATGACGTTGCTGAAGCGCAGAGAGATGATCTTTGCCTGCGGGTCCCAGCGGCAGAACTGGTCCGCGACAGTCTCGCCGACGAGTTTGGAGAGAGAGTAAGCGCTCTCCGGGCGGCGCTCGTGGTCTTCGGTGATGGGGAGGGAGGAAGGAGGGTGCGGGTCGAAAGGAATGCCGATAAGAGTCTCCGACGAAGCGAGCACGACATTCGTGATCCTCAGTTTACGGCAAGCTTCCAGCACGTTGTAAGTGCTCATCGTGTTGGTTCTGAACTGCCTGCTGCTGTTGGTCTGGCCGGGCGAAGGAATCGCCGCCAAGTGGACGACGGCGTCGACGCCGCTGTACGCCATGTCGATGGTCATGAAAGTCTCGAGGACGGCGCCCATGTCTTCGAGGTCGATCTCGACGAGTCTGTAAGCGCCGCCGAGACCCGACTTGCCGTCTTCGCTCGCGGTGGGAGGACGGCGGGTGTCCACCGAGATGACCTCCCAGCCCTCGTCCGAGAGGTATTTTACTGTTGCGCGGCCGAGTTTGCCGCTGCCGCCTGTGACGACGACGCGGCGGACGCGGTCGCCGCGTTTGGCCTCGCCGAGGGCGAGTTTGTCTGTGAAAGACGGGGGTGCTTGATTGTCGTTGCTCATCTTGAGGATGTGTTTTGGTTAAGACTTATGGTGGTTCGGTTTGGTGTCTGTAGAACCGAGCGTCAGCAGCAAATACGAGAGGGACAGAACAATATATATCATGATGCTCTGCGCCCCCGATTATTTCGCCCTACTCGGCAGGTCTAGAATCCAATGGTCCTATCTCGATGACATGTTGTGGCATGGTGTGGTGACGATGATCTACAAGAGCGGCAGTTGCCAAAGGACTTTCAATCATCCGAGATCCACACTCCACGAGAGCGGGTACGATACATTTACCCGTACCAAAACATTAGAAGAGTAGAACACGTGTCTCCCTGTCGGTGCTGACCAAGCAAGCACAAAGTATGAACCACATCCCGAATGTATGGCAAAGGGCAAGAAAGTCAGTATTAGACTCTACAAGAAATGGATGATCCATATGTTTCTGAATTGTATGGTTCTCGGCCATCATGATGTTTCCACGAGGTCTGATGATGACTACGACGACAACAGACCATACCAAACAAGAGTCAAAGGGCAGAAAAGACTAAACGCCGTACCTCCGTAAGAAACGATCAATCAATCAGATTTTCAATCTATATCCGAAATATAAGTAGCTTGGTCCTGGTAGTAGCTTTCCAGGTAGGTAGTATTCTCCAATCTAATGCAAATCCAACAACTCCTCAAAAGCTGTTCAATGCCCATCCAGTACGCCAACAGTGTCCGGTTCACTTTTTCTTTGGCCGCAATGCCAAAAAAAATGGAGATTGTCATGTACACCTTTGTTTTCTTCTTCTTCTTCTTCTTCTTGTTCTTCTCGACAAAAAGATGGGATGAGTAGCAGGTATGCAGACGCCAAAAACGCGGGATATCATCGTAGTAAGTCAAGCCAAAAATCATTCACACAAGGCGAGGGTCCTTCAGCCTCCTTCTTGTTTCGCCTTCGTCCCCATCTTCATCGTCTCGTGCTTCTTCTTCTTCAGAACAGGTGCAGTCGAGTCGGATGTCCAGACTCAACCACACCCATGAACCCAGTACTGAAATCCCATAGCGCCCAGCAAGAGCGCAACAGGGACCAGGTAGTGGAGGAGAGCTAGTCATAGTATTCGACATGAATTGCTCTGGTACCTACAAATATTGACAAAAAGACAATTAAATTAGCCAAAAGTGTTTTGTTGCGAAAAGCAGAAACTCATAACAAGCAAATCAAAAGTGAGCATCCGCATTGCAAAGTGAGTGTTGCGTTGACGTCTGTCTGTCTGTCTGTTTGTCGTCCGCCGGATTGCCAAAATGGCGAGCGAGTGTAATCTGTCTGCCTGCCAAAGCAAAGCATGACCGCCGACTGTGTGTTTGCGCTGAGAGATAACGACAGTGTAGTTCAAAAAGGACCACGGCATCGATCAATCAGAGCCTCTTGCTTTTTCCAAATCAAGGGTCCAAGTCGTCACAAGCCACCAGCGACGCCGACTCCGCCGATACCATAGATGTCATATGGGGTAAAGATGCCGAACCTTCTCAGCGCGAACACACAGGCAAGCGGTCAGCTTTCTTCGAGTCATCATCGGCGAGCCTGGGAAGGCAAAGCAGGCAGACAGGCAAGCGGACAGACAACAACGCAATAAGCTCACAAAGTATGACGCAGACACAAACACAACAAATCAAGTATAAGAAGGGGGAATAAAACTCACCATCTTTGCCCTTCGATCCGTCGGATCCACTCGGCAGTGATCTTCAAGCGTTGTCTGACCGTCGTAGTCGGGAGTAACTTGTACTTCTCCTCATCGCTGATGGGTAGCACGCTTGCGAACCAGAAAGGGAAGAGCGCCGGATCGCTAGGAGGCTGGCCGTGTGTGTCGAGAACACGTTGTTGTAGCCAGTTGGCACTTCTCGCCCGCATGCGTTCGATGAAAGAGCTGCCAATTCCCAGGAGTTCGCGTGTGGGCATGCGATTGAAATGCGCTTCCGCCGATTCCGGCGTGTGTGCGGGTATACCGCTGACCGTGGGCGGAGAGATTGGAAGTTGAGGTGTGGAGGTTTCGAGCGCCTCCAGGCGTTCTTCTTCCGCGGTGGAAACGTCGTCAAGGCGTTCGACTTTGCCAACAGAGTAGCCGTCATGGAGGCCGTGGGCGAGAACTCGGAATCGGTAGGCGCCGCGGCATTCGATGAGGCTGGTACCATCTGCCAGCATTTGATTGTGGACAATGTGCATCATGGTGCCGTATTGGTAGAAATGGACCGAGCCCAGTTCGCCTTGAGGTTCGCTGTAGCGGTTGTACATGAGCATTCCGAACTCGCGATTGCCTTCCATACAGCGTCGGAGCATGAGTCGATAACGGGGTTCGAAGATCCGCAAGAAGGTTGGCGTGTTGGGAAATCCGAGTGCGCAGACAAACAGAGGAGTGTTGAGGGCGCCTTCGCCACCGGTTTCTTCCTGGGCAATAGCTTGCCTTCGCGAAGCGACGGTCTGTGGGCATAGGGCGTCCAGGAGTGATGTGAGAGTTTTGTTGCTTGGATGACCTAGCAGAGAAGGTGGGAGACCGAGACCGCGGCGACAGACTGGACAGTGAAGTGAATGATCCAGAGTTCTTGTCAAGCAGATGCGACATAGGGTGTGACCGCAAGGTGTCGTAACGGGGTCCAAGAGGAGATTGTAGCAGACTTGACAATCCACATGTTGATGAGTTGCCTCGAGTATCTCTTGTAAGATGTCGTAGTCCAGAAGGTGTTGCGCCTCGTTGGTCGATGGCGACGAGTGATACAACAGGTCATTGGCTCTGTATAATTCGCCTTTCGCGGCCAGAGAGTATGTCGCCACCAGTCGTCCGCCCGGAAGAGTCTGAATATTGGCTTTCTCGTGCACCGGATCGCCGCTAACAATTTCGTCCCAGCGCACAAGCTCTTGCACCACAGTAGTCGTCTTGCCAGAGATTGAAAGCTGTCTTGCGACAATCTCCGCCACGGCATCCATGAGTTTGCTCACCGTGACATCGACCGAGCAGTCCATCGCGGGGTGCTCCTGACCGCAGTCCGCGAAAGGGCACTCGATCGCTTGTTTCCGGCCGGGAATATCGGGATAAGATACATTTTCGCGATCGTGTAGTTGTGGCACGCATTGTCGACAGAGAGTGTTGCCGCAAGGTAGAGTGACCGGTGTGCGGAAAGGCATCGAGCATAGCGGGCACTGGATCAGCCTGACCAGCGCCCGAGCATCTTCGTGGGCTGCTAGGCCGACCAGCGAGTTGTTGTCCGGTTCCACATCATCATTGCTCATAAAGTCGTCCGCGGGCGCCGACGCCGTGCTGGAGTATAGGGAAGTCGATCTGTGCGAATCTCCCTCTCCAGGAGGAGACTCGTGTGGAAGATCTCCCGCGGCAGCGTACAGCGCACTCATGCACGCTTATGTTGATTCTCGGGGAATCGCGCGCTCCATAGACCTCGGGTCGGGCGAGGCAACAGAAGATGGGTGGGCAGGGTAGACGTTCGTATGCGTGTCTTGGGCAATCGGTAGTAGGGTGTAAATGAGACAGTCGCCTCTGGAGGCTACCGGGAGGCAAGAGGCGTGTTGTTCCGGTATTGCGATGGTAGTCTGGCGGGGTTTGCGATGCCGATTGTCTATGACGTCGATGATTGGCCGCGTGGGATTTGGATTTAGAAAGGGTCCTGGTCCGGGAGAGAGGTCGTGGGTAAAAGGTAGATGGTGTCGGTGAGTCGGTGAGTTCGCAGGGTCTGACCAGCCTGTCGGGATGTGTGAAGAGCAGGTAGAGGTAGAGATGTAGAGATAAGAGGATGGACGTGTCGTTGGTGATGCGTTTGTAGGATAACAGGCGGGCTTGGGCTGATTTGCTGCAGGGTATCGAGGAAGAGTACTGTAGCAGAGAGAGGGCGCACGAGCAGAACAGGCGGGCGGCAGGCGTGTAATATTAGTGAGAGAAGCAGCAGCAGCAGTACTACTAATGGAGGCTGCCAGTATGCGCAGCACACAGCGCGTAGTCAACGACGACATGACTAAACAGTAGGATTAGAGTGCCTTCGATCGTGAGCCTCGCCGGACCTGGCACCGCAATCGAGAACATCGTGCTCATCGGGAGAGATACATCTTCGGCTTCTCTTGTCCCGTGTGGCGGCGTCGTTGATCTCGGCATCGCCCGCCACCCGATCGCACACGCACGTGATCCTCAGACATCGTCGACCTCACTTGCATTTACCGATGACCTGTTGACTCAGGCATTCCAGACTTCAAGATCGCCACCGCTATCCAGCTTGAGGCTTCATAGAACTCTTTGAATCATGTATAGTAGCTAGCAGCGCCCGCAAAATACTCAGACCTATAGATGCTCCTGCACTGCACCATGGAACAATAAGCCACCCAAAGCCTAGACCATCCGACGCCCCGATGTTTAACCCCCCAGACGACCCAGAACGCCATAGCAAACTCCAAACCCCATCAGCGCCATAGGAGAAAGTCCAAGAGAAACATCAACCGTCATCGTCTTCACTGGTACTCTCCTCCTCACTTCCACTCTCACTTTCACTCTCATCCTCATCTAACACAATCCTCCTCAACACACCCTTCTCAAACAAATCAATCACGAACCGCCACTGCTGCACTCCAAAGCGGTGACCGCTGAGAACTTCCAGCGCACGCTTGAATACAACATCGCTCGCAAATCCAGGCGCCTTCTTGCGGTGCTTGAGAGCATTGAGCTCGCCCACAGCCTTATTGGTCAAGACCGAGTTGCCCAGCTTGACGATCGAAGCGAGGATAGCGCTGTTTGCCGGGTCCGTGGCTTTCGAGTCTGTAGCGACTTCCAGCGGGCCAGGTCGCTGTTGGTTGCTGCGCGTGCGTGTGCGGACGCGGGACATGCTCGCCATCGCGGAAGAAGCGTTGATCGAGTTTACTGGTTTGGTGAACGGTCGGAGAGAGAAGAGCTTGTTGAAGTCCAGTGGCAGTGAGTAGCCCAGACTCTCGCCGAGGACGTTTACCGTGCCGTCCCAGCCGTACTCTGCAAGGATCTCTTGCCCGTGTAGACTACGTGAGATGAGACCCAGCACGTAAAATGCTGTACCGCGTAAGGTCATGACTTCGGAGGTTTCCGCGATCTGGACGATGTGCTTGACAACGTCTGTGTTCTCGAGGAAGGGGGCGCCGAGCTCCATGGAGCCGACATTGCCCACAGCCCAGAGACAGCCTTTGACCTTGAGAATGGTCTCGCAGTCCTCGCTTTCCGTGACGAAGTCTTGGATCGTCGCGGCGAATTCTTCAAAGTGACCTTTCGCCTTGAGCAGCTCACATCCTTCTGCGGTCCGCGAGAGCTCACGGTAGAAGTGGGGTGGAACGTGTCCGAAGTCCTGCGGCTCGATGCTATCCTCTAGCGTTGATTGTGGCTTCTCGGGAACATCGGCGAGTGCTCGTGCGAGTGATGCTTCGACGAGCGCGACATACGAGTCGTTGCGACCCAGGAACCAGTCATCCATCTCTTTGGTGATGTAGTCTAGCCCGTCTAGATAGTGATAGCCGATAGACGTCGACAGGAAGCGCAAGAGTAGCGGAGCACCGATCTCGCCAAGATGGTCCAGTGCTGGTCGACACTTGACAACATATTCCAATGATCTGATGTTGTTGCAAGCTTCCTCCAGAATCTTGATAGCTACTTCGCAGGCTTCGATTTCTGGGTCGTAAAGCTGGCTCACCAGCAACTTGATTGACCACTCTGCCGCGCCGCCGCCAATAGTCTGTGGCTCGATTGGCATCATGGCGTACTTGCGCAGGATCTTGGTGGCGGCAATTCGCATGTGCTTGGAGCCAGCAATCATGGCCTTGGCAAGAATGATTCTCGGGTGGCTGTCCAGGGTGTAGTCCAGGTTCGTCAGGAGAGTCATGATCAAGTCATCTCGATCCCGGAGTTCAACAATATGGTAGAGCATGTTGATGATACGCCATCGCTCAAGAATCTGCAAGCCCTTGCCATTGCTGCAAAGAACGCCGAGGAAGGCAAAGTAGCCGCCCACCAGTGTCTCGGATAGTCGTTCGGGCGAGAACAGCGGTGCTGTCGATGTGATCCCGCTCATGGGGTCCTTCTGTGCAAGGCACTCGGCGATTTGTGGGATGAGCTTGTTGTCGGCCAGATACTTTGCACTATCCGGGGTCTGTAGGAGGGTTCGTACGAGAGTGCATCCGGCTTTCACGTAACGCTGGTTGACTTTCGTATTGGGTGCATCGGAAAAGCGAAATTTGAACGGTCGCAGGAAGCCTAGCAGTCGGTGGACAAACTTCGTGATTCGGGTAGCTTCATCGAGACGCTTCGGATTTTGCATGGGTCCCTCGATGAGCGATTGGATCAGCGACCAATTCCACTTGTTGTAGTTGACCGTGTTGAGCACGCCAGTATCAAGCATCTTCTGTCTGAACTGTGCCTCATCCATTCCAGCTTCGACTTGTGACTTAGATGCTGCACGAGTCCGAGCGGCAGATCCGTCTTCCTTCGTCTGAATCTGCGATGCTTGTCCAGCTACAGAGCGATAGAGGGTACGATTGACTCGGTCGATTTCGTATACGCTTGCAGTGGCTTGTACCCGGCCTTCAGTCCTGAAATCGATTGCTGACGAGAACAAGCCAGGCATGACCTGCAACTCGGCGCTCCATGCACTTGGCAGCAAGTCGCCAGCCATTTTGAGTACCTTTGCAAGAAGCAGAGCCGTTTTCTTGCGTAGCTGCACACTCGGAGAAGTGCTCTCGGCATGCATAAGCGCTCTCAGTAGGCCTTGCCTGAGCAAAATCGCCAATGCCACGGCAATGAAGTGTTCGACCAGATTGCGCTTGTGGGGATCTTCTTCAGAACGCGAGGTTTCTGGTTGGGAGGCATCGTCGCCTCGAAGGTTTGTAACACGACCGTATGTCGTAAGCCTTCTGCCACCGATGAAGGAGCTTGCCCACGATGGGAATTGAATCCTCAGAATGTCTGCGATCAAATCCGTCACTGCGCTGCGCACGGAGGCGGTTGTGATGTACAGCGACGAGACTACTGATCGTACAGGAAGGAAATCATGTAGTGAGAGCGTCATCAATCCAGACCAGCTTTTGAACATGCCGGCGATGACTCTCGAGCTGATCTTCAGTCTTTCGTCTTGCCCATGAGAAGAACCTTGTGGCGGCTCGGTAAAGGACGCAAATGCAGAACTAAATTCGAATCCATTCCGTAGCATGCCTCGACGTGCCGGGAGATCCATAAGGTGCATGAACGGGGTGATGAGAGTTTCTGGTGCGTGATATGCCCCATTGCCCATGGACTCAGAGAGGACTGTGATACCACCTCCATCCACGACGATCTCAGGGTCTTTCAGCAAAATCTCAGCCAGCGTCAGGATCGCTATACTGCGGAGCTGGTCATCCGCGTGATCTGCCACAGCAACCAGAACACGGACGACGGATCTGTGAATTTCTTTCGTTCCGCCCTTGACATCTAGGAATGCACGCACGAACTTCAAAGCTTGTTCGCGCTCGACTCTGGCTTTACTCTCTTTGACTAGTGAAAGTATCACCAGATAGTCTGTGTGGAGCAATCGAATGGTCTGCAATGATTTACGGTCTGTGATCGCATATCGCAACAATCTGTAGCCAGCCGCAACGACCTCTCGATTGTCGCTCAGCAGAAGCACCTGCATTCTTAGGCCGAATATAGACCATGCTAAATCATATTTGAGAGTCGGGTGCCGCTTGAAAAGTTCCACGAGCTCATTGGCATGGTTGACGTAGTAATCAGATGGAAGATCCGCCGCCTCGAGGGCTTGCAAGATTTCGGCGAGTATGTAAGAGGGCGATTCAGACTCCGGATCATACTCAGGTTCGTCGTCATCCTGGAGCATAGTCTGAGGAGCCGGCGGCGATCTCACTGGCGCAGCCCGGAAGAGCTGTGTCGACAATCTCTCCTGCGGACTGATCGCTGGCTGTTCCCTGCTCCTCTGGATCTCTGCATTGAGATCTGACCTGAGCTGAGCGATCTTCCGATTTGATGTGTTCAGCTCAGATTCCACCACTCGCCTCTGCTCCCGGATGTGCTTCTCCTTCTTTGTGTTCAGCGCCTCGAGCAAGTTCTCCGTCCCGACCTTGATCTTCGTCTCCTTCTCGATCTTGTCTCTGAACTCCGCCTGCCGCTGCTCGGTTGTCGCATTCCCCAGTAAAGCACTTTCATCCGGGGCGACGAAGCTTCCAACCTCATATCGTGGCGCGTCGGGTCGTGAAAGGGTGCCCTTCAAGTCCGACGTAAAGCTCCCTGGCGGCGGGCCACTCCTCATGAAGGACTTTGCGGTTGCGAAACTTGCTGTCGACGGCGCCCGGCCATCTCTGCTGGGCCTCGGCGGCGCCAGCGCATCGTTGGAATATGCGCCCGTGTTGGGGCCTGTGGGACGAGTCGTCATCTAGAAGCGGCGTGCGCACGCTGCTCACCACCCGCACCAAATGTCGATGGCTGTCGCGCGTCTGCGTGCATGGAGGACGTGGTATCGAGTGCCGGCGGGCATGGGTGGGCGCGGGTTTGCTGAGTAGTTGGGTGGTTCGACTGGTGTGGATTGGTGTGTTGTAGTCGCGAGAGTTCGTGCTACTAGGCCGGACCTGTTAGACGGCTGACGGCGATGCTTCTTTCTATTCCTCAAGCGATCGGCCAGGCCGTCCGCCGTACCGTTTGGCAGGATTGTAACAGCAGTTGACGACAGTTTGCCCGTTGACGTTGTACTGACCGTTGCACTTGCACTTGGGAATGCACTTGCCTCGTGGCGCGGGGGTCTTTCACTTCCACGTCCGAGCTCTCGGAGTATGAAACACTTCGTCGTGCAATTCTATGAGATCTCTCTCTATCACGTTACTTATCGATTTTCGCATGAAAGATTGCCTTCATACGACTATAAACTATATTGGGGGGAAAAGAGAAAGCAAAAGCAAAAGACCAGGCTCGTCGTGCCAGTGGCTGGAACGAACAACACAAAGGGAGCAAAGGGAGTGTCGTCCAACCTCGCCTGCTCCGAGATAGGTACCTCTGAGGCTCAGCGGGAACATCGGCCGTTATACAAGACGATCCAGAACGTTGGCGATTCTACGCGAGAATCTTAGCTGACTTCCAAAGCTGGCCGGGCTGCGCTGTTGGTATTGACATACGAAAAGGTCCACGCCAACCTGAGCTGGGTGGATAGAGATGAACGGTATCTCGCCAGGAGAAGCCGAACCGCTGAAAAGTACAACGTTGCCGGCAAGAACACGTGAGATGCAGCCCGGTAGTCATTCCAATACAAGCAACGAAAGCTTGCTCTGACCGACCGCCATAGAAGCAAAGTCAACGTCTCCTTCTTCCATCAACAACAACCCCCGTCGGCCGAAACGTGAACGGATCCACCTCTATCAGACGCCCAAAACGGTCCGTCTGAACGTGCCTCCTCACCATGCGCCCTCTCTCATACTCCTCAAGAAGCAGCCTCAACGTCTGCTGCATCGCCCGGAGAGCAGAGCCGAAAGCTCTCGCGGCACGATCTCCTGGGTTGGCGCACGCTTGGAACCTATCGCTGGCCTTGTAGAAGCTAGGCATGATCGAGAGCTGGATGCGCTTGTCAGGGCGGCAGCGCCCAACGCAGGACAGCCGGTATTCTTCGAGGAACTGTTGTGTGCAGCGCAGGTCGGAGGCTGCGGCTTTGGCGTTTCTGCGGTCTTGGAGATGTGGGTCCACTGGCCAGCGGTGAGGAACGCTCTCCTGTGTGGCAGGTGCAGGGTTGTCGAGAGTCTCCTCGATCTCGATCTTGTCGTTGTTGGTGGTGGGAGTGGCCATCGCCTCGGCAGGTGGCATGAGCTGGTAAATGATTTCTTTGGTGTCCGACATGGCTCGTAGTCACGTCGAGGTTTTACGGGTGTGACTGGGTTCTTTTCTGGGTCCGACGGAGTTGATGATTCCGAGCAGAGAGTTGCCCGGTGGGTATCTATCGCCACGACCACCAATTTCACACCTCTCAATCAGAGTCTCTTCACTGGTGGAAGGCTGAGAGCAAGGGTTACCTATACTGACCATCGATGCGGTGCGCAATCGAATTACCTGGTGTCGCGGTTCTCGCAGTGATTAGACTTCCTGCTGCTCTCAGTGGTCAGCAAGACAAAGTAGCGGCTACGACTTTGGTAATACCTTCACGTAGAGCGACAGTACTGTACGCACGTCCGCATGGCATGTTGGTCGACCAGTGTGATTAAGTACAAATGGAGGTGTTGAAAGAAAAGAGAAAGATCGTGAAATATAAGCCTACAAACCATATCAGCAACTCCAAACCCAGCCAACCCTCACAACTTCGCCTTCCCATTCCCATTCCCATCAACCAAAGACAACCCCGTAATCCTCTCCAACTCCCTAACCGCCTCCTCCGTCTTCCCCAACACAACCTTCACAGTCCTCATCCCAACCTTCCTCCCCGTCCTCAGATTCCCCCCAATATCGTCCAAAAACACCACATCCTCCATCCTCAACCCCTCCCCGTCCCACCCCTTCTGCCTCACAAACTCCGCCACCCTCCCCAGCGTATAAAAGTAAATATCCTCCGCCGGCTTCCTCATCCCCACATGCGCCGAACTCACAAAAACATCAAACAACCCCTTCAGCTCTTTATTCTGCCTCCCCTCGGCCGTAGACTCATCGCTAAAAGCATGCCCCTCCGGAAAAATAGAAGTATTCGACATGGCCGCAATCACCAACTTCCCCTCACTGGCGTCCGCAGCAGCGCGCAGCTTCTTGAGCGCGGGATACATGTGCGGGTCCGGCTCGCGGGCGACGCGCATCATCTCCCAGTACAGCCACTCGGCGTCGATGTCTGGGGGCGGAGGGGCGTTGTAAGCCGCTTCCTCTGCGGCGTCTGAACCTTTCTCTGCGAGGGTTTTGGAGAGGTGTTTGGTGTAGTATACGCGCCATCTCTTCTCGTCCGTGAGGTCTTTTTTGAAGGATTGGAAGAAGGTGGCGTCGAGGGGGATTTCGCCGCGCTCGAGGCGCTGCCAGGAGCCGTTGGGGCTGGTGGAAGAGATGGAGTGGTTTACCCAGCCGGGGGGGATGTTGTTGGCGAGTTCGTAGTCTAGGATTGCTTGGAAGGGGGAGATGACCTGCGTTGGTACAGTGGTTTAGTTTGAGTGATTCCGCGTTCGAGTTGCTATCTCAACATACGCAAACGCCGCCAATGTCGAAGAGCAAGACTCTCGGTCTGCTGGGCTTTGATGGAGGAGGCATTTGGAAGGTTGAACCGAACAGGATGTAGGATTTGTTATTCTTGGTCCATGGACTTGTCATTGTCGTTTACGAATACATTACTTGCGCCTCTTGAGTGATATGACCTGGTATGAGCCTCGGGCACTTGGAGCTCACCATGCCTGCGTGTAGATGATGATGTCGAAGGTTGTGATGATTAGCCGCGGCTGTCGGCTTGAGACCGCATTGCATATAAGCACGGACTATATTGCAATAAAATGGAAAGTACTGTACAGAACATATGCTTATGTAAACTACACTATGATACATAAACTGAGCTCTTCGTTTGAACACCAGAGTGCGAATGACAGCCGACCAGGAGCCTCTAACGAGACACTCTCACAAACTCCTCAACCTCTTCAGCAAGCTGCTCGCGTTCTCTCTGCTCCAGCCTGGACCATGCGGACAGAACGCGGCCTGGTCTTCTAGAGCCGTCATCTTCGTGCGAAAACTGCCACAAATCAGCACTAGCGGCAGTCTGCTCGTCCATCTTTCGCGCCCATTCCATCCTGATGCTCAACAAATGCGCGCGTCGTTGGCTTCGTCTCCGCTGAGCGCGGACGTGCCGAAGGTGCCGAACTTGCTTGTCGTCCGCCGTGAGATATGTGCTGGTACTGGGAGGCGTTGCGACGGGAACACGCTTTATTCGCGGGCCTGCCACGGCACGAACTCGTCTTGTCTGCAGAGGAGGTGCGACCTTGCGGAACCGGGGAGTCCTCGGATTACGCCGCCAGAAACCTATCATCTTGTAAGTTCTTTTACGAGCTTCCTGTACCTGTCGAGCTAGGCGTATCCGGTCGAGTTTGGAAGCAGCCCGCTCCTCGGAACGAGCTGTGCGAGCGCGTTCGGCCAACAGCGGTTCCAGACGCTTCACAAAGGTAGAACACAGCCGACACCAGGCAACAGCCCTCCATTTTCGTGACATTTTTTCCCATTGTAGTTCACCGATGCTTGTTTTGAGCTCCCGCAGAGCAACCTCTTGGGCTCGCTGACCCGCAGGACCTGCCTGAGTGATCTCTCGTTCAGCGGCTTCGAGACGTGGGAGGAGCGCGCCAAAGTCCCGCCGGCGGACTTGGAACGGCCACGTAGCCGCAAGGTGCCGATAAACATCGACTAGCCGATTTTGACAACATACTGTGATTAGTCAAAGTGGAGTGGTGGGTTCTTCATCATCTGCCATGCCGCAGAAGAGTTTATTAATTTCTGCACCATCCTCCTTTGCGGACGATTCGACGGATTGTTCAGCACGAGCCTTTTTCTTTGCGGACGTGGGGGGTGGGTGGGAATCGCCCTTGATGAGAGCGTCGGGGTAATATTTCAGCGTTTTCCCATGCATGAAATCGAAGTGTTGCTTGTAGGTGTAGCGACCAGACGGCACATCAAGCTTAGATTGGAAGACCTCCCCTCCCATGGGGGTCGTGTGCCGAAGGGCCATTCCACCTTCCGAGAGCATACCGAAAAAGTTGGGGTAATGCTGGATCACTGCCGGAGTCTCGTCGGATTCGGGGCTTCGGGCGACATCGTCGATGGAGGAAGGAATGGCACCGAAACATAGCTCAAGTTCCGAAGGCTTCCGCACACCATTTTCGTCTCGGACCTGCGTTTCCGAGTAGGTCACTGGCAGGTTCTGTGATTTTGGGGCAAGCAAGAACATGATGCTCTCTCCTTCCTTCACGATCTGGCCAAGAGCCTGATTCTTCTGTGCTTCTACGGCGGCGCCTGTGCCATCGTCCGGGCCATCGAAGTCGAATTGCCAACCTGCATCTTGTCGCAGCTCTCGGGTCGAGTACTGGACATCGGGATCGAGACTCAGCAGACCAGCTTTCTTGCCCCAGCCACCTCCGCCGGAGAGCACTTTGATGAGACGGGCACCATGGTACACCAAAGAGCGGGTAGTGATCGACGCCAGCCTCGACATTTCCTTCGATGCCTTCATCTTGGGATCCCATGCAGCAGACAACGTGGCTTCATCGGCGCTAAGCAGGGGTCGGATACCTGGAAGGATACCTGGAACACGTAGACCCTGGAAGAGCGTTTTGGAATCAGCAGGCTCAGGTATTACTAGTGCCCATACGCTGACAGTCTCAGGCTGTAAGTCCAGCACCTCGAAGTACTTCGATACAGCTCGTTCGAGATCCTGGGAAGCGGGGACATCCTGCTCAACGTCCTCCGATTTTTCGGCCAATTTGAATCCACCTTCCTCGTTCGGCTGAAGCTCCCAAGTCTGCTGAGCGGACAGCTTTCTTATGATGTTGCCCATCACGTAGTGAATTTTCCGGAAAGGAGTGAGCGGAACCAGGGGCATGTACATCGCGTGGGTGTGTATTTTGTTCGCCAGGGCTGGCATTTGTACAGTCTGACTTTCAAGTTTCCGTTCGCTAGTAAGTTCTAGTGATGTTTCCATACCGCCATGGGTGTACTCTCTGAGGATCATCGTAGATACGAGACCAGTCGTGAATACAGTCTGAGTCAATGGAAGCTGCAAGTTTTGCGTCGCGGTGCTAGTCCCTTGTGATTTGTGGCTAACTCTGGGCATTTGGAATGTCAAAGACCCCGGTTTTTGAGCAGAGCCTGAGAGCGGCACCTGGTCTCCAGCACCAGCAGAAGGCGGGTTGCGGAACAGCATGTAGGCCATGCCTTCTGCTCCCTCGGGCTCGTCATTCGTTGTGGGCAAGCGATCGACAATCGCCGTATTAGTGATGTATTTTTTCCTGAATCGTCCTGCAGGCTGGAGACGCTGCACAACAGTTTTTGGCACTGTGCTGTCGAGTGCATAACGAGCGAGCCCGGGCGTCATCAGTAAGACCAAACTGACAGTATCCTCTGAGCTGTCCGATGCTTCGTCTTGCGGCATGGGTTGGATCTCTCCAACAAGCTCATCGATCGATGTTGCAAGCGGGCGCGACGTTGTTACGACGCCGAAAGAAGCGTCAGTCACCAACTCCCGCGTGCGGTATCGCATCTTGGTATCATGTGGTTTTTTGGGCTTGCTGGTTGCCGGCCTCGCAGCGAGGTTCTCCTTGATCTTCGACTTTGCATCTTTCGAGAGTGGTGCACCATCTTCCTCGTCCAGCTTCACCGGCCTCGCAGCGAGGTTCTCCTTGGTCTTCGACTTCAAAACCTCCGAGAGTGTTGTACCGTCTTTCCTATCCAGCTTCACCGGCCTCGCAGCGCGGTTCTGTTCGATCTTCGACTTCACATCCTTCGACAGTGTCGCATCCTCTTCCCTATCCAGTTTCACGCTCCGTGAGCCTGTCCTGCCCGGGCTATTACGTCCAAACTGGCCCGTAGTGTCCTCTGTGACGACATGCTTGCGGAAAGAAAACTGTCGCGGGGACCCATCAGGCGCAGAGTTCTCATCCTTGAAGCTGTTCCTCTTCGTGACACCATCTGCCTGTCCATTTTGACGGGCCGAGCCAACATCGCCTTCTGCGTATCCTCTCCTCAGAACAGCAACCCACTGCCTCCTGGCCGTCGGGATTCCATGTTTGGCTCGCGCTTCCAGCAACCGTCTTGTGCTGCTGAGCATTGCTGTAAGGGCGCCGAGGGATGGCGAGAGGGCAGCGTGAGGTGTTGCTAGCAAATTTGATGGTCCAATGGTCGTGATGTCAAGTCGGAGTTGGTGGTTGGTGCTCTGAAGCCTGCTCGGAACAGCCGCGGTCTAGATTGAGCTTTGCTGTGAGCGTCATGCGTAACTTTAGGCACGCCTCTGCGATCCGCTGGGTATATCTCAGACGGATAAGTTCACTTACTAGAAACCCCTAAGATTGCCTAGCACTTGGCTGTCGACTGACATGTAACTACAAGATATGTTCCAGTGTTCTGTTTCACCGTGCATGTTGAATCTGAACATTGAATATTGTAAATTTTTACGCTGCCTACTACGCACGAACGACAATGTCATAGCTACATGCACCCAGCCAACTGCAAAGACGGTAAATAAAGAGACTACGAAGTCCGATGTAACTTGACTACTTCCCCCAGCAGCATTTGCAATGCCCCAGAAAACGATTCGATCCTTCCCAGACTAATGAACGAAAGCATTAACAAAGCAGTGGTCCCCCAAACTTCCCCATCACAGCAATCGAAGCCAGTTCGAAGATGGGGCACTCTTCGGACTCTTTGGATTCTCTGCACCCTTTGGACTCTCTGGACTCTGTGGACCCTCTGGACTTTGTGGACTCTCTGGACTCTTTGGACTCTCTGGACTCTTTGGAAGCAACGCCGGCTCCTTTGGACGCAACGCCAGCGCCTTTGGACGCGACGCCAACTCCATGAACGACAGAGCAGGAGTAGGAGTAGCACCTCCCACCTTCGAAGCTCCACCACCTCTGGCCTTAGCCTCCTTGCGAATCCGCTGCAACTCAACAGTCCAATGCATCATCCGACGACGATCGTAACACTCCCCAAGGTCAAGCCCTGCGATGAACCCGGTGGCTCCTCCAGGGTAATCGTACCTCATCTCATCGGGGGTTTGGTCGTTTGCGTATTCCCCCAAGCCAACATGGTCCACCGCCAGCGGCGTGGCCAACGCACAAAAGCTCGCGTACAGCGCCGATTTCTTGTTGCCGAGCTTGCTAGACGGTTGTCGCTTCACGCCCGGCGCAAATTCAAACGCGGTGTTGGACGGACACCAGTTGGAGTGTTTTCCGACACGGCCGGTTGCGGGGACTGTTGGCAAAGCCTTGGCCGAATCCTATTCGGGTCTTTTTCTGAGGCAGCCTGCGCCCGGCTTCGGTTTCTTCTTCTCTAATGCGACTGTAACAACACGCTGCTCAAGGCCTGGTGACTGGAATAGGCCATCATTCAGCGGCGCGCTGTCGGCGGAGGAGGATGGGTCCTTTGCACTGTCGGCTGCGGTGCGCCGTACGGCGGCGTCTGTGTTGCGATCTTCGGTCGGTTTTTGTGCTTTCTCTTCCTGTGACTCGCGGTTCAGCGCGGCTATGCGGTCTAGGGCAGCCTTCTTGTCTCTGAGAAGCTTGTCGATGCACTCGTCTCTGACATATGGTGCATTGGCACACCTCTCGTTGGCAGACGCCTCGTTGGCAGACGCCTCGTTGGCAGAGGTCTCTTTGGCAGACTCCTCCTTGGCAGATGGCTCGCCGGTAGACGCCTCTGGCTCTCCGGCCGACTTCTCAGCATCGATCATCTTTTTGATGCGCTCTTGATTGGCAAGCAACAGATTGAGGGCTTTGGCTTGCAATGCATCGCAGGCTGCCTCTCTTTGCGTGTCGCCCTTCTCCTTCACGTTTCCATCGATCGGCACAGAGCCTCCCGCTGCAGCCCATTTTGCTTTCAAGGTCGCCAGATGTTGCGCTTCTGGCAACATTGTCCCCGCTGGGGACGGTTGTAGCCTGGGGTCCAGCCACCATTTATAGTCCCTGCCATCCTCGCGTCCCTTGCCTTTGGCGGGTGCCGATGCCTCGCCTTGCGTGTCGCCCTGCTCTTTCGCGTTTGTATCAAGCGTTCCAAAGCCTCCCACTGCAGCCCATTCTGCTTCCAAGGACGCCAGGTATTCCGCATCGGTCTGGCCAGCCGCCGCTGCTCCCGTTGTTCCACCAGTTGTCAGATTCAGCCCGGTGGACTTGGCCTTCTTGCGTTCCTTGTCTTTCTCGCCGAACTTCCCGAGGCTGACACCTGGAAAGCCAGCATCTTCGGTCTCTTTGCCGTCGTAGTATGTCGCGCCTTCGGACCTGGCAGATCTTGCAATCAGGCGGGTGACAAGAGGCGACTGGGTATCGCTGGGCAGCATGAAGATCGGATCCTGCGCCAACCACTTCGCAAAAGTCGATGTCTTGTCCGGATCGCCCTGAGGGTAGACCAGGTCGCCTTTCTTCTTGTAGTATTTGAGTTGACGTCGACCACTCTTGCGGTTGGTCGAAGCGAAAGTCAGCGCTTCCGTGCGAGCGCGGACACCCCGAGTAATGGTTCGTGATTCCCTGCCCTGTTTGCCGTTCCACGAGAAGCTTCCACAGCCTGCGATCTCCTCCGCAAGGAGTGCCGCAAAGTCGTCTGGACCCAGCAGGGGTGCGGTGGGCGTTTCGCGTGACTGCTTCCGGTCGCGCTTTTCCACCAAATGCTGGAGCGAGTCGGCGTAAGCCTTGCACAGCACGCCGGAACTGGCGATGTAGTCGGGGTCTGCGACGAACACTATGTGGATCCAGAGCGCGGTCCGGTATGGCTCTGGGTAGCGCATCAGCTTCTTCGAGTCCCGGCGGTATATGCGTGGAAGTTCCAGCTCGACTAGTGTGGGCACGACGCCGTTTTCGCATGGGATGTAGGCGCCTGGCGCGTCGTCGCGATAGAGGTACAGCATACTCAATTCTGGCGCCTGATGAGAGTTAGGAATGGCTCTCGAATGAATGTTCGATATGTTGACGCTGAATGTTGATGTTGACGCTGGGATTTTACCTCCTCAATGCAAAATATCCGATCGAGCTCGCTGTTCATAATGTCGATTAGTTGGTCGCGCGTTCCATGCGTGGCGGCAGGCATGATGGCAGTCGCTTTGTTGTAGCAGGTGTGAGTGGGAGGTTGGAAGCTGCGATGTTGTTGAGGGATTGCTTGTCGGATCTCCAACAGGCAGAAGCGACTCACAAGGTGTCAAAACTCTTCACTGCATGTGAAAGCGCGATTGTCACAAGCCGACGGACGACAAGATAACGAGAAACAATGTGAATGGAATCGCTCTTTCAATGAACAGCAGCCGCGCGCTTGATCTCGAAGCCAGAGCCGCCGCAATGCAATTTGGCGTGAATAAATAACAACACACATACCGCCGCCTCTAGAATCCCTTCTTCTCCTCATTCGCCGATGGCGTCGCGGGCGACAGGATGCCCTCATAGCCGCTGCTCGCTTGCCTCCGTCCCCTGGAACGCATCTCTTTAACCCACTCGCTCATAGCATACAACCAACCGCCCGCCACCAGCACACCGGAAACGACGTTGACCAGGCGGATGAAAAGTGACAAGAAAGACGACCACTCTTCCGCAATTGTAAGCATGACGGGTTCGATGTCGAACTTGACGAAGATGCCAGGGACCATCATTTCTGAGACTCCGTGCGACTGTTCGGTGACGGCGTATTGGTTGGTGAAGACGGTGTCCCGGGCGTAGCGCTTGTGGTGCGTCTTCATGCCGTCCTCGCCGCTGGAAGGCGATTCATGGTATTTGTCGGTGTACTTCTTGAGAGACTTGGGGTCAGTCGTGTAGACTGTTGGGACCACTGAAAGGTAGTACTGGAACTTCTGGAAGTGGTTATCGCTGGTTGCGACGGTGTTGTCCAGAGGGTTGACCAGTGACGGGTAGAAAGGACCGAACGAGAGCTCGTTTACGTGGTGAGAGAAATTGAAAGCTACACACATGGGTTAGTACAGTCAATGTGTCTTCGAACATCTTGAAAGTGCATACCACTGTGGTCAAGATGCTGGCCCATCTCCATGTAACCATGGCCCCTAGCCGTAATGTGGAAGTCACCCTGAACCTTGTTGCCCTCCATACTTCCGTAGATTCGACAACTGTCAGGGTTGCCGTGTCTGGGAACCTTGGGAGTCTTCTTCCACTTCTTCGTCGCCTTGGCCGCGCCGAGATAGTTGTGTACATCCTCCTCCTTGTATTCTCCGAAGCCTGGGTAGCCGCTGAGATCTAACCTCTCATCCTTTGACTTTCCGAGAGTGTGTAGCTTCCGGTCGTTGCCCCATTGGACCCATGTGGTGGGATCCTTGTGCAATGTTGAGCCGGCCAGAATTCTGTCACCACTTGCGTCTTGTACATTCACATGGAGATCCTCGCAGCGCATGTGAACAACGACGTCCAAATTGATCTGCAGATCATGCCCGATTCCTTGCTCCACGCTGAAGGTATGTGTTGTCTCTCCCTGCCACCATCGTCCCAACTCAGTCGCTCCTAGCCAAAAGCTCGCAAGCACCAGTACGATCGTCCAGATGCCGCCGGAGTTGGTCTGCTCGGTGTATGAGGGCTTCGTCTTGGGGAATGCGTCAAAAGCTTTTACCGCTTTGAATGCGCTGCTCTCGCCAAAGTTGTCGTCGCTGACGCCAGAGTCGCCGAAGCCATTGTGGCCGTTCATGGTTGCGTCTCAGATCGTCCAGAAGCCGAATTGATTAGGCGCGTTGGCCAGGAGGATTGAATGATATGCGCACGACACTGCAGGTATGGTTCCGACAAGGCAAGGTTATCGGAAGAGCATCGAAAGGGTAAGGAGTGCAGATATAAGGAGGGACGTATGTAAGAGCGGGAGCTGTGTCTCATCCAAATGGACACGAAACACATCAGCTTTCCACCCGACCCTTGATCGTCGGAGAAGCCCAAGCTCAATCGCCGAGATGTCAATCTAGATAGATATTGTTCCGCCTCGTCCTGTTCTTTGTCCATGATACATCAACCATCATACTCTTGATCAGTCTAGGCGTCCTTGCAGCATGGTCGATTCAGGCTACTTGAAGACACGTCGCGGCTCAAGCTATCGGGATTGCTGATTGGTTTGCAGGATGACCAATGTTATCTGCAAACCTATAAGATATCAAGACATACAAACATGACTGATCATAGATCAAGACACCACTAGACTACAACGGTCCAGTAGTCCAGACATGACTTGACTCTTACAGATCTGTAATCGAACTCCTTGAAAGGCGGGCATCTCAAATGGGATCTTCTCCACGAGCAAGCGCCTCACCTTTGCCAGCAACTCCGAGCACCGTGCCGGTAAGACCAAACAAGAAGGCTATGCCAATGAAGAATGACAACGATGCCGGCTAGGAACGGGCTGCTGGTGCGATCAAGATCCGCAGGGCGCAAACGACAAGACTCCACGATGGACAACATAAGTACGGAATTCCGACATCGGGTGCTCAATGTGCTTGGTGCAAAGGTTAAAAAGATCCTGTACTTGAACAGTCTTTAACTACCTTCTTCGCAATCATCGGGTCCTCACTGCCGCCGATCACCACAATGGAGTTATTAAACCGCAACAGTCTCGTCTCCAACACCGTCGAAAGCGACGATGGAGTCCCACTCGAACCTCAGCGTTCCCGCGCACAGTACGCCCTCCCTCCGACGGACCAAGGATTCCGCGCTTGGGTAGCTCTAGGAGGAGCCTTTCTCAGTGATGCTTTGATTTGGGGATTCGCGCTATCCTTCGGTATCCTGCAAGAGTACTACGCCTCTCACGAACCCTTCGCTTCGCAAGGCGGCATCGCAGCAATCGGGACGACATCAACGGGAGTCATGTACCTCACAACGCCACTCTTCCTCTGGGCATTCCAAAAATGGCCAAAAGCACGGCTCTGGTCTCTCTGGGTCAGCGTCCCGATCATTGCTGTCTCTCTGGTTGGAGCGTCGTTTGCGAACACGGTGCCACAGCTCATCGCCTGCCAGGGTATCATTTATGGGATTGCTGGAAATGCCCTTGTCATGCCTACCATCAACCTCATCAACGAGTGGTTCTTGGTGAAACGAGGACTGGCGATCGGGATAGCCATCTCGGGCGACTTTGCTGGAGGCGTGGTGATGCCTCTTATCTTGCAGGCTGTACTGGATGAAGTGGGATTCCGATGGGTTAGTACAGCTATCAGTCTTGCAGCATACCTCTCCGCTCTTTTGTTGACCACAATACTGCAGACACTCCGTATCGTCGCCCTGATCATCGTGGTGCTGGCATCCCCCATTCTTTTCTTCATGAAGCCCCGCCTGCCAATCTCCAACACCTACATCTCACCACCCGTGGACCTCGCCTTCCTGAAATCACATTTCTTCTGGACGCTGCAATTCTTCAACACGATCCAGGCTCTAGGCTACTTTCTCCCAACGAACTACCTCCCCACCATCGCAGAGAGTCTCGGCCTTGGGAGAACCCTAGGATCTCTGACCATCCTCTGTGTGAACCTGGCTGGAATCTTCGGCTGCATCGGCGTTGGCGCTCTCGTCGACCGCTTCGACGTGACCCTAGTCCTGCTCGGCCAAGGCCTCTTCTCCTGCATAGCAGTCTTCGTCATTCTCGGCTTCACGACGTCCGTCGCGCCGCTGTTCGTCTTCAGTCTCGTGTACGGTCTCACAGCGGCTGCGTACTCGACAAGCTGGGGCGGTGTCATCCGCGAACTCCAGCGAAAGCACGAGAACACCGACGCCAATGTCGTCTTTGGTTTGCTTGCGATGGGTCGAGGTGTTGGATCCGTTATCTCAGGCCCGCTGAGCGAGACTTTGGTCGATCCAAGCAAGGCTTTGCATAGGGCGGATATCTCGGCTTATGGGAGTGAGTATGGATCGATCATTATCTTCTCTGGGTGTACGGCGTTTGCTGGTGGGTTGGCTTGGTTTGTTAGGCGGGCTGGGTTCATTTAGAGGTAGTCCTCTTCCTTAGAGCTTGCGTTTGAACGGGGCGTGTTCTGACTGAATCTATTTTGATGCTTTAAGCTCACATTGTTACCTGTAGACGATACCTTTCACTTCCATGCTGCCGATTCTTTCCGACAACTCTGATTTGTCGCGGGACATCCGGCGCTAGGGGATGACCTCACTTCCTTCATTTCACTTACTCTACACCGATCGTGCCTTGTGAAGTGGTCGCTCCTTCCCTAAAAGTCCCAAAGCTCTGATTGGCCGAGAAAATTTCGACGCTAAGGAATGACCGCCAGGAAGTGAAGTTACTGAACTTCTAGAATCCGGGGCTCTGATTGGATGCGGGGGATCCGGCGCTAGTAGGTTGTCAACAATAGTCGCAAAACGACCTTGCAAGCCACATACACACAACTCTACCAACATTGCACGGATTGAAGCGTCGGTTGGTGCTTTCTCGATCTGAGTAACGCGGCCAGAGATCTGTCTCTTCAACATTTTTCACGATTTTGTTAGATGTTGTGACGACTCACTTGCGGAGATCCACTTTCGAAGCCGGCTGCCGTTGGACGCAATGGTACACAAATCTCAAGATGAAGCAGAATGTGATAACGTAAATGTAATCCTAGGTTCTTCAATACACAAGCGGCTCAACCTCCAGCATTACCGAGGCATTTCCAGATGAGCCTCATCATTGGAGCGACACAGCGCCATCTCGATCCTCCATCGGTTTTCCACACACACAAGCAGTCGCGGGTACCATCTACACCATTCAACACTCCTCCTCAACCGCCCAATCCCACCACTCTTCCTCGCTCTGTCTGCCCCACCTCCAACTTCCTTCAGCCACCTTGGTGGAACCACGAGCCACGGGCTTGGCGCTCAGCTCAGCAAGCCCTGTTTTCCACGCAGAGCTGGGTCGGCGAGGGAACATGTCATGCCACACCGAAGCCCGCGTTGCCACGGGAGTAGTAGTTGCTGGCACAGCGACATAATCGTCTGCGTGGTCGTCCGCGGATGCGTCAGACGATGTAGTGATGATGATCGTCGGGGTTGAGACTCGCTGTGGGCGCTGGAGGTGTAGGATCGGAGACGACGGCAGGTACAGCGGCGACGACGAAGTCGATGGACGACAAGATGGGCGCGAAGAGCGCGAGAACACGAGCCAGTCTTCGTCTTCCGCCGTTTCGATCTTGCCGCTTTCGAAGTCCGCGTCGTTTGCATCGAATTCAAAGAGCTCGAGGAGCTCAGGGGCTTCAGACCCGGAGTCAGAATCGAAGGTGAACTCGCTGTGGTTAAGGACGAGCGAGAGAGAGGAATCGTTGTCAACGCAAGTCTGGTCCGTGAGAGTCGGCGAAGAAGCCCATTGTACATCTTCCTGGCCCAAGGAAGGATTGCCGGACTTTTTGTCGCAATGATCACACCAACACTGCCTCGCGTGCCCCAACTTCAAGAAGTCGGCGATGTCGATCGGGCCACGTCGTTGTTCGTTTCGAGACAATCCAGTGCTTTCGGCGGATCGAACTGGCGACTGGCTGAAGAGGGCCTGCTCGCTGTAGAAATGAGCGTCGGATTGTCGGTGCTCGGCCTCTGTGACCGTGTTGATCGGCATAAGCGAAGCGATGTTTAGTGTCAACCGCGAGAACGGTGTTGCAGGCGGCGTAATCGGACACGACACCGGCAGTGGCACGCCAGCTGCAATGTCCAGATCGGTTGGTCCAAAGACGTCGTGGTCGACGACCAACTCGTTCATCCCCACGTTACCATCATCAAGGTGCATGACTGGGAGATCGATCACAGAGTCCGCGTAAGCTGGTAACTCATGACAGCGGAAATGTAAGACGGTGTCCTTGGACTCGTTGGAGAATCCGGTGAGGCTGTTGGCGTGTACGTACGGCAAACCAGCCCCGCAGCCCTCAAGCTCATGAGGAGGTTGGGCAAATTGATATTCGGAGAAGGGACGGTTGCTTGGGTCTCCTGGGCAGGATGAGGACGGCCATGTCTCATTTGCCTTGGATTCATAGTGCTGCGTCCACGGAAAGACGTGCCGAAGGTCAGTAACATCAACAGCATCAGACTCATGCGTGGGAATCCTCGTTGGTGTCAGGCCATCGTCCTTGCTCTTCGATGACGGCGGAGTGCAAGCTGAAGATCGGTCGACCTCAGTGACAGGATCCGTCGACAAAGACGAGTTGAGACAGTCCGGAACACATGTGGCCGTTCCCTTCGTGAGGCCAGGTGTTGGTAATGATTCGGAAGCTCCATGGCCGATCTCAGATGAGTCAGAGGCATCGGCGCTTCTCTCTGATCGATGGAGCCAACATCCAACTGGCGGAAGCTTCACCCTTGCCTTCTTGTCATCATGCTCGTCCGTTGTCGATGTCTTGATTGGCGGAAAGAATCTCGATTGCTCTCGACCAAGGATCGATCCAACGGGACGCCAGATTTGCACGTCTCTGCACAGTTGCGATCCCAACTTCTTCATTGCCGGTCTGACTTCCGCGGGCTCAGGGAGTCCAGAGAGGTCGTGAAAAGTGGGTAGACTATCTCGCCAAACGTCTCCAAGAGTCAGAGAAGGTATCCTCGGACACCATTTCGGCAAAGAGCGGAAAGGAGATGGCGTCCGTGGTGATAACGAGACGGCTGAAGGGAAGAAAGGAAACGTTCTGAGATCGAAGTCGGAGAACTCAGGCATCGGGAGCTCCGGTGATGCTAGCGGCAAATGAGCTGGCTGTGACAGCGGTGCATCGTCGGAGTGTACAGGGACCGGAGCCAACAAGGCTTTGCGAGGCGGTTGAAATGGCTGAGGGAAGTTGACCTTGGTCAAAGTCTCTTCGACTGCTTGGCTGATCTGCTGATCCAGCAGCTGTGCGGCAAGCTTGCGTCTGTTCCTTCGCATATCACGACGCTTCTTGGCCTCCTTGGTACCGCGGCTGTTGCGGGTGCGACGAGAGGTGGCCACTGGAAACTCTCTCAGGAAGGATGAAGGTTTGGCGGAAAGAGGTGGCGTCGTAGCGAGGACGGAGAAACGATTACCTTGAGCATGGTAATCAGCTCTGAACATCAAAAGAACATGCATGAGACTCACTGAAGGGCCGGGAAGGGTGACAGATGCTCAAATCGAGCACCTGGTCGGAGCAGCCCGATAGAACGTGTCCGGAGCGAGCATCGAACCCAGGAGGACCAGCCTCCGAGTGTTGAGTGTGTTGCCTTCTTCTTAGGCTGTGTGGCGGTGTGATGAGCTCGTCTCGCTGTCGACGCATCACAGTGAAGTGGAGTTGGCGGTTCGTGTGGAATAGGTGTTATATGATGATGCAAGCAGGGAACGTGGGGAGGGAGGATGTCAGAGGTCGTGAGGGCGGTTTCTCAGGGATGATGTTCTAAGGAAAGACATTGAAGGTGTAATAGAAAGACGTGGCTATCACGCGGCCATGTTGAGAGAAGGTACGCTTGATAGAGAACAATGGCAATGACATTCGGTGCCCATGATGGGCAGGAGGGAAAGTGCCTTTTGCGAAAGATGGGGAGATACTGTACTCATCCATTGAGTTTGTACAGTACCGAATCAGCTGCTGCGTTCATACTGTAACGTAATGAAAGCACCCCATCACTTCAAAAGATACAGTACACATACATTCTGTTGGAGATGGGACGGTCTGTACTTTTCCAGTGATGCGTTTCGTGGAGTGATGGCGAAACGAGCATCGCCGAGTCTGGTCACGTGGTGATGGAAATGTGCATCCATGTTTACATGTGATGTAGGAAGAAGCGACCAATTGCGTTGTCAATTCATGTTGTTGATGGGTGATAGTTGATGTGAAGGAAAGGGTGCCTTGGTGCCTTTTCCCCGAAACCTTCATCCGAAGTTGCGACTGCGCGCTAGCCGTGACAATCTCGCCGTCACTTGACATCTGCGATTACTTACACCACAACCACCACACACCCAACCAACGGCGACCACGACCACAAAGATACCCCTTCACCCAAGGCGCTCCAGGAGAGATTCAATCAAATCCATTCATTTATCCATCAACCCGCCGCGACCGCACGTCTCCTGGAGTCGCCCATTTCGAAAACCTGACAAATTCCCTCCACCACCATAAAGTTCGACCAGAGCTCGAGGACCATTGACCCACCGATCGCAACACATACAACCAGCGAGGAAATGACATCGCAACCTTCCGCCAGTGCTCCGACTCAGCAATCGCAAAATCCTAAGCGCGCGCAAGCAGCCCCGAGTCGCGTCGCCATTCCGTTGCCTCTCAGCAAACCTCGTGTACCGAAGCCGCAACCCAAATCAGCTGTCGACCCAGCTGTCGAAGCTCCTGCAAAGAAAGAGCTGGCAAAGAAGCTTGCAAAGGAAGATGCTGTTGAAAATGTGACCGCGCAGGATGAGTCCAGAAATTTGCCGCCTGCTACAAACGGAGTGACAAACGCCGCAGTCGAGGCAGCAAAAAACATCACACCAATTGCGGAAGCTCCAGTATCGCGGCATGACCCTACCACGTCTTCCTCGAATGGTCATGTGTCAGAGGCTTCCCAAAGACAGCCTGTCGATGCTTCGTCCACTACGGACGCTTCTGCTCCTGCGCCGGCTGCTGCTATCGATGCGACGCCATTGCGCAAACCCTCCCACATTCGTACCGAGCTGCCTCCAGCATTTGTTCCTCTAGCCGGGCAATACACATCGCACTCGGCATCCTCGTCTAGACAGCTGAACCACAACCCTCAGTCCTTCCAACCACAGGCTCCTCGACCTGGCACAAATGGCATTGTCTTTGGTGATGTCGAATCATCTGAATCATCCCCAGTGCCTCCGCATTCTTCTGGATCCGCATATGTACAGCCTCCTCAACAGCAGATGCAGAGGCCCTTCCAGCCGCCTCCGTTCAACCCCGTCAATCATGCGCACCACTTCTCCGAACCTCAAGCTCACCATGGCTTCCCCGGTGCATATGCGCCACCGCAGACTTGGAACCCTCAGCGCGGTTTCCACCCTGGGCAGCAGCACCCACAATTCGCGCCATATCAACCACATTTCCGATACCCTGCGCAGGAGCACTTTACGCCAGTGGAAGTAGGACAGCCCAACATGCCGTCTGCACTTTCCCGCTCGGCTTCGCCTGGGTCTGCGCACGCTGAAGCTGTGAGGTTAGGGCACGACGTGCGATCTCCTGCGTCTTCCGGCAAAGAAGGTGGCGCAAAGGCTTTCGCGGATCCAAAGTCACACTTTTCCAATCAGCCGTCGTTCCGCCAGCCACAATTCGCCAGGCAAATGCCTATACAGCAGCAGCAGCAGCAGATCCCGCCTCCGGACTTCAGACTTGACATGGACAATGCCCAGATGCTTCGTGATCACATTCGGTCCCAATTCTCCAAGCCCGCCCTCACTGATTGCCACCTGCAACTTTCACACGATTCGGATGCCAGCACTCAGAGGATCGACGCGCACAGAATCATCCTGGCGCGGAGCCCCACTCTGTTGCGACTGATACAGATTGCTCATGAGACGCAGAGACCGCAGCTCGACATTCACCTTCCCGGCAAGCACTTGAGTCTGCACACGTTCAACGAGTGTCTCAAGTACATCTACGGTGGACAACTTCCTCCACTTGACCCTCCCCACCGATCCTCCATGTCTTTCACTGAACCTATCAGCGCCCAGGTCGATCGTATGGAGCAAGCACTCCAACGTGTCGCTACTGGCGCATGGTTGGAAATGCCGGCCATTTCGTGGAGAGGCATGAACGTTGCGACTAACACGATGAGCTGGGACACCTTGCCGACCGCCTTGGAGTTTGGGCTCGACGGCGGTATTTCACCCGCGTGGACACTGGACGATGGCAGTGAAGAGCGCAGCAGCACTACCTCGAGCGACGATTCTCAATCCCGACTGGATTCTACCCCATCGACACCGACCCACGACCCTTACGCCACCCCGCTTCTCCAGAGCATCTTCCAATTCGTGTTGCACAGCTTCCCGCCCGACTTCTACCCCGATACCGCAGCTCCTCAACTTGAGGTCTGTCCCCGACTCCCGCCACTCCCGCCGCAACAACCCCAACAGCCGCAACAGCACGAGAAGAAGCTTTCGCGCTCTGCCGATCCACGACTGAGTCAGATTCGCTTCGGCGAGCTGCCCTCCGAGGAGGCAAATGCGCCGAGACCGTCGGCTGTTACTACGATGATTTCCAGCCTGTTGTTCTCACTACCATTCGCATTACTCAAGTTCCTTCTTGAGCACCCAGTCCTTGCTGACCGCATGGGACCCGAGACCGTTGGAAGCATCATGCGTCAAACCATTGTTGAGAGAGAGAACCGGAGACAGCGGTGCCTCAAGGCAAAGCAGTCCTCTGTGGTCGCACGTGGAAGCGAACACGACCAAGATACTAACCTTTACTGGGAGGAGAGTGTCGAGTTGACCGGACAAAACCGCCTGGGCTTGAGGCTGTTCCGAAGAAGGAGAGGTGTTGACACTCCGCCTTCCTCTTCCGAAGGCACCGTCAATGCGTGAGGCGGTCCATTCTCCTCGACTTGCGCGAAATGATCTGCGTGCGTCATTTTCTTTTCTTCTTTTGAGTTCGAGGCATAGCAAGCGATCTGCACGATTGTGTTTACTTTGCTGCAAAAAGCGTGTTACAAGTATTTGCTAAAAAGGCGTTCAAGCGGGGTTCATATCTTTTGTTTTTTTTCGGCGGCCGACGAGGCATGGAGTCGATCATCGTCCTTGACGATTCGATCGACGGACGATATGGTGGGACGAACGCGTCTCCTCAGACGCACAAAACTTGTAGGATTAGAGTTGGATTCGGGACGCTGGGTCAGGACGATTTAGATGCCATGTGCGCTGCATGGTATCTCTTTAGTGCTACTGATGTCTCGATTGTTGTTAAGCTGTGCCGCCTTAAGCGGCTGGGGGAGGCATCGATGGATGAAAGGCTGATTGCGCCGCTGTACCTATTCCCATAAATTATATAATTATGATTCTTGTGTATGGCGATTGTTCACAGTGGTCGCGATGTGCATCAAGAGTCTGTCTGCATCAAGCATCAAGGACGATAAAACCGTGTCTCTTCACAGAGATCCACGCCATCACATCAACCGAGCCCAACAACGGCGGTCTTTCTCCGGGTGCCTCAGGAGTTCATCCCGGTACTTTCACTTTTCACAGACAGAACCATGCCTCCAAACTGACATTGTTACAGCCCCTGAACTCTAGCAGCAGCGACCTTCGACATCACTACATGATCGACTGTAGCGGCTGTCCTCTTCTACATTCCGTCATCAACGAGCACGAGCATGCTGACGTCGTTGCAAGATCTTCGGTGGTCATCTTTGCTGAAACGATAGCATACAACTTACTTGAACAAGCTTTTCAGCCTCAAAACATATCTGAAAACAAGCTAGACACAACCTGGCACTGCCTGTCATCACAAGTTAAGCACTCGTCAGATTCAGAATTGGCAACATCCTGGTCGTTCACCAAAACTTACGCTTACGCCGTGAACCACACTCTGAAAGAAGAGACGCAATCTCTTTCGCATCACAGCATTTTACTAATGCTTACATGTATGCATGCCTGAAAAAACAAGCATCTGCCAAACTCCTCGCTACCTAGTCTTAGCACATCCGCCCCGGTTTGATCGGCACATTAATAGTTCACAGTTAACAGCTAATATGCCAGGTGCCCGACTCCGGTTAACGATCCGATTCCCATGCGCTTGCCCCCAACCTCCCACTTCTTTTAAACTTCCACCTTGCTTGAAAGCTGTTGGACGTTGAAACGGCTCTTGTCTTCACGCCTTCGTCACGACAAGATCTGCTCTTAAGGCCGTCTTCACGATCCACCTTTTGCTCTTGGATTTATTGTGTTGCCTGTCCACACTGCTTTCTCTTCTCTGCTCACTAACTATCCTCTACATTCGATCTAACCAGTCCTTTCGTTGCTCTCGTTTTCACTACTGTGTTGCTTGTCAACCACACTGTTTCCTTTTTTTTGATTATCAACCTCTGTTTTGGATTCACGCAATCTCTCTTTGCTCTTACTTCATTGTTTACTAACCTCTACATTCGTACCACTGCTATCTTCACCCCAAATCTACTTGACTCTGAGAGTCTAAGGAACGATCTGGCTATCTAAGTGATCTCGAAAATCCTGGACGATACCGACCTGGAAGAACTCCCTCCCATACAACAATGTCGGACTCATCTTTCAAGGAAGCCGCTCGCCAGAGCAAGAGGATCAGCAACGACCCTTATCTGACCCAACAACATCAGATTATCATTGGAGGCCCCGAGCCTCCGTATACTGGTTACGATGACTCGGACATTGAATTGAACGCTGCTGGTCAGCATCAAGGCCGAACTTCTGGAACCCCGCGTCGCCACTCGCGTCGGCAATCCCGATCTAAGAGGCTGTCTGCCAGCAATGCCGGCAGCGTGCCTAATGGCGGGACGATTGCTTGGTTGCAGGTGTTGGCGAGTTTCTTCCTGTTTTTCAATTCTTGGGGGATCATAAACACTTACGGTATGTTTTCCATCGCACGTCGCCGAGTTTGCTGTGGGCTCAATCTCGGAAATTGGGATGGCGAACGTGATGTTGACCATTCTTGCTAATAACTCCCGCTAGGATGCTACCAGACCTACTATGAAACCGGCATTCTTTCTGAATCTTCAGCTTCGGACATCTCATGGATTGGCAGCATCCAAGCGTTTCTGCTCCTGTTCATTGGCGCCATCACCGGATCAATCTACGACGCCGGATACGTCCACTCACTCATGCTCGTCGGATCTTTCCTTGTCGTCTTTGGGCAAATGATGCTCTCGCTGTCCACAACATACTACCAGGTCCTTCTCGCCCAAGCAATCTGCGTCGGAATTGGCTGCGGGTGTCTCTTCGTCCCCGGAGTTGCCATTCTTTCGACATACTTCAGCACCAAGATCGCGACAACAATGGGCATTGCTGCTTCGGGTTCCTCGTTAGGCGGTGTCATCTACCCAATCGTGTTCCACCGCCTCCAACCGGCCATCGGCTTCGCCTGGGCAACCCGCGTGATCGGCTTCATCGCCCTCTTCGGCCTCGCAATCTCCAACCTGACCCTCCGCGTGCGCGTAGTCCCCGACTCCCGCCGCAAATTCCTCGACCTTCCCGCCTTCAAAGAGCCCGCATACGCCCTATTCGTCCTGGGCACTTTCCTCGGCTTCATGGGCCTGTACATCGTCTTCTTCTACGTGCAATCCTTCGCCATCCAGACCAAGATTGCCAGCGAAGCCATGGGGTTCTACCTCTTGCCCATCCTGAACGCCGGCTCTGTCTTCGGCCGCATCATCCCCAATTTCGTCGCGGATCGCATCGGCCCGATGAACATGATTATTCCGTGCGCTATCATCTCCGGCATCCTGTGCCTGTGTCTGATCGCGGTGCACAGTCTCGCTCCTGTGATTGCCATTTGCGCTCTGTACGGTTTCTTCTCGGGCAGCTTCGTGTCCCTGCCGCCTACGATCCTCGTGCACTTGACTCCTAATCGTGCGATGATCGGTACTCGGATGGGAATGTGCTTTACAGGTTCGTTGTGATTGCCCGCCCACTGTTCTTCTAAGGATCGTGAGATATGTTGGAAAGGACCAAAAGCTAACATTTAAATTTCCACAGTCGTCTCCTTCGGTTTGCTGATTGGCACGCCCATCTCAGGCCAGATCCTTGCCGCTACTGGGTTCACGGAAACCTGGATTTTTGGTGGCGTGTTGATCCTTGTCAGCTGTCTTGTCATCGCGGCATCGAGAGTTGTGAAGAGTGGTTGGAGTTTGAGGGTCAAGGTGTAAATGGTGTATTGTAAGATATCTTAAAAGTTCTACACATTCAGCCGGCCTGCATGTCAATCGATCATAGGGAAGATGGCGACTGGCTAACATGGCACTTAGAGAGCGTCGATTTAGAAGATATAAACAAGACAAATATCTTCTCCTTACAAGTTCTTCAAGTACGGCCGACAGTTCGAGTGAGATCCGCGGCTCACAAAGTTGCCTTTCAATAATCACCCTGTACTACTCCCAATATCAAACCTAGGCCTCAGGGCAAGTACATGGACAGCCCCGGAGTGATGTCTCTGCAATCGTCTTTACATTTTTGGTTCATGGTACCTAACTCCAGAAATTCGATCGAGGCGCAGAGCTGAGAGCTCTGCTGCAGCACAGCCTTGCGGCGCTTGTGCATGCATATTTACAGCCTTGTTCGCTTCTACCCGCAGCCACTTGCAGGTGACCTGCAACCAAGTAACATTCTCAGCCTGATCTAGAAACGCATAAGATAAGCTGTCTTCCCGCCGATGCTCAGAACCCGCATTCCCCATTCACAGTCCGCCGTGAACACCAAGCAGCACATCTAGCAGGATGAAGCCATACATCGCCAACCCGACGCCGAAATGGACTCGATACCTACCAGACGGACTCTTGCCGTCGATCACCGTTATAACCTTGGGGTTGCTTATCATCATCCCAACCGGCATGTCAGCCACTCGGCTCAAACAAGAAGATGGCTTCCAGTGTGATTCAGACGGCAACGTGATACCGCCTTACGAAAACGTTCAGTTCGGATGGAACATACGATACCTGTTCAGCATTACTCTTGCCTGGGGGAGCTTCAGCCTGAGTACAGCAAAACTGATTGACATTGGCTGGGATCTTTGCGTTGGCAGAGGCGGTCAGCTGTTATTGTCGTATCTGGTGTTTGGGACCCTGAGGAGATCTGTCCTACTGTCTCTGAGGCGATCGCCATGGCACTTACCGGTGTTGACGCGCCAACTCTTGGATCCTGTCTCGGTACCGGGCTTGTGGGCTGCGGTGCAGGACGTGTTCGCCCAACAGGGACTCTTCCGACCAGAAGGACGACAAGAAGCTGAACTTTGGCGACGACTCAAGGGCAACTCACACTCCGGAAGACGACAAATCAAAAGATTACCACCCACCAAATCTCTCCAAGCTGGCTCAAGGCGACTTTATGGCTTCATCCCGTTGATAGCGTACATCTTGGCTTTTACCACCATCGTCTCCGCTATGACTGGATACCGAGCGAAAATGGAGCCAGCATACCTTCAAGAAAGCGGCGCAACACTGCCTCTCATCAACAACACCGTGCGGTTGTACCCTCTCCGTCTTCAAGGCTGGCTTGACGATCCTCCCACTCCGTGCGAGCTCGTGGGTGGTGGATATTCAGCTTTAAGCCGATCTCTGTACAGTACAGACCTCATGCCTGACGGTGAATGTGCCAAGGCATGGCTCGAATGTGAGTCCGCCCTGATCTCGCAAGTGATCAGCATACTGACAGTCTGGAACCCAGATAGCAAGACACTGCTGGCCTGCGAAAACTTACCCGCACCGGGGCACGGTGTCCTAGGTATGGGATACCCACCTACATCGCGTAGTAACGACACTGCCGTTGACGTTACGCATTCGACTGGCGAATTTCTGCTCAACTTCCGGGGCTCAGCTGCCACCAAGTCTCTGTATGCTCAGGGAGATATCATAGACCATGGTGCCTGTCGTTCAGACGGGGACCCGCCGCTTGCATCGATCGATTGGGTCGCGTACGACAATGGCCATTACTTCTTAACTACAAGCAACATAACTCTGGATAATCGCACTTGGAGTAAGCACATGCCTCCAGCCACAGTTTTGGATTGGACCGGCGAAACCTACGACCGCCGCGGAGGAAACTTATTCCCAGTGACAATGTACTATATCGTTGGGACAGGTGGAGCGATAATAAACTCTGAGGAGCTAACAGACCAAACTCTCTGCCGAACCACGAAGGTCTATCAGTGGGGAGTCTCCTCCTTGCTTCTCTTCCTCTTCGGCATAGCCACCATCTTTAGCGGTGCCATCCTCCTGGCGTTGAACGCAGTTGTATGGCAACAGACTCGCACCAGGACACTCTCCGTGGATTTCTCGATCTACCGCGACATTCTGGACCTCGCTGGCGAGGTCAAGGCCGAGCTTGGAGACGACGCTGAAGACTTGTCGGCTACGATTTTGAACGATCGTATCAAGACAGACACTGGCAACGTGAGAGTTACCGAAGATGACTCTCTGCCATCGATTGCTGGCGCGGGCGGGAAATATTCGTTGGTCTCGACGGAAGGAGAGGCATTGCCAGAGTCCACACGAGCAGCATCACCTCGGATTTCTGGAGAGACCGGAGTTCAATCCAACGGCGAGAGATATTCGTTGGCCTCGGCGGAACGAGAAGCACTGCCAGAGTGCACGGGCGGGAGTTATTCGTTGGTCTCGTCGGGACGAGAGGCACTGCCAGAGTTCACACCCGCAGCATCACCTCGACCTTCTGAAGAAACCCGGGCTCGAGAGAGTAGCGATCTGGATGTCGAGAGAAGACATGTGTTGCCTTCCGTATAGGCAAGCTATCTATAAAAGACGTAGCCTCATCTTCTAGCATTTCCTGCTCTACCACATGCTCTCCCAGGCCCTCTTCCAAACCCCCATGCTCTCCCGCCTCTCCTTCTCCCGCTCCTTTGCCTCCCCATTCTCCCACACCAAACATTCCTCGTCAATCTCCGCCTTTCCGGTCCAAACATCCGCCTCCATGGAGGATATATACCTCGTCTGATGCCAGACCTTCCACGCCACGAACAACACAACAAAATAGCCCACGCCAAAATAGCTCTTGATGAAGCCCTTCGTATCCCATGGCGCGAATGTGTCGAAACCCAATGTCATGATGATGCAGATTCCAACCAGTACACCCCAGTAGCCTGTGTATGGTGCTAGCGGGGACTTGTACGGTAGAAGGTTGAGGGGAAGTTTCTGGGTCATGATGGCGTGGTGCCAGTGGACCACGACGACGTAGGTGGCGGTTTCGTTGATAATGAGACCCGCGCTTGTAAGCCCGACGAACCAGTCGAAGACTTCGATGGCATTGTTGGAGGTTACGAGGAAGGAAACGCACGAGACGAGGGTGACGGAGAGGACTGTTTCATGGCTGGAGTCAGTATCGGGCACGCCGTTGCAGACAGCACTCCCGGGGAGCAGAATGAATGGCACCTACCAGCAACGTACGGGATGCCCTTCTTCGAACACCTGAGGAAGATCTTGGGAGCCTGACCGTTCTGCGCCAGCGAGTAGAGAGATCGGCTCGCCGTGGAAAGGAGTGTGTTCCCACAGGAGAAGCCCGAGAGCAAAATCATGAAATTGATGGCGTCCGGCAGGAACGTCGTGATCCGGAGCTTCGTGATACCAAACACCCACGGTGAAGACCCGGCACCAGGCTCTCCATTCTCAACGGCTTGCAGGTACTCGGGATCTCTGGACGGGCAGATGATTCCCACGGCAAGGGCTCCCATGACATAGAGACCGACGACACGCCAGACGATTAGTTTCGCCACCCGAGGGATGGTGCGGCGGGGGTTAGAGATCTCGCCTGCCGATAGCGCCAGGAATGCAGGTCCTCCAACGGTGAAGACAGCGTAGCGAACGGAGATCCAGATCCCTAAGAAGCGGCCGGTGGCTCCTTCGGCGTAGTATGAGTGCATGGGGTCGCCGCATGTCCAGTTGCGGAAGCCATAGACGTCGTTGCGCGGGTTGCCTCCGACCATCGTCACGAAGGTGACCATCATGAGGCCAACTAGGAGAATGATCTTGCAAGATGCGAAGACAAACTCCGACTCACCATACCATCTGTGTGATTTTCTTTTGTCAGGGTTGCCACTAATACTTCTCGGGCTTCAAAAGGCATCCAAATCACCTAACAGCAACGATATTCAACAAAACACAAAGAGCCATTGCGATCGCCACCCAAACCCCCGGATTGATGTCCGTAGTCCAATACTGCATGACCGTCGCGACCGCCGAGTACTCGGTGCACACGAGCATGAGACTGGCGAAGAAATACGTCCATCCCATGGCAAATCCCAGCGCCGGGTCAACGAGTCTCGAGGCGAGGCCGAACAGCGAGCCTCGAATCGGGAGCCATGCACACATTTCTCCCACATGCAGCGTCAGCGGCCAGATGAAACAGAGGCCGTAGAACATGTATCCCAGGGTCAAGGAGATTGGGCCGGCACGAGCGAGTACGCCGCCAATGCCTACAAAGAGGCCGATGCCGATGGCGCCGGCGACGGCCATGAGCTGCACGTGGCGGGCGGAGAGTCTTCGTTTCACGGCCTGGGTGGTTGGGGCATCGTCGACTTCGATTTTGGGTGCAGTTTCCACGGCTGGTTGGGTGTGTTTGGCCTCGGATTCGACGGCCATGGCTTGATGAGAGGTAAGATGGTTAGGGGCGAGGCATCATGCCAGTGTCGATGTTACTGATGATATACTCTTCGTCGTCCGAGAACCATCTTATCGCGGCTCGCCAGAAGAAGCATGGCCATGCGGACTGCAGACACCGGAGGACAGGTATAATGACCTTGGCGGAAGGCTAGAGTAGTTGGTTTCTTGCTGGTCTGTTGAGGCTGGCCAATGGTTTGGAAGCCGTCTTGGAAACATGTCGCAAAATTGCGAAGATAGGCCAAAGACCCCGGCAGATAAGACTGTACGATGCGCAATGCCGTTGGCGATGCCAAGAGGCGGCAGTCAGACGGGACTTTTTGTAGGCAACTCACTACAAAAGATCTACGTAGTTACACTAGATACGGTAAGTTAATTGCTTTTCGATCGTGATATTTCAAGCGTTGACGTGTCGAGATGACCGACTTCAAAAATGCACAAACATACAACAGGCGGGATTCCCAGATGGTCACCCACTCTAGTACTAGTCGCCCGGTTCAGTGCTTATGTATGGCAGAGCGGACGGGATGCCCAGTTCTCACTGACCTATGGTCGTATGTATCAGATATGATAAAGCGTGCTTCAGTTCTTACTGACCTATGGTCGCATGTACTCATAACGACCAAATTGTGCAATATAAAAAGAAAGTCAATTTTCCTTCAATTCTTACACCTCATTCCGAGGAGGGTTAGGGTTGGGGTCAGGTCTCCAGAGCACCCGATCAATACCCTAGATATGTAAACGCCACAACTCTTCAAGGCATTTGCCGCAGGGCAATTAGGACGGCCAGTTACGAAGGCCCTGATTGGTGTTGAGTTCTGGCGCAGCGTCTCTTCCAAATACAGTACGAACCACGCCTGGCCGTTCTGCGGGCACTCGTCAATCGCATCGACGATGATACTCCAGCGTCGAATACAATGAACGGGATGGTACTATTGTTAGCCTAGGGGCCAGAACCAAGAGCCCTCCGAGTCGCACATATAGAACGAGTATGATGTTCCACCTCGACGGCGACCATTGGTGATGGAAATGGAATTGGTGATATTGCCAGGTAGCAGAGGGAGAGCGTCAATACTTCACAAGAGGCCGTGGAAAGTGGTACACTGCCAAGCTCCAATCGTACTCTGAGTCTGCACTTGCAACCGACCCATACCATTTACCTCCCGCGCGTTGTTCGACGCAACTCTGATGGCCGCCTCGTGATTGCGTTTGATAGGCGGATACGCCAAAGGACCGGCCAAAGGACCGTCCCAACGGTCTAGTTTCGCTCACGAGAGCGTATCCGGGCTAGTCTGAAGGGATTATCGAGTCAGGCGTTGCACGCTGAGCGGCTCATAAATCCAACAGGGAACTTACAGTGCGGAGGAACACACCCGAGACTACCGGATCTTCTTCCAGACCTGTCCCTCCGTTCTGATACCAGGCGCCGCACGCTTCTGTCGTGCCATCGGCGACGTTCGCGCCGCAGTAGCTCGCTGTTGCGTTGACGCAGTACTACAAATCCGAGGAGGTTAATAAAGAACAACTCTACGTCATGTACAAGGACGACGGGCTCAGACTTACCATGAACGGAGCCCAGAAAGAATCGTTGACCCGATCGTCGCTGGCGACTCCGACGGCCCACTGGCGCACTTGCACCGAGATGCTCGCGGCGAAGAGTCTGGGGGGATCGGTAGCGTCGCCCAAAGCCGAGAAGAACTCGTCGTATGAATCGTCGGCTGCATCTTCGCCGTCGAGATTGCGGTTGATCGCGACGAATACGCCCGTGCCGGTTTGGTCGACGATGCAGTATGGGGAGCCATCGCTGCAGCGCACGCCTGCGCCGATATGGCGGGCGAGGCCCTGTCTGATTAGGGCCGGGTCTTCGATGGTGGCGGTGCACTCTGATGTGACTGTCTCTACTAGCAATAGCGCAATGAGGGCGATGCAGAAGAGGAAGCCTGTCGATTTTGTGCCGCTGCGCGGTGCGGCACCAATCGAGGGTTTATCGACAGTGCTGTTGAGCTGTCCCTGGCAGAAGACGTTTGGGTCAACGCTGTCTTGGGCGACTCCGGATCTCGAGTTGCCGTCGTTAGAGAGGCAGGCTACGAAGTCTCGCATGTCGCTTGGGGTGAAATTTGACATTTCGCAGAGTTGGAAGTAGCTCATGTATTCGGATACTTGGGCGCCGTTGCAGCAGCTTTCCACGAAGGTTCGTTTTGGTGCCGCAGACATAGTTGTCCGAGGCGGGTAGGAGAGGGACTCCGGCGAAGTTGTTGCAGTCGATGGACAGTGTTGGTGAAGGACCCGAAGCGAGAATTTTGGTGTTAGTCGGCTGGTTGAAACTGGGTACGCCTCCGGTTGCTAATGAAGAAGACATTTCTGTTGTGTATACAACGTGCAAGCGTCGGGAATACTACAGATTATAATATTTGCTGTGCGGATGCAGCGACGAAACTACTGGACCTACCATCGAGGTGCGGTGACATAGACGACCACATAGCTGAAGTAGGGTATGTGGCCATGAGATGTGACGACCAAGAGCATGGATCCAGTCGCTTGGCGAAGCTGTGCTCGGCAAGGCCGTGATCCAGCGACAGCAAGTGTGCTGTCAATGTGGATATCCGTAGTGAACGGTGAGAGGCATCGGAGGTCGGATGTGTCGACGTCAGAAGTTCTTTTCGTCTTGGTATAGGAGGTTGCAGAAGAATCGCCCAGTGGTACTATGCTTGTATGCTTGTGTACATGTACGAGTCGAGTAGTCGAGTCTTGCCAAGGGGACAAGCGAAGTGAATCCATTAGTCAGAGCCAAGAACAAGGTAGCCGTCTTGCCGTCTCCAGGATGATCCACAATCCGGCAGCGTTACGTTACATAAGGCAACATTGAGCGCCCTGCCAGGAGCCAGGCCCTCTATGCCTTAGGATTGGCGAGTCATTCCTGAACTTCGAACTCGTCAGACACACGACTACGACCTACTACACGAGACCGAGGCCAGACGTGACAGCTGCACGGAGGATGACGGCTCCAAGGCTGCGAGCATGAACCTGACCGCTCGCCAGCCCGACAGCTAGGGTGGAGACGAGGAACAATGTGCTGGACACCACGCGGAGCGTCGCTACGCCCGTAGAGGACAAAATATAGGCGCGCAGGTAGCGAGAAAGCAAAGCGGTAAGGTCAGAAGCGCTGGACGCGGTAGTCAACCTATCTTTGATGAACAGTCTTGCTGTTTTCCAGTCAACCAGTGCAGAACTACCTGTTCAGCTAGTCACTGACTTCTATAGCATCTTCTCAGGCAGACCAGTAGGGGTCGATAACCCGTCGAACTCTGCCGCCAGGAGTTGAGTGTTGCGCGGCATCTACTGATATACGCGTCTTACGACGAAAGTGCTAATCCTGCGTGAAAGCTTCAGCTTCGTCGAACATGGCCAATACTGGAAGACGCCCTCGAAACATCACGAGGTTAGCCATAGTATGCATGTGCGTTGCAAGTGAACGCTGTGTTCTTACGGGGCGGAGCCAGTGACACACCACCTCAATCTTCACCGACCTAACCGCAGTCTGCGCGAAAGGCTTCGGCGCTGGCTTGCAAGAATCCTCAAGCGACTCCTCCATTGTACCCACAGCTGTCTGCTCCACAATCTCCTACGCGCGCTCCATTTGTCACGGACCATGCGGTTCTCATCGGCCTTGTTGTGACCAAACAAACTTCAGTCTTCTTTTGGCAATCTGGTTACGGTATACTAATCTAAGTTCAATTTGAATCATATCGGTTGTCGGCGCCCCTCAGGCGTTAACTGCAGAAAAACTGCACTCATACAACCTTCCTAATCCGCACCTGAGTCGCGAAATGGTGGAACTTCACATATATACACGGGGAGTTATCAGTCTTTGTCCGAAAGAACAGCAGACTTCGAATGGCTTCCAGCGAACCCTCAGAGCCGATTTTCGGACCAGTTGCCCAGCAGGTGCGGAAATGGATAGACTCATGCGACAGATTCCACGGCTCCGCCTGTCATCCTCGACCACCCGTTTCCGGAGCTAATCGACGACCACCACGCTGGGTCATCAACATAAACGAGGCGCGTCTCGTTCCTGGCGCCGATGTTGATCGCTATGTGGCTTTGAGTTACGTCTGGCCAAGGGACAAGGTGTACCCGGGTCACGCTGTATTCACGACGAAGAACATCACAGCTCTCCAAATACGAGGCTCCCTAACGGATGCTTTCATCACCAGCCTGCCAATGGTGATCCAAGACACTATCTGTTTCCTTCGAGAGATGAAAGAACGGTACCTCTGGGTTGATTGCATGTGTATCATGCAGGATGGCGACCAACTGGAATTTGAGATCAACAAGATGGACTCGGTTTACTCGGGTGCTCACTTCACCATCATCGCTGCTGCCCCGGAAGGGCTGATTGGCACAGCTTCTCAGCTCTACTCGATACCTCCGAAGTCCCAGATGTTTCACTACAAGTATCTGCTCGACTCGAAGTGGGCGACACGCGGGTGGACTTTCCAGGAACAGATTTTGTCGACTCGTGCCGTGTTCTTTCTGGGCAGATATTGCTTCAGATTCCCAGGGTACGTTATGGGATACGGTGGAGCTAGGTTCACCGAGTCTTTGGACGATGTGATGCACATCTTTTGGGATTGCCAGCATGCTTGCTGGGATGATGGCCTGCTGGCACCGGACCAATTGGAAGCGCAGCGCTCCTGTGGCTTTCGTAGTGGAAACTCCGGTGATGAAGCACGCCATCTTGTGAGCAGGTGCGACCGAAAACCTTGGCCTGACTTCGAAACCTACCTGGAATTCGTGTGTCTCTACAACGAACGTGATCTCGAATATCCTCAAGACGTCTTGAGAGCATGCACTGGATTGTTCAACAGGCTGAACTTCCCTGGTGGCTTCATCAGCGGTGTTCCGCAAGCTTTCCTTGACGAGACAATGATATGGCAGCCCCGCAGCAAGGCCACAAGGAGGGTTTATGAGCCGAAAGAAGAATCTTTGCGCTTCCAACACATGCCGTCATGGTCATGGTGTGGTTGGCAATGTCTCATTGAGCCTCAGAGCCTCGCCACCGGACTTGACTATTCGAACGACATGGACACTCGTGGGCGTCGACTATCCTGGCAGACTAAGCCACTCGTCAACGACTGGCGGCTTCACTCGAAGCAGCAACAGGAGAACCTGAATCTCCGCGACACCGGCTTCCTCGAGAGTTGCAGAGCCTCTGTGAGCTTGAGTGATCCGTGGTCGCACGACGGATGGCTACCGCATTTCCTCGAGGGAGAGACAGGCCCTGGGGTCGAATACTTCACGCATTCGTCTGACGAGACCAAACGTTTCCGCTATCCTGTGCCACTGCAGCCCGAGCCGCCGATTCACCAAGACCTGTCAGCTTTCCCGTATCTGTCTGGAACGGTTCAACACGCGCGACTCCAAGTTCGACGATTCTTGCAGTACTCAGGTGAGATTTCGACTGATAATGTCGGCGCGATGATTAAAGACTCGGTCTTTGAGATCCCTCAGTTCACACAGCGTCCCAAGGAGCCGTGTTCCGTCATCACGTTAGCCGGCCGCGACGGTTGGGCCGGCGTATTGCGAGTCATGGACGATCGGGCGGTGGTGGCTGGCCAAGAACTTGAACTGATTGCCATCTCGGAAGGGTCAGTAAGCTACAAGGACCTTTCCTCCACTGCTTTTGAAGAAACTGTCAGTCTGTTGCGGATTCACCACTATGAGGACGACAACAGTGTTTGGAAAGAGCCCGCCGAGATGACATTCGACGGTCCCGGTGATCCGAGAAGGGGCTCAGAGCGGATCCGAGCAACATGCGATCAGTGCGAACGTCTCTTGACCCCCGAGATGTACCATCACCCAGGAATGCAAGATATCGGATCCGCTTTCCTGCACCGAAGCAAACTCGGGCAGCCAGGCTATCCTCGACCGAACGATACCTACGAGTTTTACAACGTCATGTGGATCGAAAGGGAAGGCAAGATTGTTCGGCGCCGCGCTGTTGGACGCATTCGAAAAGAAAGCTGGGAAAATAATCGGAGTGCATCGACACAGAGGGTCATAATCGGGTGAGCAGTGGCATCCGCTTTAGTTGTGACTGATGCGAATGAAAGCTCGCTTTTGATCCAATGTCTCAGCTCTCGGGATGCCCAGTTCTCACTGAGCTATGGTCATATGTGTCAATATTCGTAAATCGAGGCAATATGAAGAAACATATCCAAATGGCGCAGACTTCCTTGCATATTGCGGTACCTCACTCGAAGAAGGGTTAGGGTTGGGGTCAGATCAATTGAGAGGCTGATACTCTCACCACCCGATCAGTGCCGTCCATCAGACAGGTCTGTGGTGTTACGCATGATTTGGTCGGCTGCTTGATCATAGCACTTGTATCGGTTCCCCCGTCGGGCCAACTCAACTTATTCGTCAACGTCGGAATAGTTGGCTGGCTAATGGTTACCGGTATTTACACTGAATTTCTAGACTCGCGGTCCGGTTTGACACTTCTTCATTCAGCCCCCTGTAAACTGCAATATGCGATCGCGACTACTATCATGTGGCGGCCGCTACAGCTCCTGTAGTCGGCAAAGGATTGACGGCACTCGGTTCAATCGGTCAAGAAGAGTCCCCGGAGTTGATTCCTGTGAAGCTGTGCCATCGATGATATCTTGCCGATCGACTCGGAGGTCCTATGTAGCAAGCGGATCAAATCACACGGCACAGTCACAGCCCAAGCAGGATTCAAGTGGCAGAGGCAAGCCGCCCATCCTTAAGCCTTGGATCCTCAGGTCCAATCCCACACGTCAAAGCTCGTTAGCGCATCCTTCGCAGGATTCGCGATGTGGGTCTCTTTGCGTTAGGCTGGGCTGGAGGTTGCGGATTGATGCTGCCTTCTTGGCACATTATTTTCGGGAGCAGGCACGCAGGATCGGGGCACGCAACGGCGAGCCTTGGTCTGGAATGTTGGAATACTCAAGGAGCGGTCATGATGAGCTCCGTTCATTCGCGCCTTTGCACTACACTGTTTGATGTAGAAATGGTGTACGTTTCAGGTGGAATCTGCAAGTGAGAGGCGCCGGATGCAGTTCTTTAAATTACAACTCGATCGTATCGAGTACACTCCGCGCCTCTCGATACTCAACGTCGCTGCGCGAGTTCACCTGGTAGCCCGCATTCCCGAAAACGCACGACTATGAATCACGGCGCTCACGTCTCCCTCAGACGTACAACATACTCAGCGCCAACAATCCACAGAAGAGTGCGGAAAGCGTCGTCTTCGGGTTGTCGTAAGCCAGGTTGCCTGCGGATTTGTTGTCGTCTTCGACGCAGTGGTTGGGGCTACAAGCCAGGTCGGTCACGCCTGTGCTGCTGGTCCCCGAGACGAGGCAGTCACTGAAACGACTGGGGTCGGGCGACTCCACGTCGCACCAAGCATAACAGTCGTCTTGGACGAAGACCGTGCCGTTTCCAAGTTGAGAACAGCAGGTCTGCATGCGAGGGTGTCTGGGAGAAATATTCAGTCCATGTTGAGTTGTCGTCGTATTGTCGGTTTGAGCGGGTCAACTCACCCATTGGATTTGAGGCACCATCCACAAGAAGCCCCTATGGCGTCCGCAGTTGTTGTTGTGCCAACATCGCAGTTCAACAATGTCGAGTTGGTAACCGGTATGACTGACGACATGTCAATTGAGCAGGGATTCGTAAGTGAGGTGGGAGGTAATGTGGGTGATCCACAGGACGAGGAAGATGAGTTTTGAAGTAGAGATCAGAGAGAGGTAGTTGGATGTAGTCGACGCATAGCGTGATCATTCGGCAAATCGGAAAAGATTGCTCTTGGCGGACGCAACCGATGAAAAGGATCAAGGATGGAAGTGAAACGCCGCAAACAAGCGAAAGGTATCGATTCGCCTGTGTTGGTGTAGGCATACTGCAGCATTGAGGCGTCGGGCGTCTAGGCACAGTGGTCTCGAAACTCGCTTCGTCTGTGGTCTGACGATGTGTCGCTAGTCGGAATGATCGCTCGATCTGTTATAACCATACAGCGACCTCTATGCATCATTGTGCCTTTTCGTCTTCATGTCCCTCGACTGTGGGTGGAATTCCGTATATTGTAGAGGTGTATGTACGTTCCAAGAAGTGCTGGAACGGTCCTTGAAGAGGTGAAGTCCGGCGTTGTTTCCAAAAGTCAATTCTGACGACCAAGCATTCCGAGATCGGGGCTTCAAGCCAAGAGATGTGATGACATCGGACGAGATAACGACGGGAATAATTGACTGAACCTTGGAGAGAACGTGTTCAAGAACCTTTTTGTTTGCGGTAAATTTTTCCAAAGACGCCTCACCCACGACTGCAACACCGAACCCGGCCCCAAGCGAATACATCTCCAACAATGGCACCATACGGTCGCGGCGGTGCAGGGAATTACGAGGCGATTCAGCGTGATAACGAGAAGATCAACAGCGACCTCGAAGCCAGCCAATCCACAGCAGACAACGCGACCAACAGCTACGCTCCACCCGATATCGCCGAGAAGAGCGAGGCGCAATATGCCCACACAGGCCGCGGCGGCGCCGGCAACTACTACAGTCCGCAAGACCTGAGCCAGACAGGCAACTTCGTCGGCGCGCAAACAAGTCACATTCTCGGAGATGGTACACCAGCACCTTCGGACAACACGAGACCTGCGGCTGCGCCGGCGGTTGCTCCTCCACCAAAGACTGGACGGGGAGGAGCTGGCAACTTCGACTTTGGAATCAACGAGGCGGAGAGGAAAGCCGCGCGGGAACATGAAGAAGCGGATCGGAGGCAGCAGCAGCTGAAACAGGATGTCGAGAAGGGAGTTCAAGAGAACCTAGCATTCCCTTCAAAGGCGAAGCTGCCTGGAGGAGAGCCCTATTGAGCGCCGGCAAGCGTGAGAAAGGCAATATCACGAGGCGGCGATGTTATGATACCTGTTGAATATGGAGCACACGTTTGTTTCGGTAGCCCTCTCATCTTTGCGTACCGGTCCAAATCGTGTTCAGAGCACTGGGCTCGACGGGCCATGGACATATCCCAGAGGACGGCGCAGGCTGTGACGATTGCTGCCCGTTGTAGGAGCCGGTTTTTTACGAATATCCAAGTCTCATGTGGGTTGATCAATTCGAAGTCTGTGGATATATGGTAAGTGTTGTTGCTGGATTGAGACGGTAAGACGTATACGATACCTTCCCTTATACCTTACCAGTACAGACATGAACACCGTCACATATGAAAGGCTGAGTGAAGCCTGAGTGTGCTTTCGATTGCCGTCTAGCTGCACAATTCCGCCGCTGTTTGTGTTCTGCTTCCTCACAACATCAACCTCTGCAACTCTCACTTCACTCGCTTCGTCGAAGCAACTTGCTCTTACAGCACACGTACACACCGTGCTCACTTGACAACAAGAACTCGCGCAAAGATGCGCGCCGTCATTCGTTTCCTGGTGGTCGTCGGTGTAGCCTTTGGTCTCTTTTCTCTATTTTGGAAGGCCGCTTCGGTTCGCACATCTTCACTCGCCCAAAACTCGTACGTCGCAGCTCACTGACATTTCACAGAAGGAAGACCACCCTCTCAAGACTATCAACGACATGACCCTCGATCGGTACGGCCCTGTCATCGTTGGCGAAGACGGCATTGCTCGATCTTACGCTGGTGAGTGGAGTTGTCTGCATCATGTTATTGCGCTACTGACATATTCTTCAAAGCTAACGGTACCATCATCGACTCTGCTGCCCTCTCAGTGGCTCAGCTTGACAAGCTATACGACGCCCTCCAGGAGAAAGTCGACGCAGAGAAGAAACGTTTCGCGGAATGGATCGCCAGCTTGTCCGTCAAGGAAAACGATCGAATCTTCGACCCACCAGCCCAGCGCCGTCCCGCCGTCGACCAAGGTCAAGTATACTGGTGCGAGGATATCAAGTCCAACCCACCACGTCAGGCCCACGTCTACTCCCAGGACAGGTATGTACAATGTCCGCACAAAATATGTCGGACTGAGCTCGATTGCTCGGGCTCGGACTCCGGCCTCCAGGATTCGCGTCGTCTACGATTCAATGTCAACTCTTCCGCCACTCTTGCAATCTTCCATTCATGAAGTGAAAAATATCCTCGTGTCAACACTTATTAACCTTTCTTTTATCTTTGCAGTAAAGCGTATACGTCGACCATCAACAGAGCTGACCCAAGATACCATGGTGAGTTTCGTCCTGCCCTGGCTTGCTCTGCTTTGGACAAACGCAAAAATTTGGACACTAATGTTCGGAACACAGATCTGGGATTGCTGGCTGAGATAGTATTTTGGCCTTTGCTCGTTCTCGCATATCTCAGATCGAGAAGGGCCCAATGGTGCGTGAGGATGTTGGCATTACTGCTCAGGGGGTGGATCCTGTTGACCTATCTGCGGGAGCCGCTGGAGACTGGTATCACGACAGGTCTGCAGGCGTTGACTCGTCGTTGATTTTCGTCATTTGAGAACCGCGTGGTGATGGGTTCGACAAGGATTGTGAAGAAGTTCAAAAGGTTCACATGGAAACGATTGGGTAGACAATTGTCGCAATTCATTACTCAAACCAATTGTGTTGGAAACCGGAACTTCGGGCTCGGACCCGGTAAGTCCGGCCCGGAATGCAACAACTCGGCCGTAACGAACGCCTCAAAGGATTCATTGACTTCCAAGTATTGTGACGTGTTTGATATGCAAACACATGAATACAAGAAATTTTGACCCAAGCTACACGTTCACTAACCATCCATTGGAAAAATAAAACCTCACCAAACGTCTGACTTCTCTCGACCTGACCGAGTTGCTCATCGTCCATCTAACGAAAGATCAAAACAAAACATCGCCCCAATATCCATCGAACCAGTAATGGGCTTGAAGATCGCCATCGTCGGCGCCGGCCCAGCAGGCTGTCTACTAGCACGTCTTCTCAAATACCGAGCCGGCAAAGATACCGACATCGACATCACGATTTTCGAGAGCGAGAAGAACATCGACTACCGCAGCCAAGGAAGCACTCTCGACCTCCGAGCCAAAACAGGCCAACGAGCACTCAAACAAGCAGGCCTCTACGAAGAATTCCTCAAGCATGCTAGGTTCGACGGCGAAGCGCTCTCAATCGTCGACAAGGATTTTGTGCGATACCTCACGGTCAAAGGCAACCCAAATGCCAACAGCGTAACTTCAGGGAGACCCGAAATCGATCGTCCTGTTCTTCGAAGAATCTTGTATGAGAGCTTACCTGAAGGTACCGTATGCTGGAACCACAAACTCGACCACATCGAAGAGCCAGGAACTCTGCACTTTGTCAACCAACCTCCGCGATCTGGTTTCGATCTCATAGTCGGCGCCGACGGAGCATGGAGCAGAGTGCGCAACCACCTCTCCGCCACGAAACCCTACTACTCAGGAATCTCAGGCCACGCCTTCAGCATCCCAAACGCAGCGCAGTCAACACCGGACTTATTCGCCCAAACGAATCGCGGCTCTCTTTTCACCTGGTCCGACAACAAGTCCATCATGGCGCAGTGCATGGGTGACGGTAGCCTCAGTATCTACACCTGGTCTCGCAGGCCTGCCACATGGCGGAAAGATTGCGGCTATGATGTCCATGACGCGAAAGCCGTGAAGGAAGCTTGTTTGAGGGATTACGCGGACTGGGACCCTCGGTTGGTCGCTTACTCGCAGCGCACCGAAGATGATGTTGTCCCGAGGGATTTGTACATGCTTCCTGTAGGGTTTGAGTGGGAGCATGTGCGCGGTGTGACGCTTGTGGGCGATGCGGCTCATCTCATGGTCAGTTGGCTATCATCATCCTCGTTGACCACGTTCTCGTCGTGCTGACATTCCAACCCCAACCAGACCCCCTTCGCAGGCGAAGGCGTTAACCTGGCCTTCGAAGACAGCATGAAACTCGCCGACGCGATCCTGCAAAACCCATCATCCCCGTCACCCAAAGAGTTAGACTCCTCCATCCGATCCTTCGAATCAGACATGTTCGTCCGAGCGAGAAAGACTTCTCAACTGACAAACGACCTGAAAGATATCATGTTCGTGGACGGGAAAGCTCCCAGGATCAATATCGAGAGCTACCTTCTCAGGTTGGTCCAAAATGACTTTGGGTGGGTGGCGACGATGGGACTTTTGGCACCGTTGGTGTATGCGTATTTCTTCGTGTTCCGGTTGATTTGGTGATGATGGGCATCGGACTGTGTATGGTATGGTTGGAGAAAAACGAGAACTCGACACTTGCGTTAAATCCGATTCGGCGAAGATGATGTATCTGGACAGACTGGTCAACAATTTTTCCAACCCGCCACGCGTAGCAGGCACATCTAATTCTATAGGTGGTAATCTACATCTAATTCTGAAAATACATCTCTTAGGTGCCCAAATTTGTAAATAACACTCCGCAGCCCGGCCACACCACCACCACCACCACCACCACCTCACAACTAGATCTCAACACTTACAAGATCTCCTCCGGCAACACGTACACCCAGTTCTTGTCGACAGTAGTGGCATTGTTGAGTAGGAGTCCGTTCGCCCTCTGGCTCTCAGCGCTCTCTTCGATCAACTCTTGCAACGACTCGAAATTAGACGCAGACTTGTTGACCCACAGGTGCACGCCGCCCTTGGCGATATCGACGCCGTTGAAAATCATGTAGGTGTCACTGCCAGGCGTGTCCCCAGCAACCAAAACTGGCTTCTTCCATTGGTCGATATAAGTCAAAATCGCCGCCCACTTGCCCGCGAACCACGGCACAGGAGTAGAGAGGTAGGTCCCAAAGACAAGGTCCAAGTTCACCTGCTCGTCATACGTCCCCGCAGCAATCTGGTTGCGCGAAGTCGTGAGCAAACCCGAAGTGGTGTTTCTCAGATAAGTCGTCACGCCGATGACATTCTCGGGCTTGACGTTGTAGCCGTACTTGGGATCCGAGGCGACGAACCGCACTAGTTCCTCGGCGGCGGCGGTGATGACGTACACCTCGATGCCGTTGGCCATGAGGGCGTTGTAGAGCTCGGCCTGGCCGCGGAAGACTTGGGGCGTGCTGACGTTGTGGGCGACGATCTCGTCGCCGTCCCAGTATTTGGTTGGGATGGTGGAGTTGTAGGCCATCAGCTCGTCGACGTAGCCTTTGAGTTCGCGGAGGGTGAAGCCGGCCCAGACTTGGGCGGCCCAGGGGTAGCAGAGGAGGTCGTCGAGTTCGCAGAGGCGGTTGTAGTAGCTGTAGAGGGATTCGGTGAAGTTGGCGGTGTCTTTGAAGTCGATTAGGTGGAGCTCTTGGGGGAGGGTGGAGCGGGTTAGGATGCCGCGGTTCTCCAGGAAGGGGAGGAGGCTCTCTTCGAGGTCGAAGCGGTAGCTTGTGTTCTGTGCATTTCATGTGGCTGTTAGACGTTGCTACTGTTTGGCGGATCATGTTCATCAAAGGTGGAGTGACACACGTCCATGTCGAAACATGCGTAGTTGCTAGCATTGGCATTGGCTACGATCATCTTTTCGAGAGAAGCAGCAGCCTCTTTGGGCCAGTGCTGGAGTCGCGTGTGGGCTGAGGCATGGGTGGCAGAGGCAAAGCACAAGGCTGCTGCAGTGGTGGTTTGGAGTGTCACTCTCATGGTCGCGGAGGAGAATGGAAAAAATTGTCGCACGACAGATGTCTGCCCTGAGGTATATATGTAAATCTTGAGAGCCGTGTACAAGCCAAGCCCTACGTGCAATTTAATAAGTAGTCGTCAGTAGCCGCAGATCTGTTGTGCTTGGCTGAGTAGGCTTCTTCGCTAGCCAAGGGTGTCGTGAAGTCACTCGGTATCTTCCAGATAGGACGAACATGACTCGTTAGTACATTTGAAGGATGGACAAGGAGGATGTGAATGTTGAAGTCGTTGGTTTAGGTTTGATGTTTCTCCATCTCTTTTGCCTTTTGCCATGTGGCACCCGAGATCCCAGCCGGGCTCTGACGTCGTCAGCTTCACATGCGCGATGCGAGTTGACTGCGACTGGACACCGCCTTAGCCTTACAGTAGCGAGCGTGGCATGGCTGCATCCTCTACTTCACTCCTACTACTCGAACTCGAACTCGAACTCTCCATTCTTTCACAGCGGGCCAACCGTTGCCTTTCTAGCTACTAGCTACCTCCCCAACATTGTCGAATCACAACTATACCATCCGCCGAGAACGACCGCGAGTAACATCCATCATGGACGCAGATACCGCTGAGGCGCATCCAAGCGCCGCGAGGCCGATGGCCGATGCACAATCAGAGCGATCAGACGAGCACGAGCACAGCGTTGAAGAAAGAGAAGCATTTGAAGCATGGGGCTATATGTTCAAGCCGGACAAAACAGGCACAGACAAGTTGAAGGCGTTGCTGAGAGGAGTGAAGGATACTATTGCATGTCCGCACTGGCGAATTGTATTGGTGGATCACGTACTAACAGTGCACAGAACGAGCACTACGAACCATCCGACAACCCAGATCTGACACCCACGCAACTGGCTAGCTTCTACCGAGACTTGGACGGGAATTACGACCAGCTTTTCCTGGGCACGCCAGGCGCAAGCATCGCCTTCATTTACAAGTCGCTGGGCTGTCTTCACAGTCTGCAACCTTTACCACACTCTGTCACATTCACCGATCCTACAGTACCTGCCCTCAAAACGGAAGGATGGATCATGTGGCAAACGATTCAGATACTGCTTGGACCTGAGGAACATTCAAAGTTCCTCATTGAAGCAGTACGTCGCTGGGATATCAAGGACCCTAACAATGGCGAGGTCTTGCCCAAAATCCTACCCAGGCAATGCTTTCCTGCAAGCCCAGACAAGCACATGGTAGCATGGTACGAGGGCGTGTCAGAAAGACTGAGAACAGAGGCCGAGGAGGAAATCCGCAGAGTTGAGAACGAGAAGGAGGCAGATCGCTCGAGGGTTACAGTCAGACATCACGACACAGACGACGAGGGCAGCGTGGACTCGCGAGGTCCTGCTTTGGCTTACTTCCGCAACCCGCTTTACAGACATGTCGACGCAGGTTCGACTGCCGTGCCGCCGGGTTCCAGACGACCCGCAGGTAGTCCACGACCGTCATCTTTGAGAAACAAGAGCAAGGAGGCTGCAGCGAAGTTTGGCCATGTCATGAAGAATGTAGCCAGCCCACATCTGTGGGACGGTCATGCATATGAGCGTGAGCCAGAACATAGACATGGTAGCAGGGCTGGGAGCCGTGATCGTGACAGAGAGCGGAAGAGGAGGAGCTTGCCACACCACTTGCCTGGTGATCCTCCACCTGAGAGAGACCCTTACGACGAGCAGCTCCCTCCGCCGGGTCCTATGCAACCTCCTCGGCATCATCGCCGACGCAGCTCACGCTTGGATCCTCGTCCGACTGTCAACCGTCCAGACGATGATTGGGGATCAGAAGGTCAGGCCCCTTCGGTCGACAGCCGAGATCCCAGCCCACGACGTTCTCGACCCGGTCCCCGAGATTTCAACGACCCTCATGTTAGGCACTCGAAGAGCCACGAGCCCACACCAACACAACGCGATGTTGACGACTACTTCCAACAAGAAGAACCCCCTTCTGGCCGTCGCCGCGCTTCTGCCTATGAAGACTCGCCTGATGCACCGCAACCGCCTCGTCCGTCAGGCATCGGTCCATCATTCGTACCTTCAGCCGCTCCACTATTCGCATCGCACGTTGCACGCCAGCCTCCACCGCCCCAGGCCAACCGAGAACCACCCCTCCCAGGTCCACCGCCACCTCCTCCCATGAACTACGATCCTCGTCAGTACCCAGGACCGCCAAACCGTCGCATGCGCCCTCCACGCCACCCAGATATGGACGTCCCGCCACCCAGCCGCAGCCGAAATCGACCTCCATCCTCTCGAAGTCCTCCACGCCGCCGTGGCTCGCGTCCAAGCGGCTCAAGACCCCTCCCACCCTACGACGACCGCCCCGAACCCCGTCGAAGGTCTCGTCAACCGCCTCCAGGCGGGCCTGTCCCTCGCTATGATGGCCCGCGCGACTACCCTCCAGATGGTCCCGGCCGTGAACCCCGCCGACGCTCTCGTCAGCCCCAAGGTCCGCCACCGCCTCGCTACCCCGACCCGCGTGACGATCTATATTCTTCGGGTGAAGAGTCTATGAGTCCGCCGCCGAGTCCAGACGATCGACGTCCGCCGCGTCGTCACAGCCAGCGGAGAAGCAGAGGCGGCGGTCCCGATGGATTTGACGACATAGAAGGCATCCATTCGGCTCCCGAGGGCCCGGATCGCAGAGGTGGGCCTGGAAGGAAGGTTACGAGGTTTGCGGATGCGCCGATGAGCGGTGTTGATGGGAGGAGGTATCCTGAGGCTGCGCCTTGGAGATAAAGAAACTTGTTAGTAATGCGATCTGCTGTGCGCGGTAGCGATCCTGGGAGGTGGGTTTCCTTTGGATGAATGATGAAACGAGACGAAATAACGAGATTCTACCTACAGTAACCTTTCAATCTCCCAAGTCCAGTAGTGTACCTAGGCAACATAGCAATGTCAACATGCCAAAGAGCGTCACGTACGCACTTTGCCACCCAACCTAAACTCATCCACACAGACAAAACCAAGACGATTCCGGTTGGTGGTGCTAGCAAAACACACACTATATCACCAAATACCTATTAGACAGACTTTGCGGCTTAGTCAAAACACATGTGTTTCCAGGAGATATTTCGATTGTTGTGCAGTGTAACTTGACCTACAGGTACTATGCTCGGCTACCATGATGAGGCAAAGGGAAAGCCGAGGTCGGGGGGCCGCTTCACTTCATCGCTGTGGTTTTTAGGGGCGGCAAGTGACTCTGTATGGGTGGGTTGGTCCAGAGGCAGCTCGATAATGGTTCCAACGTGGCTTGGAGGGCTTTCAAGGACCGTGAACTATTCGACCCGAGAAGACGTGGCTGTTCTCGTGTTTGGCATTGTTTGAGGCTCAGGACCACGTGCCGGTGAAGTTGCGTGATGGTATACCGAATGGCGGCTCTCAGTGGCCACGATCACTCGCTGGCGCGAGCTTGGGGATTGTATGTGCTCAGGGCTAGGAGAGAGAGAGAGAGAGAGACCCAATAGCAATTGGATTCTGATAAAAGTGAGATCGCTGTAGGCTCGCCGGGCGGTTGCCAGAGAGCTTTCTCGTACAGGCGTCTCTTAGACGCCTAGTTTGTAAGAGTGTGAAGAGCAGCATCTCAGACCAATCACTTCGCCTCCTTCTTGATCGCTTTCTTCTTGAACGCCCCGTCAAGTGTGCCCTGGCTGGCCTCTCTCTTGTGGCCTCGTGTGGCCCTCGGACTTTCGGTGTTGCCAGCGCGTGTCCCTTTCTTCGGAGTCGCAGGGTTTTGATGAGATGCATCTCCCTCGGCGCCATCAGCGTCCTCAAAGGAATCCAATCCGGCCGGCCCACCTTGCTTCCCCTTGGTCGGACCTTCAGCCGCATCATCGAAAAGGGCCTTCCAGCTCCCATCCATGACTTTGGGATCGTTTCCGTACAGACCGACGTGGTATGCATTCTTCATGCCTTCCAAACAGATATCTCTCTGCGCAGCGAAATCAAACATAGGTTTGGGGTATGACTTCAATCCATCTTTTTCTCCCTGGTCACCATCTCCCTCGATCCTAACTCCCGCCTTCTTCTGGTCTGCGATGGGAGCCTTGTGGGGTTCGTAGATGTACTTCTTGTGCATGTCTTTCAGCTCCGGAACGTACTTGCGGATGTAGTTTCCTTCGGGGTCCCACTTTTTTCCAAAAGCCACGGGGCTGTAGCAACGGAAGAATTGTGCGAAGAATGCAGTGCAGCTCAGCCACTGCCAGTTGCCAATGTTGCACGGCGCCTCGTGGTCTACAAGAAGCTCCTCGAAGACTTCTGCACCTCGCTCCCAGCTGATGTAGCATCCGCCGCGTGTGAGGAAGCACGCGACGGAATGTCGTGCCAAATGGTGAATCCAGCCTTCGGTGCGCAGTTGTCGCATGATAGCATCAATCCAAGGGAACCCTGTCTTGCCGTGGGCCCATCGCTGGAATTGAATTTCCTTTTCGGGGTCATCGACTTCGTACTCGCCGGTGATCAACTTAGATTTTGTGTCGACCTTGGAGGGTAGATGCCATGGAATGAATCGACAGTGGCTGTTGTTGTAGGTCTGGCCAAAAGAATATCCCAATGCTGCTTGTGCCGCGAAATACATGTCTCGGAAGTGCAATTGGCCTGTCATCGAAACAGGCGGTTCGCTGACTGGTTTCTTGGCCTTCTTGCGCTTTTCAACAATGTCAAGCGTGCGGTGGTACAGGTATCTACAGCTCAACGCACCGAAATGGAGGTAGGGTGACGTGAGAAGTGTACTTTGCGGTTCGAACGCTGCAGGTGAGGTATCAGGCTTTGCGAAAGTGCCAATGTAATCTTCGTCCGAGAAGATACGCTCCTCAAGCCGCTTGAGAATCACAGACTCTCCACCTCGGATGGTCGTCGTAGCAGCCTTAAGACCCAGCTCGTCGAAGGCCGGCGGAGCGAAGTCTCCATTGGGACCTGCCAATCCTTGTGCGTATGACTTCTCCTCGGCTTCGCGATGCTGCGCATTGATGTCCGGTGCTGATTCTGGCACCTTTTGTTCCAGCTTGTCCAGATGCATTTCTCCAGGATCCGGCAGGGATGTAGGCGCATCCAGAGGTCTTGGGATCTCTCCAACCTTGGCACCAGCAGCCACCAGCTGGTGTGCACTCATTGTCGGCTTGCCGCCGTTCTTCTTCACAATCTCATCGCTATCCCAAAGTGTCCTTCCGTACTTGGTGACGACTTCCACGCCAGCCTCCTTTGCCATGCGTTGAACCTCATCATCTCTTTCCCGCGCATACGCATCTGTGTCGCGCTCATAGACCAGGTGCGTGATCCCCCAAGCTTTCCACAACTTCGGGAGTAGTGTCACAGCTGGCTCACGGAGCACGAATAGCTTGCTCTTCTTGTTCAACTTGGTGATACTCTTGCTTAGGTCATTCTGGCAATCGAGCAGGAACTGCCAGCGATTGACGCCGACTCGTGCGCGGTAGACGTAGTGGCTGTCCCAGCACCATATCGGGAAAAACGCTTCAGGTTCCAAATCGAGAGCTGCTTTCAGTGCTGGCGAGTCGTGGAGGCGTAGATCCGTACGGAACCAGTAGATCACCCGTGGCTTGGGCATGTTGCGCGTGGGTTCTCGTGATGTTCAATGTGCCGAGCAATGTGTATACTAGACATGGAAGGAAAGGCAAGAGGGAGTGTGGGACCTACCATAACTACAGGCGCACCATCGCACGGCCGACCAGCCATTTGATAGTAGTGGATGCAAGGACGCGACAAATAGTCGCGAGAGTTCGCGTTCCTGGAGTGGTGATATCATTGGCGATTCCAGCCATCGTGCAGATCGAAGTGCCCGTCAAAAGCTTGTACCAGACATAGAGGCTGCCAAATTATCCTCAAGCATTTGGGAATCCGAAGGGACAGATGGTCATCCTTTATCGTCAGCTCAAGTTCTTTCAAAGGACACTTCAATCGGTGCAATATTGATGGAGTTACGTGTCAGTTGTGTCCGAGGGCTGTTTTGGACTATTGTCGGTCAGATCTTAGCGCCGGATATCCCGCAGCCAATCAGAGCCGGGTGAAATCTTGAAGTGAGGTCGTCCCTGAAAAAAGTGGAGAACCGGCGCGCGGAGAGCTCAAGCTTGGTCGCGCATACCGAAAGTGCTTCTTCCATCTTCACATGCTAAACGAATCCCGCCACCACATCCGCACTTTCCATAGCACTATAACTCACAACAACAAATCGCCCAGACAACACAATCATGTCGACAGATCCGCGACGCCGCGCGCAGCAACCTCCACCTCCACCACCTCCGCCGGAAACAGAGCCAGACACAACAACAATGGGCCTGGACGGCGCCGACGAGCGACAACCACCCGCAACATCAAACGGCCAGACGCAAAAGCCCGGCGAACAACCACCCTCAAACGCAAGCGAAAGCTTCAAACTGAAATTCTGCACCGTATGCGCCAGCAACAATAACAGGTAACCACATTCTCACCCTGACCAACTCTACTCACGTCAGAAACTAACAACCTCCCCCCAGATCAATGGAAGCCCACCTTCGCCTAACAACCGCCCCCTCCCCCTACCCAACAATCTCATTCGGCACCGGCTCCCTCGTCCGCCTGCCGGGCCCCAGCATCACCCAACCAAACGTCTACACCTTCAACTCGACCTCCTACGGCCAAATGCACGACGAGCTCGCCTCCAAAGACACGCGCCTCTACCGCGCAAACGGCATTCTCCCCATGCTCGAGCGCAACCGGAATATCAAATACGGCCCCGAACGCTGGCAGGACTGGCGCATAGGAGTGCCCCGCGTGGGGCACCGCACCGGCACCAACGCAAATGACACCACGCCCGCAGATTGGTCGCAGGATAAGGGTTCACGGGGCACCGAGGGCGGGACGGTGGATGTTGTTATCACGTGCGAGGAGAGGTGTTGGGATAGCGTGGTGGAGGACTTGATGGCTAGGGGAAGTCCGTTGAATCGGCCGGTGCATGTTTTCAACGTGGATATCAAGGATAATCACGAGGAGGCGCTTGTTGGCGGGAGGGCGATTTTGGAGTTGGCGGATGCGCTTAATGCTGTTGCGGCGGAGGAGAGGGAGGAGTGGGTCAAGAGGAACGGTGGGGGTGGGAGTGCTGGGTTCGATGGAGGGGATTCGGGTGCTAGGATGGGTTTCGATGAGAGGGTGCCGGATGTGCTGGCCAAGTGGCAGGAGAGGTGGCCTACGCTTCCGGCGCTGTGGACGCTGGCTTGGTTTTGATTGACTGGGAGAGGTCTTGGAATTCGCGAGGGCTCATACGGGCGAGAGAGAGAATCTCAGTAAATGGTTGCTACTAGCGAGGAGTCTGGCGTTGTTTTGAAGTGTTTGAATGACTTTCTGGTTTTAGTTTTTCTAAACGAGCCACTGGAAAGACGAGAAATCGAAATTCGACTGTCCTTTTCCGGGCGGAAGACATCTCAATGGACAGCACGCTCGAGGATCATACCTACCTATTTAAGGATGAGGAACAGAGCTGAGCTGCATACTGGAAGGTAGAATCCAAGACTAAGTCTACCTTTCTGAAAACGTGTGTATGACCTCAAGACGGCCTTGATCTGGATACATCGATCTTAAGATAGTACTCGATGGTCGCAGACGCATGGTCTGTTCGTTGGACCTCTATCGTTGGACACTCCCTTTGATCGTCCTGATGCTGTGGTGAGTGGGTGGGTAAGGCGGAATGGTATGATCAGAGGAATCTTCGTTCTTTTCTCTCCATGTCTTGAATTATTTCGTTACTAGTTACTGGGTACCTACTTGCTATGAATTGGTAGCGGGATGCTGGTGTTTAGATCGACTACCTACCTACCTAGCCAATATCTTATCCGACGAGATGCCAAAGCATCAGCATGAGCGCCCGACCGCCACTTTCGTGACTGTGATTCAATTTGCGGTTCTCAAACACAGAACTGATGTCCAAATGATCAACACCTGCCCAATGTCAAAACCAAAGGACGAACAGTCTACTTCTTGCCTTCAAGCGTCTTCCAAGCCGCGGCTTCAGCTTCCGCCACCTTCGAGCCCGCAGCGCTCGCCCATCCCTTGACAGCGCTCCAGACATTCCCCGCCGTCTGAGAAGCGTCCTCTCCAATAATGCCACCTCCACTCCCTCCGCTCGCACCCCCGCTAGCACCTCCCGGCAAGCCAGCGAACATGCTTCCCCTCCGATCGGCCTCCTCTTGCTGGTCCAGACTCGCCCGTTGCGCGGGAGTCATGTCTTGCGCGAACAGGTTCTGCTGGTAGCCCGTTGGGTGGTTGGCCGACATGGAGGGCTGAGGGTACACGGGACCGAGATTGATGGTTGTGGCTGCCTTGGGCGGTTGAACACTAGTCGGCGCGGTGGTGTCTGTGGATTTTGTGGGCGCGTAGTTGATCTGTGGTGGAGGTGTATGCATGGAGTTCAACACGCTGGTGAAAGCGCTGCCTTGGCCTGTTCGTGGTGGGGGTGGGAGGCTGCTGCTGCTTGTTTGGGTTGGGGGAGCGGGCACGGCGCCTGGTTGGGGAGGAGGCGGGATGGCATCTTGTGGGCCTTGGTTGGTGCGTGTGGGTGTTGGTTGCGCGATGGGGGTTGCGCCTGGGACGGGCGGTGCTGCTGCTGGTTGCGCTGATGGGTAGGCGGGTGGAGGGCCTCCGACGGCGGTTGTTGTGCCGGCGGTGTTGGAGCTGAGTGTTTTGGTGGGCTCGTTTGTGTTGGCCGTCTGTGGAGTGATGCCTTGGGGTTTGCTTGGTGTAATGGGTTCGTCGATGTGGACTGGGATGGGCGGCATGGTTGCGTCGTGGTTGGAGGTAGAACCGCAGTTGGCAGGAGTGTCTTTGGTATCGAATCTTGTAGTGATCGAGAGTCGTGCAGTCAATTGAGAGTAGCACCTACGATTGAGGAATGGGGTGTTGTGAGGGAGACGTCAAGTACTTTACCTTGCCTACAGCTCGCGGTGACGACGATGCTCCTCATGCTGATCCATTGAGCTGCCCTTGCAGGACGGCTTCACCCCTGGCTCGCGGCAATTGACCACGCACTTTCGAGTAGATCGTTATCAAAGGTGATGTCGTCTTCTTACCGTGTGCATATGTCCATGCCAACAGTCGGGACTCGAAGGAGGAAAGGCATACCTACGATGCGCAGTACAGTAGCACCAGTCGACGTCTCCAACGTCGTCGGCTCCACTTCACTCCAATCGTCTGTTCAAGCTGGGTTGAGGAACAACACCTTGCCTCGATCTTGAGAGGCGACTAGGTAGCATTCTTATAGGAACATAGCACTATCACGACTGCGCACTGTCCGTCTGTATACTACCTAACAATCAAGTGCGTTAATTATTCACAAGGCTGTGATGAGACCGGAACACAGACCGTTGGGCCACACCCATTGGTTTCGTACAGGGTCTGACTACGGCTGAAACAGGGTTTGACGCATACTTTGAGGGTAGGACAATTTTTCCAGGGAATTAATCTATCTGGTGAAAGGCGTGATTGGGGCGATCAAGAGGACCGGCCTTAGATACATGCAGGCCCTCCGCCCAACAAACCGAGATGGAGTCCTCGTTGGCATGGGGAAAGAGACGGCGAATGATCGATATAAGGGCTATGCGTAGAACTCGTTTGAGCACCCCGTGAGTTGTGAAATCAAGGCCGAGCGCATACGCAGCGCGCTAGGTTTGGCTCGATTGGCCTATCAACGATTTCCCATAGCCTTTCACCCGTAACTTGGCGAGCTCATGAGGCAATTGTCCGCATGCATCCGGGCGTGAGGTGATGGACTGTATGTACATGTCAATGGTATACTGCAGGAAACGGCTGCTTACGGTGGGAGTATATGTAGCAATACTAGCGGCCACGAGAGCAATTGCTCGTAGTGGACACCACGGCCTATCACATGCTTGTGCTGCAACTGTTGCTACAGCGGCGCCGTTGCCGAGGATGGGCTAATTCGCCACCCAATCCCTGCTGCCGGAGACCTCGTTGTGGGTGTATACGTGGTGAGGTGAGGCTGATGATAAGGCTGCTGCTTGCTCGCGTGAGATGCACTCGATACAGCGCATGGCATGTAAATAGCAGCAGCGACGTGTATTGGGTTTGCGCAATGGCTAATTCTTTTAATCAAATGCCGCGACGGGATCTCGTTTGAAGTGAAGCCAGAACGTATACCCAATCCGAAGTCGTAGCACGGGCAAAGTCGGGAAGGCGCTCCCGCGTCCGTGCCTGCCGCTGTTGGGGGGCTTCCGATGGCTAGTGGTTGTCGCTTGAAAATCTTCCCTCCCCTAGCCCTCTCATAAAGTCGTTTCTTCCTTCTCAACTTTACCATCCAGCTTCATCCAACACCTCTCCACTCCATCATATACCCCCCTCACACAACCGACAGAATGTCTGCCCCCATTGGAACCGCGACCAAGGATGTCGAGTGAGTAGCGCGCCGCAGCCATCGCCCTGTCCAGCTTGTCCAGCTTCAGGAGACGGGCGCCATCGGGAAAACAAGCTGACATCCATCACAGCCAGAGCAAGAAGGAGTTCATGGGCGTGCCCGGCTTCGTCGTTGACTTCATGAGTACGTTCACCCTCGACCTCGGATGCCGCGCCGCGCTTTCGCATTGATGGCGCTCGCGTGCCTGCGCCGATAAGAGCTTGGGAGGCACCGGAAACAATCGCTAACATTGGACAACAGTGGGTGGTATCTCCGCTGCCGTCTCCAAGACTGCCGCCGCCCCCATCGAGCGTGTCAAGCTCCTCATCCAGAACCAGGTTCGTCAAGCTCCATCATCCAGCTCATCGAGTCGCAAACAGCTCCCCTGAGCTTCATTTGCGATCGTAGCTTCCAACCCATCTCCTGAGCATGCTCTAACAACAACCTACAGGATGAGATGCTCCGCTCTGGCCGTCTCGCCAAGCCCTACACCGGCATTGGCGAGTGCTTCAAGCGTGTCATCGCTGAGGAGGGCACCGCCTCCCTCTGGCGTGGCAACACCGCCAACGTCGTCCGTTACTTCCCGACCCAGGCCCTCAACTTCGCTTTCCGCGACACCTACAAGTCCATGTTCGCTTTCAAGAAGGAGCGCGACGGCTACTGGTGGTGGATGGCCGGTAACCTCGCCTCTGGCGGTGCCGCCGGTGCCACTTCCCTCCTCTTCGTCTACTCCCTCGACTACGCCCGTACTCGTCTTGCCAACGACGCCAAGAACGCCAAGTCCGGTGGTGACCGTCAGTTCAACGGCCTGGTGGACGTCTACAAGAAGACTCTCGCCTCTGACGGTATTGCCGGTCTCTACCGTGGCTTCATGCCCTCCGTCACTGGTATCGTCGTCTACCGTGGTCTCTACTTCGGCATGTACGACTCCATCAAGCCCGTCGTCCTTACCGGCGCTCTTGAGGGTAACTTCCTTGCCTCTTTCCTCCTCGGATGGACCGTCACCACTGGTGCCGGTATCGCCTCTTACCCCCTTGACACCATCCGTCGCCGCATGATGATGACCTCCGGTGAGGTAAGTTACAAATCTCGAGATTCCCGCACATTGCAGACAAATGCTAACAATCAATCTCCAGGCCGTCAAGTACAAGTCTTCCATCGACGCTGGTCGCCAGATCATCGCCAAGGAGGGTGTCAAGTCTCTCTTCAAGGGTGCCGGTGCCAACATCCTCCGTGGTGTTGCCGGTGCTGGTGTCCTGTCCATCTACGACCAGGTGCAGCTCCTCATGTTCGGCAAGGCCTTCAAGTAAGCGCATCCTTACCAAGCGCATCGACAATACATTCGCGTCGGAAGTTGCGGCACGGAGGTCTGCAGGCCTGTGTTGAATGCAGACATAAAAGAAAAGGAGACGATGAGTGGAGTTGTTCTCGAGTGGCTACGGCACATGGAGGTGGTTTGCATTGGGAGTTGCGCAGTGCGCGCTTCTCTGACCCAAGCGATGTGTACCTTTACTCTGGGCCTGGCTTCTCAAATCCTGTATTACAATTGGTTGCTATGTTTCACGTATGGAGTATAGATGCTTTCTCTCACTTATACCATCTCTTTTTTCATTATCGTGCTTCTTGTGTTCAGTGTGTTTTCCCATTCATCGACCAATGCATTTGTTCGATTTGCATCGTTTGGTTATAATCATGGTGTCGAACGAATCGATCATAGCCTTGACTCGGAACATTTGGCTCCATTGTTCCGGTTGTGGGACAACCACATCATTCAAACCTGTAACTTGTGTCGCTCGTGATATTAGTCCATGGGCATCCAATCACCATGTGATGCTGTTGAGAGAGTCGTGATTCACATGCTCATGTAATGAGTAGGTAGTAGGTAATACAACAGGTGAGGTGGATGAAAGGAAGTCCGTGCGCTTCCGCTGACTTCACTCCGACTTGAGGTCATAGACACCGGACGCTTGCAAACGAAACACACGACTTGTACCAACGCTGTTTGTACTTTAGTATTGCAATCATGTCTCTATCATCTCGACCTGCAATGAGGCTACTCTCAACCCGCCTTGTACAGCTACAACGTGCCCCTGCAACAAAGCTATGCACATCCCAAATCCGACATGCATCACGCTACAGCGCACCCGCGAAGCGCGCGTACACCGCAGCACCAGCGCAAGGATCATACTTCGTCAACCCCTCGGGCGAAGATGCTGAGTTCAGACACCCAACAGACCCTGTTCGCAACCCATTGGATGCCCGCGCTGTTCAAGAGGCCAATGAAGAGAAGCGCCAGTATCACTTGCGCCGCATGCGCTTCGCGGGCATGGGCCTGCTGCTGAGTCTTGCTGGCCTGGGTACGGTTGTGTGGAACCTCGATCTGGATGATATGGATCAGGCCAAGGAAGAGCTGGCCCAGAGGAGTGGGAAGATACAGCTCGATGCTTCCAACGAGGCCAACGAGAGGTTCCATGGTCGCGAGGTGTACACTGTTGGTGCTGGGGAGGGAAAGAGGATCGTTGCCCATGGCAAGGGTGAAGAGATCGAGCTTGTCGAGACTGGGACGAGCAGTGTTCCGCACTTCCCGAGGACCATCTATCTGCCTGCTTCGTCTGAAGACGACCCCAATGCTTCGGCGCCTGTCGCTGGGCTTGTCACGGCGGTGCAAGCCAACGCGCCTGGCAACCCTGGTAATGTGGCCAACCAGGAGGAATACACCCTCGTCGGGTTGGGTATCAGGACTGTGTCCTTCTTGAGCATTCAAGTCTACGTCGCGGGAATGTATGTGAGGACCGCGGACATCAGTGGATTGCAAGCCAAGTTGATCCACCTGATCAACCCCGATGCTTCGACACTGGTTCCTTCCGAGAAGGAGGAGCTCAAGAAGAAGCTCCTCGATCCCGTCGCCAGCAAGGAGATCTGGAACGAGCTGCTGAATGCCCCGGGCATGAAGAGTGCATGGCGAATCTCCCCTACCCGCAACACCGACTTCGCTCACCTGCGCGATGGCTGGAAGACCGGTATCGACAAGCGTACTGCTGAAGCCAGGCAAGAAGCCAGGACGCTGAACCCGACAGCTGAGACTCAGTACGATGCTGAAGACTTCGGCCTGTCCATGCGCAACTTCATGACGGTCTTTGCGGGAGGCAAGGCGCCCAAGGGCTCCGTCATGATCCTCTTGCGAAACCAGCAAGGCGTGCTTGACATCTACTTCGAAGCGCAGCCTGAAGATCCGAGCAAGCAGATCCAGCATCTCGGCACCGTGAATGACGAGAGGATCAGCAGGCTGATTTGGATCAACTACCTTGGTGGCGCAAAGGTCAGCTCTGAAGCCGCAAGGCAGGGTGTGGTTGATGGCTGCATCTCGTTCGCCTCGCGCCCGATCGGGTCCGTCGAGACCATGATCACTTGATTGAAGCTATGGTAGCACCACTCTTTGTAAATTATCCGCAACTTGTATCATAGCGGGACCAATCCCGCAGAAGACCATTTCGCCGCATGACGCACCCCCGGGCCTTGCACCTACTGTCAACCTCACATCACTCGCCTGCAGCTTACAACGTTTGTGGCTTCATTTGCTCTGCTTTTCCTTACTTTCCCTCACTCTCTTCATTCAACAACTTTCCTTTTGCATTGTTCCAACAACAACAACACTTTCCTTGACTACGCGCAACATTCACCATGGGTTACATCCCCAAAGACAGATTCGCATCAATGCCGAGAACGACCTTCTATATCACCACAATCTTCGAGCTGCACGGAGAGTCCGACAAATACGTCTACAGCATTGAGTGAGCTCCTTCTTTTTTGACTTTTCTGCTCATTTGGCGCCGCCAGCTAACTCATATTCGCAGCCGCTGTTACGACCACCTGGCCCAGGCCAACGACCGCCTTGCGCTCGTCTCCCGCAGCAACGCGAATACGACCGGCGACGAGACCTCGCGCCAAGGGTACAACCACGAAAGCGGATGCAGATGGGTCACTTGGACTCGCCCCGGCCTCGATGCCGACAAGTTCCACTTCTTCGGCGAAGTCAAGCAGATTAGCATGATCGGCACGATCAGACAGGGTGCTCCAGTCGAGCCGCACGATGGTCTTCCTGGCGTTGCCTCAAGCGCCTCATACCGCCACATGTTTGAGCACGGCAAGGACTTGGCTAATCACGTCTGGACCGTGGCCGTACACCACCCTGATCGCAAGATCACCGTTGCTGCAGACGGCAAACCGACCTCCCTGCCCTGGGAACTTGAGAGCCTGCACGAGGCTTCCGGCAATGCGATGGGCAGAGGTAAGAGGGTCTGGGCCGAAGAACTGAAGCCGAAGGTTGGCTCGTACGAAAGATTCGACCTCCACTACGGTCTCGCCCGCTACGCTCTTGTGCCGGCCTCAGCGGGCCTGAAGTTGGCCACCAACCGCCCTGATCTAGACACCACGAACCTCATGCAGCAGCGCCAGGTAAACGAAGTCCACCAGATCCGCGTCGAGCGGATCGAGGTCCAGCAGAGAGGCGCGATGATCGCGCAGTTCGTGCCCGCAGAGGCCAGCATGTACGACAGGCCTTACCGCCCGATCCGTCCAGACAGAGAGCGCGCTCCCCGTCTGCCCAGAGTCGAATCCGAGCTACAGGCCCTGTTCAACGACGCAGGCGAGCGGGTTGAAGATCAAGAGGATGAGGAAGAAGAGGAGGAACCTATGATACATCTCTCCGGCGTACCCGGCGTGACGGCTTACAACGTAAGATCACTCTACAGACCAACGAGGCTCTCCATTCTAACCCTCCGCAGGTGTACGATTGGAACGCAGGCGTCCCTCCCTACACCCCCATCCCAGCCACCGGGCCCGCCTCCCCGCCTCCGGCTCCCGCCAAGAAGCGCTTCAGCACTTCCCTGGGCGGCGGCCTCGCGGATATCACCAAGCGCCTCCGCGACAGCGCCATCGCAATGCACACCAGGCGCCGCGTTTCTACTCCCACCGTCGACGAGAGAGGCAGCCCGATCGAGCGCACCGACAGGCGCGTCTTCACCAGCGGTCCCTCCGAGCCGGTCCTTCGCTTGGATACCCCTGGACGAGTAAGAATACCCTAATAATCTCTATAGAATCATCGCGCTGACATCTTTATTCTTTTTTTTCGACACATAGGTTGTTCTCGCAACTCACACGTCGATTCAAATGGCCAGCAGGGCTATGAGAATGTGACTGACTTTCCTTCTCTCTCGGTTTTCGGCTTTCTGGACTTCTTTTTCTTCGGAAAAAAGAATGGTATGTATCTTCCTGCGTTGCTTTTTTTCCGCGGAGGGTGGCTCCTCCTCGGTCTTCCCCTGTTCTATACCCTCATCCCCGATGGTATCTGGTGAGTTTTGGTGATTTTTAATGGGATTCTGGGTGGTTTCTGGATGGTTTGAGCATGGAAAGGTGTGGAAAGGTGTGGTTTTGGGCATGGAAATGGGAGTTTTCTGGGTCGAAACAAGGACATGAAATCAAAATGTTTTACCAATTTTCGTTCTCAATTCTCTCATCTCTGTGTTCGTGTGGGCTTGAGTGCTTGCGGGAGTTTTGGGTATTACCTTAAAGGACTATGAGTACCATTGAGATGGCTCATTTCGAGAGTGGCTGGTCTGCAAGTACCATTGAGATGCCTCTGTTTGAGTATAGCTCTCTCGATGATCATATGGGACTGACTCACACCCAAAGTCTTAGGTATCTAGACGAATCACGAGTACCAGGGAGAAGGGTTGACTTGAGTGTATCTCTCTCGGAGGTGCTGGGTCGGCCAGATTGAATTGAGATCCTTAGGCATCACCTCTTTGGATGTATGCATACCTTGGAGATACCTTGCTTGAGCATCACGCTCTTGGTGGTGTCTGTTGGATCGAGACGGGCGGAAATTATCAGGTATTACCTCCTTGAATGCACACATACCATGGAGATACCTCGACCCAACTGGAGCTCTCCTGGAGGTGCCTAATGGATAAAGATGAGTCGAGGTCATAAGGTATTACCATCTGAGATGCGCATGCATTGGTAGAGATACTCTCGGTCAAAGGGAGCACTCTCGGTGGTGCCTGTTCGTGATGATGAGTCGGACTGCTCAGGTACTACCACCTTAGGTTCACCCGTACAGTGGAAAGATGTCTGTCAAGCGTCTCACTCTCGGCGGCATACCAGGACAATGCCGATTCGGAGTCGTTAAGTAGTACCTTCGTCGATTCGAGAATAGACTTGAGATACGTCTGCCCGATTTACATTGCTCTCAGTGATGAGAAGAGCAATGTTGAGGACGCCTGTGGTAGCACCTTCATGGAATGTCGACTCAAGTAGAGATCCACTTGCTGAACATTCCACTCTCAGTGGTACCGATATGCGTCTTCTGTCTCGAAATTTGATGAAAGCATCTTCCTGGATCTTCGATCATGATGGAGACGTGTCTTTTGTTTGGCAGTCGTCGCTCTCAGTGGTCCTTCACGATTGAATCGATTTGGGGTGATCGGACAGTACGCTCTGGGGTTTGCATTTGCAACAGAGTTGCATTTGCAGGACAAAATGTTCCCAGTGATCTCGCAGAACTAAAACGATCCGGGATCTCGGAGTAGCACCTCATTGATTTTGCTTCTCTGCTGGAGAAGTTTGAGCAAAGCATAACACTCTCGCTGGAGTTGTAGCCTCAGATCGACCAAGAAGTCGAAGTCAGCAGCATCTCGGCGCCCTTAAGATGCGAATGATCTTGGAACTATAGCATTAGAACATCGTCGATGATATCCAGCCGACTATGAGGTTGATGAGATTCTCGATAGGTAAGATGTGGTAGAGGCATCGGCATCACTTACCCCAACCCGAACCCTAAACATGCCGGAAGTCCATTCACTGAGTAGAAACACGAAGCTGGCCTTGGAGATGGTTCAGCGTGTTTGAAATGATCGTACATGTAGCTGATGGCGCCGAACCCGTCGTAATCGACCAGAATGTTGCAGCCATGTTATCCATGGTTTCTCCGAATCGTTGAGGAAGGAAGAAAGGATCGACAACAGAAGAGAACAAAGTTTGAGAACCCGTCGTGACACTCAAGGATCTTCACGCTTACGCGACGCGAGAAAACAGAACCCATCACGTCGGTTCTCGGTCGCCCATGGATTACCATGTGCGGTAGGAATCACCGGGAGCCCATCGGAATGCTGACAACTGGCCAGCTTCTTAATCGTCCCGCACAGACTGCCGACACTTGTTCTTTGACAGCTTCTCTGCACGAACCTTCCCTACGTCCGCGTCCGAACATAGAGCGAGTGGTTGGACGTTGCACAGTGTGGAGGGCGACCAGGAAGTGGATATCTGGGGACTCCAATGGAGACTCCAAGGCGACTCCACGCGGGGATTCGCGTGTGGGACCTTTCTTGTTCAGCAAATCGGTCTTGTACCGGTCGAGTGGGCAGAAGTAATGCCGGAGTACTCGCCGGCGACCTTCAAGGTAATCGAGCAGAACCTGCGGATGTGTATGAGTAGGCACCGAGTCAGTATGTGTGGTGATCTTTCAACCTCCAGTTACATATACGGTGTTAAAACCACAGACTCGATCAACTGCTCGCAATCTCCAACCCCAATCAAACCCGGAGGACCACTCATCACCCACGCAATTGTTGCATTTCGCAAACATCGATCGACTTCAACGAATCCGCATCGACAATGAGCCAAAACGACCTAGCAAGCGCTCCGTCAAAGGAGGCTCCCATGGCAGAACTCGAGCGCTTCCGTACGTCCAATACGGTGACGATGACACCCGAGTTGTTCAAAAGCTATACCTCGGACCCCAGAACAACGTCAAGGGGGACCTTCGCAAGACATTCGGAAACCCGACTCCTCTTGGCCTCGTTGGTTTCTTGGTCGCATTGACACCACTCGCGGCCTGTTTGATAGGATGGAGAGGATCAGGTGGTCTCGGCGCTGCAAACATGTAAGCGGACGTTGGACTCTTGCAACTGTTGATTGACATCCCTTGGAACGGAAGCTTACTTTCAGATAGTGGTGCCTTCTACTTCATCGGAGGCATGCTGGAGATCTTCTGCGGCATTCTGGAGTTCTTCCTCGGGAACACATTCCCATTCGTCGTCTTCACATCTTACGGTAAGCCAACCATCCATCCAGACCTACGTTACCACGCAGCAACTAACAAAACCAATCCAGGCGCAATCTTCACCGCCGTCGCAGCAACCCTGCACCCCTTCTACGGCTCCGCAGCAGCATACTCCGCCACCGGGAACTTTGCAGAAGGTCTCACTGACCCAGAGTTCTTGGCCAGCCTCGGTAAGATCATCTGCCTCGTGCCTAGAGAGGAAAATTCTTGCAATTTGACTGACCTTTGAAACAAAAGCTTTCTTCCTGATCGCGTGCGCAGTCCTGAACGTCTTCTTCATCATCGCCGCTCTGGAAGTTAACGTCGTGTACCTTTTGATCTTCGTCACTGCGGGTCTTGGTTTCACATTGCTTGCCGCGGCGTTTTGCGCGCTTGCTGAGGGAGCCGTGGCTGCTGGCACTTCGCTGCAGGTGATGAGTATCCACCATTTACCTTTCAGGGCTATGTCTTGAAACGGCGACTGACAGTGTTAACAGGGCTGCGGAGCTTCTTGGTTCGTGACAACGATCTTGGGATGGTACCTCTTGCTCACCATGTTCTTGGGAATCATGGACTATTCTTTGGACTTGCCGGTCGGGGATTTCAGCAAGTACTGGGTCCGCAGAAAACCGGCGAAGTCGATGGCTTGAATCATAAGTCGGTAGCGAGGTATATCGTGCGTGTGAGCAACAATGTCCTACCAATGGTAAATCGGCGGAAGACGTTCATTGACGTATTCAAGAAGATGGGCGCAACTCCGTCTTCCACCCAACAATACCACTTCTCTCATCATCCGTCAGCTCAATGTCAAACAACCGCCTCAAAGCAGCGATCCTGTCATCTTCGGTGATACACGTCTCCACAACCTGAGTTTTGCCACCCAAGTTCTCTTTCAAAACGCCATCGACCAGCATCCTCTTACCAAACACCTCGTACTCACTCTCACTACCTTCTTTGCGACGCCTCAAGAACTTGATCACCAACAACCCCCAAGTCTGCGGGCTATCCGGCGAGTGTCCAGTGAACCAGTTCATGACCTTGAAGTCAGCCTCGGTGAACTCGACTTCGTAAAACGCGTAAAAGCTGTTCCACTCCTGCACCGACAAGTTACGGTACTGATAAACCCACATCTTCGTCTCCGGCCGCCGATCAACCTGGGCAGGAATGTGGTCCTTCACCAACCGGATCTCCTGCGTCCCCAAGTTCTGCAAAACATGGTTCTCAACCAACGGCATCGGCTTCGTCGCGCCATCTCCGCCGAAAGCGACATCAACCATCCACTTTGTCCCATCCGGCACAGTGACGATGTTGACGATGTGCACCCAACCCACATAAGCACCGCTCGGCAAGCCGTTTTCTCTTCTTCGGATCTTGACTCCCGCCGTGTAGACGGTAAAGCCGAGACTGCGCAGGATGTGGTTGTAGAGGATTGAGATTTCCATGCAGTAGCCGCCTCTGCCGCGGCGGTCGAGGACGATTTTGCGAAAGTTTTCTTGAGGGTCTAGCGAGGACAACAGACCATTTGTCGCGTGTGTATTGTGGCGACAACAACAGAGCGATTTGAGAGAATGCCAGCATTAAATGCCTCTCATTACGCGGTACTTTGTAGATGCGATATGCAGGGAAATGGTCGTAGATGCAGTCAGAAAGCTTCTTTCGTCCCTATTCATGCCCATTGAAGCAGTTCCACGCGCCCGCCCGATGTCGCCGCGAAGCGAGCCTCAACTTTCTCGCCCGACCAGGGTTCAATGACTTGGCTCTGATTGTTCGCGACTCATTTTCCTTCGGTTTGTATTCAACTTCCTCTCACACAAACCAACAACATGTCTCTTCGTGTCGGTGGTAAGCGCATTGGCGCCATTCTACGCGCTCAGCGAGCAACTCCCTCACAGACAGTCCGTCGCAACTATGCCTCGATAACGGGCTCCAACCTTCCGCAGGATGTGAAGCAGAGCATTGAGGTAGGATACGATCGCAGCATACCACCAAGGTAAAAGGCATAGTCGCTGATACAAAAGAACAGAGAGATACCTCTCTCCCAACACCCGATCCTCACGCCGACTCGCAAACGTCCCGACTCGTAAACTCACACCAGCCCTTCATGGTGCCCACCTACGTCCGCCCACCTCCCATGTTCCACAAAGGCCAGGGCTGCTATTTGTATGATTTGGACAACCGACAGTACTTGGACTTCACTGCGGGTATCGCGGTCAACTCGCTTGGACACTGCGACGAACAGATGAGCCGCATCCTCTTTGAACAATCACAAACACTCGTCCACGCGAGCAACCTATACTACAACCCATGGACCGGAGCGCTTAGCCAGCAGCTCGTGGAAAAGACAAGGGAGGCGGGATGCATGAAGGACGCGAGCAAGGCATTTATTTGCAACAGCGGTAGCGAGGCAAACGAGGCGGCGATGAAGTTCGCTCGCAAGTACGGACGCAGCGTGAAAGAGGATGGATCCAAGTACGAGATTGTGAGCTTCCACGGCTCGTTTCATGGCCGGACAATGGGCTCTCTGAGCATGACACCCAACCCGAAGTACCAGAAGCCTTTCTCGCCCATGGTCCCCGGGTGCAAGTACGCGATCTACAACGATATCGACAGCATCAACGAGATGGTCACGGAGAGCACCTGCGGTGTGATCATTGAGCCGATCCAAGGCGAGGGCGGCGTGAACGTTGCCACACACGAGTTCCTCATCGCTCTGCGAAAACGCTGCAACGAGGTCGGAGCAGTCTTGATCTACGACGAGATTCAATGCGGTCTCGGTCGCACAGGAAAGCTGTGGGCTCACGGCGACCTGCCAGCAGAAGCTCACCCCGACATCCTGACCACCGCCAAAGCACTGGGCAACGGCTTCCCCATCGGCGCAACCATCGTCACAGAAGTCGTCTCCAGCAAGATCGTAACCGGCGACCACGGCACGACCTTTGGCGGCAACCCTCTCGGTTCCAGACTGGCCCACCACATCGTCGGCCGCCTCGCGGACCCTCAGCTACAGAAGGACGTCCTGAAGAAAGAAACCCGCTTCCGCGAGAACTTTGCTCGCATCCACCAGCGCTTCCCCAAAATCGTCACAGAGGTCCGCGGCAAAGGCTTGATTCTGGGTATGCAGCTCACCGCAGACCCCACGCCCATCATCACCGCTGCTCGTGAGCGCGGCTTGCTGGTCATCACCTGCGGCACCAACACCCTGCGTTTCGTCCCGCCTCTCACCATCACCGAGGCCGAGATCGACTCCGGCTGTGCAATCCTCGAGGAAGCCATGGTCGAAGTGTTCGAGAGACCCGGCCATGTTGAGGGCACCGACGGTCAGCAGGAGATGAGGTCAAGCTGAGCCTGTCACTGCTAGTGAAAAGAGTAAGAGAAAGAAAGCCTTTGTAGATACACCAAAAGACTAAGATATGTCAGAAAGCGTGGGCGTTTGGGCGCTTTGATGAAAAAATCGACTGTACTATTCCTCGTTCGACGACATGAAGAGATGATTGGAGATTTCTGTTTGGCTCGCTCTGTTACAGGTAGATTCGGGTAGATGGAAAGGGAAGGCTTCGATTAAAAAAAGACGCTGCATTGACTACCACACACAGAAACGTCACCTTCGATGCTCGGCTGAACGTTCAGCTGAGCTTGATGTTGCAATATCTTGCTCTCACCTCGGAACGGAAGGCTTGAGAGCGAGTCACCAAGGTACGATGCGTTGGCACGATGATCGATACTGTTGTGAGAGAGCTCTTTTTCGTTCGCTCTCGACCAAAGCTTTGAGGGTCTGCTTGGAGAACGTCATGTCCTGACCGGAAAGCAGCTCAATCAAGTGGAGTCAACATTACTTATCTTAGCTGGCCTGAACATTCAGGTGTGTCCCTTGTGCCTCACCTGAGCAGTACTTGCTGCAATATCCACTTTCAGTCTAGCTCACTCCAGAACGTCCGGCCGGGCCAGATGGTTCACCTGGCGGAGTAGAGTTGTCGATCTCAGGTGAAAGTTCAGCTAAACTGGACCCCGACCTCAGTCACCTCACCTCACCTGCGCTGAAGTTCCACACGGCCACGACGGCTCAAACAACATCGACAGATGCTTGTCGGAACGTTCAGCCGAGCTAGAACTCAATCAAAGCTCTAACTGACCTAATACGGTAAGGAACTCTGCGACCTCACCTGAACGTTTAGCTCGGCTGGATCCTCGTCAGGCATGACTCTTGCATTCATGCAATGATGCAACCAGGCGGTGAATGATAAGATCTACTGTAACATCTGAGCTTAGTTCGCTTTTCGATTACCGGAATCCGGCTCCTCCTCGAACAGACTACAAGGCTTTCTTATAGACAACCGACTTCTTGAGCACAGGCGTTTGAACAACCATTCCATTGGCAGGGTCAGTCTCTATGGACGGCTCAGACGGCCATCGTGGACATCTTGATTGCATTGAACGAACATACAAACAAATACACCAACACACTAACAGATATGCTGTACTCCTTGGATTGCCGAGTGACGTCGATCCCGCCATATGCTAAAATCGTAGCCTTCACATTTCGAAACCGAATCCCACCACGAAGGCACAAACCTCCCAAAAGGCGAGCTTCGATGGCTACGCTTCACCGCATACCGTACTTTTGAGGGACAAGACCACGATCAGCGACATGTAGGTGATCCGATTCACCCTGCGTCGCAGATCTTGCCTAACAGGGTATGTACATAGTCCCCACGTAGCCACCAGGTGGCAGCTCAAATTGTGAACCACCAAAATGAAAGCTGATCAACAACACCGCAGAGACCTGCAATGTCCGACTTGGGTGTAGATTTGTTGTATTATGCACGTGGTATCACATATGATCATGTTCCTCGAGAAGCCGCTAGATGATGATTCCATCAGCATCGAACCGTCGATTGATCGACCACCCACTAAGAAAAAGAAGACAGCCGGCCAGCCGGATCCGTTGCAACATATAAAGCCCGTTGCTACCCTCTCCGATCATCAGTCCAAAACATCTCTGTCCTCAACTCACTCCCACCTACCTACCTACCAACCAACAAAACCCAACCAACAAAACATCCAAACGCCACAATGCTCAAGTCCATCCTCCTCTTCGTCGCCGCAGCAGCCACCCTCTGCTCCACCTCTCCTGTCGCTGATGCAGAGCGCCAGGCCAGGGACGCAATGCCCGCCCCCAACGGTAAGCAGAGACACACGCCCCATCCATCCCTCGAACGCATCCGGATCCAAGAAAAGCTAACCTCAAGTTGTTTGGAAATCAAAAAACAGATGTCCCGGCGGCCTTCAAGCTGAAAAGGGACTGCGTCCAAAACAAGGACGCGTGCACCACCAACAAGGAATGTTGCAGCGACGTGTGCGTCGACAACAAGTGCATCTACGTCATTCCATGATTGGTCGTCGCAATAGATGGATGGATAGAATCGCCCACGTCTCTCGCTCTCGGACAAACGATCCTCCTTTTCGAACTCCAACTTCGATGCCTTTTGATCCCTTCCGCTCTTCATCCAACACATCCCTCGTTCCCGAGTTGGGGGATCGCCACTTTCGTTTAATCGATCTCTGGTTTTTATAACTAGTTCAAGGAAGGGATAGATCTTGTGTATCAAAACAGACAAACTATCCACCTTGTGGATTGCTTCGCTCGACGGGTCATCTTTCTAGGACAACCAACAAGGCGATTTGAACAATCGGGTTCTTCCATCGTATTCTTTTGCTCGCTTCAATTGAGGGCAAGAGTACTAGTATTCCGCCGGTTTCCCAGTTCAACCCCACGTGTACCGTCGCGAGTGAGAAGACGTCGGTTTGGTCGGTTTGGTCGTCGTTCGTCGTCTTGCCATGTCAGATGGCTTCGGGACTCGAATCTGTACTTTGTTTCTCCCACCGTTCGGTCGAAACCTGTTGGTGACTGTGTTGTCCACGCAATGATGGCGAATTGATGATGATCTGAGCAGGAACCCGTGGAGCTTGTAAAGAGAACAATCGACTTTCAGGTTCGTGATACGAAATAGGATAATAGAAGATTAGGGATGGGAATAAGAATAGGAATAAGAATAGGATGATGGAATAAAAACAGAAATCGCAGTGTTGGTATCTCTTCTTGCTAAAACAACTCCCCCCAATAATCCCTTCCCTTCCCTTATTCATCTCATCAAACAGAAAACCCCGAGTCCCTCGACTCAATACTCAGGACCCACGAGAAAAGAAAGAGCCCGAGAGGATCCTCGACGCTCGTTTGTGGCGCACAGCAGCAACAGCAGTGTTGTCGGCATTGGCGTCAGCAGCATTACTAGTGCTCTCAGGTTCCAATTGTTCCAACTGTTGATTCTCCCAGGGCGCGACGTCGTCTCGCGAGGGTCGTTCCCCGATCATCATAGGGCCAATGCTGTTCCTTGCCATTAACTCAGAGCCCCTCTTCGCCACCTGCAAGCTGCTCCGCCGCACAGCGTGCTTCAAGCTAAAGCTTCTTCTCGGCAGCGGTTCCTAGTTCGCGGCGGGTGCGGAAGGCGTCACGCTCCTCTCCTTCCGGCTGACGAAGCGGCCCAGACTCCTACCGTGCTTGGAGCTCGTGGGCGACTCGACGTTCGGAAAGCCGCCGGCGGACTGTGTCATGATACTACCTGCATCGGCAGGCTGGAAGGTTGCGCGCAGGACGACAACACCCTTGTCGCCGATCCTGACTTCCTTATGGGCACCGCCGGTTCCCTGGTCGTCGAGGAAGAAAGGCGCCTCGCCCAGGTCGTCGTGGCCAAAGGTCTTGTTCTCTTTGACGACGACTTTGAAGCCGTCGCTGGCGGCGCAGTTCAGCTTCTTGACTTCGTCTTCGCCCCAGACGGCTTCGCCTCCCTTTGCTCTGATGGGCTTGGTGCGGATGATTTGGACAGGACCTTTGCTTCCAGATTCGTGCATGACGCGAATCTCGAGCTTCTGGTCGTCTTCGAATCCGCTTGCTGAGATGACGCTGATGGAAGCAGTGCCGGTCTCGGATGTCGGACCCTGCGAATGGGCACCTCGGCTGGGTTGGCGCTGGTGAGATGTCGAGGCCCTGGTCGCGAAACCGTCGACCGACATCTTGCCATTAGGTGTGATGGGTCTGTCGCCCGGGTCCATGGAAGGGTCACGAGCGTCGAGGATGTTGCCGTTAGCATCATCAGCGATAGTGTGGCTTGCAGTGCGACGCTTGAAGCCGCGACCGAGGAAGCTGGCGCCCTTTGCAACGTTGCCGCCCACGAAGACAGCACCCTTGCCTACGCCCTTTACGGGTGCACCGACAACCTTGCCGGGTACACTAAACGTGCCGGAGAAGGTAGAGGAGCCCTGGCGAGACCGAGTGACGTATGATGGCTTAAATAACATCTTCAGACGGATGGCGCCGCTCTTGCCGTCAAGACCGTAGGTGATCTCCTGCGCCTGGAAGGGCTCGAGAACGGTGAGGTCGATTGGGGCGCCGCCAAGGTAATCGGCCTTGTCGCCAAAGTCCCAGTCATAAACATCGACCGAGAATTGGGCGGCCGTACGGCTGCGAATGGGTGTTTCAAAGAACTCATTCCACGCCGGATGAAGTGTCTTCTTCTGAGTCTTAGTCTTGTAAACCTGCTCGCCATTGAGCTTGAACTTGCAGTACGGGTCTGAGAAGCCGTTGCGATCGGCCGCTGGTAGATCGGCAGCATCCATCACGTCGACACGAAGCGTGCCTGCATTGTTGAAGCTTTCGCTAGGGTCAAGCTGCATGCGGAGAGGAATGTAGCGGAGGCTGACAGTGACCTTGCTTTCAGCTCCGTCTTTACCCTTCATGCTGAGTTGCGTTGGTGTGTACAAGCAACGTTTGAGAACATCGACCATGTTGCCGGTGAGCTTGGCTTCAACATGCTTGTCTCCGCCCTTGCCATCAGTGTCAACCTCGCTGACGAGACGCAGAGTAATCTGAGAAAGATCCAGCTCGCGGACCATGGCATCGCTCGTCTCGTTGAAGACGTGATGGCGCGAGCGCGTCTTTGCAGAAGAGTACGCAGGGAAAAGGTGATCGTCCATGAGGACCTCGAGATGGCAGTTCTGGTGAGCAAATTCACCTTCGATGATCTTGAAGACCAAGATTCCGGATTCTAGAATGATATTAGCGGTGTTTCAAGGCATAGGCAGATTTTGCTCCACTTACCGTATTTGTTCAGATCATCCGCAGTCAATCGAAGCTTGGGCACAACCTTCTCCTTGACCTCCTCGGCCTCGACTTGCTCCTTCTCACCGGCAGCAAGGATCTTTTGCATTTCGCGCTCACTGCTCTTAGTCGATCCCGATCCCGTGCCGACAGTGCCAACAGTGCCGATAGTACCAGCAGTGTTGCTGCGCACTCGGCCAGCGTGGCCATTGGACTCGATGCTCTGGCGCACACCGTCCATGCTTGCCTTGTTCTTGACGCGCTCCTCATCATCCTCGTCTTCTGGGTCAACAGTGGGGATGGTCGGGTAAAAGGCTGCCGTGAAGTTGATCGTGCCCTTGGGTGGGTTGTTGCCGATGCGCAGTTGGCGAGAGACGACTTCGTTCTTGGTGTCGTGCACCAGATATTCACCATCGTCGCCCTGCTCAACGTAGTCGCTGGCAGCAAGGTCGACCTTACCCATAGAGCGATCACTACCAACGTTCTCCTCATCCATGACTTCGAGAGTAAGCTTCTCCCTGGCATTGTGAATCGGGATGTAGAAGACCTCGTCCCAGTCAGGGCTGAGATTGTTCTTCCACGTAGGTGTCCTGCGTTTCTGCACACCAGAAAGGTTGATTCGTGCATAAGGATCGGATTTGCCGACTGTGTCGAGATTCTTGAGATCCTTGCCGGACATGAAATGAATCCTCATGACACCAATCGGTGTTACGTAACCACCGCTGCCGCCGAGAGCGCCCTTGAGGGCGACAGGCTTCCATTGGAGCCTCATCTTCGCGCGGCCGCTCTTCACGCCTGCCAGGTTGTACCACTCTTGTCCTTTGTTCATCAGCTCGAGCATGTCATCGAGCTTGATCTGGTATGTGCCAATGACCGGATCGGTTGCGAGATCCCTGTCATCTTTCAACACCACACCAAGCTTGGCCTTCTTACGGTCAGTGATGAGGAGCTCTTTGCTGGCGTCCGTCCAGATGGGGTTGTTGGTACGCTTGAGCTTCTTCGAAACCTGTACTTCCTTGCCATTGAGTAGCAGGACGGCGTAAGGGTTGAGTTGTCCGATCAAGGATTTGGTGCCGTCGAGATCCTTCGCTTGCTCGACCTCGAATTTGGCAATGCCTGTGGTTGACTCCGGCGCGGGCTCGACGGTGCCATCCGCCAACTTCTCACCCTCCAGGACAGGGAAGAAGCGGATGTCGCACTGCACCACACCACGAGGTCTGCCACCTGCGATAACTTCGAGATGCAGGTTCTCATGCTCGGTATCAGTCTCGATCTGCTCGAGGTTGAATGTGCATACACCAAGCTCTTTGTCTTTGCGGTACTCGTTGTAGTCATAGACGTGGATAGTGAGAGGCTCCCTAAGGCTGGTGAGAATCACATTCACAGTCTCGTTCCATCGAGGGCTTGCGTTCTCCGTCACGGTCTTGGTCTTGCCCAATACTTCACGGTTGTTGATGCTGACAGTTGCGTAGGGATCGGGGGTGCCAGAGAATTTGTCAGGGTTCTTCAACCCTTGAGCACCGTGGAATGTGAGAGAAAGAACACCAATTGCTTGGTCCACAGGGTTACCAGACAGCATCTTGGCGACTTCGATAGGGAAGACGTTAGGCGCGTACATCATCGGTGCCAGGTTGGCGTGAATTTGCTCTTGGATGAAGCTTTCAAGACCGGGCATAAAGTTGATGTCGAAGCCGAAGCTTTCGCCACCGATGGGCTTGCAGGCATAGTCAAAAGTGGGACGCTCGAGGAAGCAGATCTCAACGCGGTCGATGTGTGGGAATGGAAGTTGGAGCTTCATCTTGACCCGCATGATACCGCTGCAGGCCATGTCCTCGACGATAATGTCCAGGCCTTTCGAAATCATGGCTTTGCCAACGCGGATTTCCAGCACGACCTTGGGGTTGACTTTGTTTTTGATTTGGCGCGCTGTCAGGTCGGCGGTATCATTGGGCGTGAAGCTGAACTTCCAGTCCATGAGAACCGTGTCGTCGTCGGCTTTGGGGTAGGTCTTGACATGTTCCATGCGCGGAGGCTTGGTGCCGAGAGTGAAGAACTTCATGCGCATGCTGTCCAAGAAGGGCGGTGTGCTAGTCGACAAGACCTGATCCACGGAGCCTACAATGGTGTTGCAGAGCACAGGTGCATAGATGGGCCAAAACTTGGCGAGGAAGCTGTTCATCCATTCGAGTGACTCGTGGTCGGTCTCCAGACGGTTCTTAGCCAATTCACGTTGCATGTCGTCTCTGAAGTTGCGTCGTACGCGTCTGATCGAAGTGCGATAGTATGTGCCGCAGATGGCCATGACCATGAAGACCCAGCCTAGACCTCCGCCGAGGACTGCAACGGTCCAGGACGCGAGACATGCGAAAATGATGACACCGGTATTGTGGTACCAGTCGCCGAAGAACTTATCTCCCAGCTTGCCCTCAATAAAGTCCTGGTGATCGAGCATTGTGCCTCCCTCGTCCTGGTCAGCTGGGTTTCCGAATCGCGGAGCCCAGCCAACTCGAGAGAACTCCTCCTCTTCGGCCTGCTTCGCGTCGAGTACATCGCCGTCTTGGGCGCCGGGCGGCGGCAGAGCTCCCTGTTTGGAGGGCTCGGGCAAGTCGTAACCAGCAGTTTGGCCGTCGTCCTGATCGCTAACGAGCGCAGCGGTGACATGATGACGGTGCGGGCGGCCAACAGCTTCGTTCCTCTCTTTCACCAGACGTGCCTTTTCTTCAGCGCTGGCATTGGGGTCGAAGCTGAACGCAGCAGCACCGGCGGCTCTCGACTGGCTCAGTAAAGCTTGTTCGGCCTGTTCGGCGTCGACGGAGGTGTTGGGATCACGAGCAGCTTCCAGCACTCCCTGCTGCTTCAACTCGGCTTCATTGCCAGCGGTGCCCTCAAGCATGCTGGCGGATGCGACGTGATAGGACAGTGCGATTGGGTGAGCACACTACGCTGAGGAATGCGGCGTTCAGGGCCGCGAGATAAGGGTGGACAGGCCAATGGGTCAGGTAGACATGTACGAAGGATGGAGGGAGTGTAAGTGAGTGAGCGTAAGAGTGCCGGCAAGTAAGTAGTCGTATGCGTAAAGAGAGAGTGGAAGACGGGTTGGTAGCAGGGCAGGGAGTCGGAGGAGAGGGTATGGTGCAGCAGGGCGCATATGCGGCGTGGCCCAGAGCTTGCTTGCTTGCTTGGGAGCTCGGCAACTTGTGCAATTGCGAGGCAGGGCAGTGCAAGTGAGGAGTGAGGCTTGTGCGTTGCTGTCTGACGTGGGCGTGGACTCATGCCAATGCAGCCATGCTTGTCTGTGTTTTCGGGAGACCATGTGTATACGTGTCGTGTACGACGACACTCTTATCCCGTTTCATGCAGCTGACACTTTGCAGTAAGAAGAAGAAGATGCTCTCCCAACAACGACCTTAGCCTTACGACAACAATGGACTGCCACGAGGACGGAGGCCGCGACCTCGACCCTGACTTCCACCTCGCTAGCACGGACTAGCGAGAAATATTGTCCGAAGGAGTGCCATCGATCGTCACGTCGCCCTTGGTGAACCCTGCCTCCTAATAATCCTAGCCGGCGTCCGCCTTACCCGTCTGCTAACCGCTCCATCGGCTACTAGTAGCCATGCTTGAACACGCAATCGTGGTGGGTTGCATACCAGAAAAAGAAACATCCCGACTGTTTGGTTGTGGAAGCCGGTTCTCGGTCAAGGAGAGAGCTGGTGGTATATGTGATGATTATACAGTTCACTTGATGGATAGAGCTCACCTCATCCCATCTAGCTGGAACGTTTCGCAATCCACCGGCATCTGCAAACCATAACTCATCGAGAAAATGCCGCAGGTCGGAACACCATACGTCGGAAGAAGGACAGGTGTTTCCTGATAACAGGGCATGTTCTTTCGCTTGACCGCAAAGCCAAAACATGGCTTCGTGCACAATCACATCCACCGCTTTTGAAGCTACATCGAATCCAGACTTGCAGGCAAAGCGGTCAGTGCAATATCATCTCTCATATACCCGACATCCCACCAACCCCGGAAGAGCCCAGTGCGCCATTGGTCGCTCAAATTCGAAATCATTGAGCAAAAGATAAGACATACAACAGAGAAAGCTCTCGAGTACCACGCTCCCGGCGATTTCACTAGCAACTGCGAGTCTCCGAGAGCGTGTTCGGGCATGCGAATTCGATGCCCTCATATCTAGTAACCTGCTTACCTATGCAACTTCGTAGTTTGTCCGATAGAGTTTCCAGAGATGCTTTCCTGGGTAACCAATTCCCTTCCACGCCTGTATTTCAACGCCTGAAACACAGATCCAACAAGCGATGGATCTTTGGCAGCTTTCTGCCGTCCACGAACGCAGTAAGTCATGGCACGTACGAAAATCGGCGATGTTGTGCTCCAGCGCGTCCAACGCGTCGGGCATCACGTCTTTTGACTGGGATCCGCGGAAACCGAGACCAGGCCTCCCATCTTGCTTACACTCAAGGCTATAAAACCACCGGACCCCCACAATCAATGGGCATATCTCATCCAGGCGATACTGGAAACATCCTCACGTCACACTGACGGATACCGTGCTATGCAGGCAGCAGAATTCCATCTCCATTGAACGCCGGTGTCCGAACGCCGAAGGAGACGAGAATCCTGCGACAGCCGTACATGTCGATCAAAGATAAGGCATTTAAACCAAACACACGAAAGTTGCCGGGACTCTGTTCCTCAATGAGACAAACCACGAAGTGAACATCTCTTTCGGCACTCGAGTCTGCGTCGCGTCGATTCTCGTCATAAAGAAAAAAAATCGGCCTTCTTGGTCGCCTGCAACGACCATGGGCCTCCATCCACAAACTCCAACATCAGACGAGCAAACGCCTCTCCTCTCGGAAACCCCACAAATCAACAAACCCTCTCCATCAGACCCCAATCCAACCAGGCCCTACAGAAACGTCATCCTCCTCCTCTGCGCCGTCCTAATCCTCGTCCAATGCGGCGACGAGCTCTCCCGCTCGCCCCAAGCCAGAATCTCCGAAGCAATAATCTGCTACCGCCACTACGAAACCACCGACCCAAGCAAACTGCTAGCCGACCGATCAAGCGTCAGCCCCGGAGCGATAGGAGGCGTAGAGGAAGAACTGTGCAAAATCGAAGCAGTGCAAAACCAACTATCCTCTCTTCGCGGTTTCCAAGGATTCCTGGATGGAGGTCCGAGTCTATTGCTAGCACTCCCCTTCGGCTGGGCGGCGGATAGGTATGGACGCAAACCGATCCTTACTCTTGGGGTGCTGTCTTTTGTTTTGCAAGCCGTTTGGATCGAAATCGTCTGTTGGTTCTGGCAGAGCTTCGATATTCGCTGGACTTGGGCGTCTTCTTTGCATGGTCTCATGGGCGGGTCCTCGCCGGTCGTCTCTGCTCTTTTCTTTGTCATCGTCTCAGACGTCGTCCCGGAAGAAGAACGCTCGAAAGTCTTCCTGCAGCTCGGCGGCGCGAACCTCATCTCCACCGTCTGCATGCCTCTACTCGCCGCCTGGCTAATGGAGATTACGCCCTGGATCCCAGCGATAGCCGGCACACTGGGAAAAGCCTGTGCCGTCTTGCTCGTGCTCGCAATGCCCGAAACACTAGGATACCAGCACCAAACGGACAACACCTCACTCTCCGACCCCGAAGAAGAAAACCCAACAACAAGCCCGCTTCCCAAAACCTACCTCTCAACCCTGCAAAACTCAACCTCCTTCCTAACCACCGACTGGCGCGTCCCCGCCCTAACCCTCACCTTCCTCCTGCACCTAATGGTAGCCGACAGCGGCGCCCTCACCACCCAATACATCTCCACGCGCTACGCCCTGCGCCTCTCGCAAGCAACAATGCTCCTGACCCTGCGCGCCGCAGCAAACATCACCCTCTTCTTCGCCCTGCTGCCCCTCCTCTCCTCCCTCCTAACCAAAAACTACAACCTCTCCCCCGCCCGCCGCGACCTATACATGTCGCGCGCCTCCATGACCGCCTGGGCAGTTGGGTTTGTATTCTTTGGGCTGGCGCCGACGCTGGCGACTGCGACTTTGGGGATGGGGGTTAGTGCGCTGGGGTCGGGGAGTTTCTTTTTGATACGCAGTTTTTTGACGCCGTTGGTGCCGGGGCGGAATGTGGCGGCGTTGTATAGTGTTGTTAGTGTGGTGGATACGCTGGGGGCGATGTTGGGGTCGCCGCTGCTTGCCATGCTCTTCAATCGGGGCCTGAGGGTGGGAGCGCCGGGGTTGCCTTTCTTGGTTTTGGGGGCGGTGTGTACGGGAATTGTGGTGTTGCTTTGTGTCGTTGGGGTAAAGAAGGGGGAGGATGGTAGTGGGAAGGGGAGAGATGGGGATGGGGAGGGAGATTGTGGTAGTGTGGCGGAAGATGCCTGAGCTCTCTTTTTCTTTTGTTTCGAGTGCATGTAATGAAGCTACCTTGTAAGCTGGCCTTGCAAGACTTTTTTCGGAAGTGAGGTCGATAGATACCTAGACGTCAGGAGTCCTACATACGCAGTACGGATCTAGTGACTCGTGGGTGACATTTCCAGGAACGATTATCAATGCATGCAACAGTCTGACAGCCGACCCGGACGGACGGCGGAAGTAGAAGTAATATGCAAATGCAGTATGTCTTGAAGCCGTGATATTACATACAGTAGAAGTACCAACCCAAATCAACCATCCGTGTGTGAGACAAGGAGAAAAAGCATGCATGCATTCATTCATTCACCCCGATTCAACCCCTTCTCTAACCCATCCTGATAACACCAGCAGCCATCAACTTCTGCACCTTGTTCTTGATGTCCGGGTTCTTCATGTGGTCCTGCAGAGCGCGGGGGTCGCCCTTGGCCTGCTGCAAGATGGCCTGCATGACAGGGTCCTGCAGGATGGCCATGATGTCCGGGTCGCGCTGGATGCGCTCCTGGGTCTGCTCCTCCGACTCGCCCTCGCGGGCCTCGTACTGGGCCTGCAGGGCGCGCTGGCTCTGCTGCTCGATCTCGCGCGCGTTCTTGCCGCCCTCGTCGTGCATGGCGGCCTCGGCGCAGACGTCCATGCACTTGTTGTACTCCTTCATGGCGAAGAGGGCTTGTGCTTTGCGGAGGTAGGCGCGGATGAACTTGGGGTCGCGCTTGATGGCTTCGTCGCAGTCGGTGACGGCGCCAGGGAAGGTGAGCAGCTTGATCAGGCAGGCGGCGCGATTGGAGTAGCCGCGGGCGTCGTCGGGTGCGCGCTTGATCATCTCGGTGTAGGCCTCGACGGCGGCAGGCCAGTCGGCCTCCTTAAACTTCTGGCTGCCGAGTTCGCGGGCCTCCTCTGCCTTCTCGGGCGAGAGGTAGGCGTCGATTTCGGCCTTGCGCTTCGCCTTCTCGGCGGCGCGGAGCTTGTTGAGGACGTCAGGAGTGCGGTGCTCGGTCAACGAGCGCTGGAAGTACTCCACGGCATTCGCAAGATCGCCCTGCTTCTCGTATGCGCTGCCCATGCGGCCAAAGGCCTTGGCGATGACCTTGAAGTCGGCCATGATCTCGCGACCGTGCTCGATGGCGGCCTTGCAGTCGGTGATACATGCGTCATAGTCGCCCTTCTCGAAGTGAGCGGCACTGCGGTTTGTGAGGTAGGTGATGTCCTTGTGTGTCTCCCAGGCCTTGGTGTAGTGTGTAATGGCCTCGTCGAATGAGCGCTTCTTGTAAGCGGCGGTACCGAGAGCCTTCTCGGCGTCTGCCTCCTCCTTTGCCTTCTTCGCAGCAATAGCCTCCTCGTCCTCGGGCTCGGGCTCGGGTTGAGGCTCAGGCTCGGGTGCCTTCTTGGTCTCGGTGGGTGCGGGCCTTGCATCCTTCATCTCGACATCCTCCTCTGCCTCGGCGCTCTTTCCAACGTCCTCGGGGTTGCCGAATGACATGTCCACACCGAGAAGCACACCCATAACCTGGAGCATTCTGGGGTCGCCCATCATCTCGCCCATGGCGTTGGGGTTGTTCTTCAGCTGCTGCACCTTGGCCATGAAAGCAGAGTCTCCAAGGAGACCAGCAGTCTTGGGGTTTGCCGCCAGCTTCTCAAACATCTTGGGGTCGTTGAACATGTTGCCAATACCGGCGCTGGGGTCACCGGGTAGACCATCGGCTCTTGCCTCTGCATCAATCGCACGTCGCACACTCTCGAGACCAGACTTGGCCTGGGCGTTGGTAGGCTCAAGCTGAAGCGCGTGTTCGAAAGCGTCAATGGCGTCCACCAGGTTGCCCACACCGTGCAGGGCGGCACCTTTCCTTCCCCAGCCCTTGGCCCAGTCGGCCTTCAGCTCTGTGGTCTTGTTTGCATCCTCGAGTGCGCGGTCGAAGTCTTTGAGAGAGGCGTAGGCGCCTGATCGGTTGGAGTAGAGGACGTGGTTTGAGGGGTCGAGAGCGATGGCTTCGGAGAACTTCTCACTGTGATTGTTGTTAACATGTGCGTGGATTGAGGTGGTTTAATGAGCGGTAAACATACGCTGCACCCGCAAAGTCTTTGGCGGCAAACAGCTTGTTGCCTTCGGCTTTCAGAGCGTCGGCCATGATTGCGGTCGTTAAAGTCGTGATATGTGGGAATTCGTGTAATTGGGGATATCTCGAATCGTGCAGAGTAGTGTAAGAGAAATGTGCAATTGAGTGGGGAGTTGAGACGAGTGAAGCTGGTGGCAGGCTTCAAATCTTCAGCTGTTTCCTTGGGCGGTCGAGAAGGAAACCTCTAGAAGTTGATGGATGGAGCTCCGTCGCCAGGGCAGTCGCCTTTTGCGGGGAGGCCTCGAGCCGGCCATGGATTGAAAGTGCCGCCAAGATCATGTTTGCCTCGTGACTCTTGTGATATATTACACTTTAATGGACAATCGAAAGGCTTTCTCAGGGAGAGGAACATTTGGACCGAAAACCTTCCCTGGACTCACTCATCGAACTGCAGCCTCAACGACTCATCCTGGGTCATCCAAAAATCAGTACACTGAGTCGCCTGCTAGATTCTAGTACATAGAACAACGACCATGGATAACCACGTCTTCAACCCCCCAGCCTCAATCCCCTCGCCAGAGAATATTGGTCAGACTCCAGCAACACAAGCCGTTGTCTCGGTCCGCAACCTCCAACTACCATCCGGAGCCATCGCACCCAACATCTGGCTTGAGACCAAAGAACAGCCCGCTCTGGCATCCGTGTCTCTTTGGCTACGAGAGTCCTTCACATCAGCCGCTTCCCAAGACGCCCTGGACGACAGCACAGTGCACTACGGCGAACTCTCCAAGCGCATCCGCGCCTACTACGAAAACAAAGATGGCCAGCGCTCGGCTTTGAATGGCATGTTCCAAGCCGCCGAACATATGGCTCGCAAGCCGAAACCCGACGGCAATGACAAGTTTGTCGCGAAGCGTATCGCGGCGAGGCTTACTTTGCCTAAAGCCAGTGCGTTCGGCGACGAGTTGGCTATGAATGAAGTGAGGCTGTATGATGAGAAGGGATCGAAGACAAGTGGATTTGCCACTTTCTCGTGCAAGAATCTCAGGATCCCTACGTTGATTGGAGTCAATGCTTATGAGAGGAAGGGAAGGCAGCCGCTTGTTGTGGACTTTGCTGTTGATCTGGTTGAGAGGCTTGGTGGTTCTGCTACGGAAGAGATGGAAATTCTTTTTCCTTTGGAGAGGGACTTGGTCGATGTATGTTTGCCTATTCCACATTCGGGAGGGACGTGATGCTGACACGATTGCAGATTATCGAGAAGACCGACTTCGAGACTCTCGAGACATTGGTCGAGCACACGTTCAAGGAGCTTCGCCCATTGTTCGAGAGGAGGGGTATTAAGCCTTCAGTGGTGCATTTGAGATTCGAGAAGCCTTGTGCTGTGCCTTTCGCGGATGCCCCTGTGATTGAGGTGCACCAGCGATGGGACTGAGTGGTTGATGGACACGAACCAGAGGTTGCTCTCAGGCTGCCAGATGTATGAAATCACTCCGAGCTGTCATGAAGCAGCACCTTTCAGCACTGTCAACTCCGAGCAATGTCGAGACTGTCTTGCTTTTACCGCCATTGACAGCTGTGGGTTTGTGGTCAGTGTCGGGCTCGCTTCGCTCCGCATACAATATACAATGCAGCAGTAAGCAACGTCGGACACATCCAAGTAACTTCAGGCAAGACAAGAGCTTTTGTACCTGCGTTACTCGGTACGCAACGGTTATCTAGCGGCGCCGCCACGGCAGTTCGTTGCGCCTCTTCTGACTACTATTGACAGTCGTTCGCCCGAAACGGCACTCAGTCTGTACTTTAGGCGCCGTCATCTCGTTCCGAACTATTATTATCGATTGTTCAGGGCCGATAGATTCGTTGTACGTGCCTCAACGTGCATACACCAAGGGTTCTCGGATGGGTTCATGGAGTAGTTGGAGCTCCCCAGGGGTTTGGCAGGGCTGGCCATAGGAAGGGTTACACGGTATTTGGTGGCGTGGTGTTGGGGGAGCTGCAGAGTGGTCCGGCTACGCGAGTCCATCACGGAGCGGCACGTCCTCACGCGTTTAGTGTAGAAAGATGGAAGTCGCGCACGGTGAGAGATGTGGCAGTGCGGTCAATCCAAGATTGGCTGTGGAGAACGAGGAGGAAGGAGCAGTGCCGGGCTATCAACGGAGTCCCTGAACCTCCATGCCTTCTGCTTCACTTGCTCTCTGACTATCTTCTGCAATAGCAGTCACGAAAAATAATAGTACCTCAAGAAGCGTGAGTACAGGCAAAACTCCCATTCGCCACCAGGACCCTGCATTGACAGTGCGGCTAAGACGAGTCGGTGTGAAGAATCGGTCAAACAAGGTTGTGGATGCATGTGGCCGGCGCCCCGGGGGCTCTTGAGCGATCGGCATAAGCGTTGTCGCGCGTGGGTCCTGGCTATCTGTCCCGACCTGAATGGATAGGGGAATGGTAAATAAAAATATCCTGATATGCCACGTTGTTAGATTGTACCGTGGTAGCGAGGATGTGATGATGGATACATGGCTGCATAAACGCCTACATACATGACGAAAGCGGTGAGGTCCAGATACGGAGAGGGAAGAATCAGAATAGATCAACACTCGATGCAACACCTGTATCTCTCGCAGTGATGAGGCAGTCTAGCCGGGCGAATGCGTTTTGTTGAACGAGCGCTCCCAAAATAAGGCCGTGCGCTACATGGTGGGGGTTGCTGGCAGGCACGGCAGAAGCAACAAATAACTGCGCCTGCCCATTGACCTCGACCTCAATTTCCACATCCTCACTTCCGTGAACACCTCCTCCTCTTCACTTGTTCACTCTTCATCCTCACTCCAACCTCACTTAACTGCTTCATTCTCGCAACTTCTACACCCCTCAGTCGCGACGCTATCGTGACGACACCGCCAAAAGGACCCCTCATTCGGTAAGTTTGTTCTGCCTGCGTTTGCACACCTCCCTTCTCACTCCCACAACAACACTCAACCCATCGAAACACCATCCTGACAACCGCTCTCACTGCAGCTCACGCCCACTCACACCTCCGCAACACATTCACAATGGCCGCTCCCAAGACCGCCATCCCGACTCACCTCAAGGCCGAGGGCTCTGAGGATCGTCACCACGGCAAAACTCAAAGCCACGTGGTATGTTGAGAACATCTCTTCCTCGCTTTCCTTGCCTGTCCTTTCCTTGCCTTTCCTTTTTTGGTCAACCTCACTGGAGTGAGAATATAGGGAGTGAACAACAGCAGAACAGAGAACACACCACAACAGAGAAGCACACATATAGCATACCCAATCCGCGCCGCACGCGATGAACACCAGGCAACCCATGGCCTCAAGGTCCGTCTCCAGCACGCATCCCGCCATGCACTGTCAAGACTCCGGATCTGGTACACGCGATCTCTCGCGTTGGACAATCGACTTGGCCGACCTGGCGTCACAATGCCATCCCTGAGGCAGGCTTCACCGCCGCACCACCAATACTGGACCCACGGCCGACAACGCACCAGGACTGGCCATCGCAACCATCCACCCTCACTCCCTTTTGAACTCCCTAACAATGTTTCCTTAGAGTGGTTTTGATTCTACTTCTTCTGCGTTTTCATTATCTCCTACGTCACCGGTCAAGTTGGCCCGTTCGAGGGTCATGGCACCGCCATTCGACGCAAGCAAAGTGCTGACACTCTCCCGCCTCACCCAGGCCTTCGAGAACACTTCCACCTCTGTTGCCGCCTCCCAGATGCGCAATGCACTTAACAACCTCACCGACTCGGTCACAGACGAGAACGAGAAGGCACGCTTCGAGACGGAGATGGACAACTTCTTCGCTCTGTTCCGCCGCTACTTGAACGACAAGGCCAAGGGCAACGAAATCGACTGGGAGCGTATCTCGCCCCCCAAGCCCGAGCAGGTCGTGGACTACAACAGCCTCGGAAACAGCGAGTCTGTCGAGTTCCTCAGCAAGCTCGCCGTGCTCAAGCTCAACGGTGGTCTTGGTACCTCCATGGGCTGCGTCGGCCCCAAGTCTGTCATCGAGGTCCGCGACGGCATGTCCTTCCTTGATCTCTCTGTCCGCCAGATTGAGTTCCTCAACCGCACTTACGACGTCAACGTCCCGTTCGTGCTCATGAACTCTTTCAACACCGACAAGGATACCGCGAACATCATCAAGAAGTACGAGGGTCACAACATTGACATCCTCACCTTCAACCAGTCCAAGTTCCCCCGTGTTCTCAAGGACTCCCTCCTCCCCGCGCCCAAGAGCGCGAACTCCCAGATCTCCGACTGGTACCCTCCCGGACACGGTGACGTGTTCGAGTCCCTGGTCAACTCCGGCACTCTTGACAAGCTCCTGGAGCGTGGTGTCGAGATTGTCTTCCTTTCCAACGCTGACAACCTCGGCGCCGTGGTCGACCTTAACATCCTCCAACACATGGTCGAGTCACGCTCTGAGTATATCATGGAGCTGACTGACAAGACCAAGGCTGATGTCAAGGGTGGCACTATCATCGATTACGAGGGCCAGCCTCGTCTCCTCGAAATCGCTCAGGTGCCCAAGCAGCACGTTAACGAGTTCAAGTCGATCAAGAAGTTCAAGTACTTCAACACCAACAACGTCTGGATGAACCTCCGTGCCGTCAAGCGTGTTGTTGAGAACAATGAGCTCGGCATGGAGATTATTCCCAACGGCAAGAGCATCCCTGCCGACCAGAAGGGCGAGGCCGACGTCTCCATCGTCCAGCTCGAGACCGCCGTTGGCGCTGCGATTCGTCACTTCAGCAACGCTCACGGTGTCAACGTCCCGCGTCGCCGCTTCTTGCCCGTCAAGACCTGCTCCGACCTGATGTTGGTCAAGTCTGACCTCTACACCCTCCGCCACGGTCAGCTCGTGATGGACCCCAACCGCTTCGGCCCGGCTCCCCTCATCAAGCTTGGTAACGACTTCAAGAAGGTCTCTGCCTTCCAGTCTCGCATCCCGTCCATCCCCAAGATCCTCGAGCTTGACCACCTGACCATCACCGGTGCCGTCAACCTTGGCCGTGGCGTCGTCTGCAAGGGCACCGTCATTATCGTGGCCACTGAGGGCCAGACCATCGACGTCCCTCCGGGTTCCATCCTTGAGAACGTCGTCGTCCAGGGCTCCCTCCGTCTCCTCGAGCACTAAGCGAGCAATCAAGCTCTAGCGCTCAGGCCAGACGAACAACGAAACACATCAAGCGAGGAGTGTCATGCATTTAAGATAGCTCCTCGCTTTCCTTTTACATTTGCTTTTGGCGCAAAACATGCATGGGAAAGCTTCTCGCTACTGCTGCGGGTCAGATGTAGAGGAACGCAAGAGAAATGAGAGAGAATCAGGAGAGAAATGGGAGAGCAATAGCGAGACAAGCTCAGAAGGAAGCACTCCCAAGAAGCTCACATTGCACAACTGCAAATGGTGAACATACAACACCGTAATCAAACCAACGCGTTCAAACCACATGACCAGCTTCACATGCCTTGTAATGGATGATACCGTGACGATTCCTGAATGCTAGAACTCGACACCGTCGTATACGAGGCCGAAGCATATGGCGCTGTCGTTGCTACATACTAGGTATACATGTGATTGTGAGAAAGAAGTTGGCTTGTTCCACCCTTCCAACATCTGCTGAGTCAGCGGAACTTTCCGTATGCAGGCCCCAGGAATGAGGCCACCTCCCATTCAGCACCTGTACTCCGTCACCACTACTGACCAGCGTGCAACTTTCAAGCGCAGTACCTCTTGGACCTACGAACCGACCGCTGTGCACCGACTGTCGTGCCTGCAAATCTCGGTTCTGCCAACTGCTTCAATGAGAGTGTAACGTAACCAGATGCTGCCCGATGCTTTGGATCGCATGGCCACGCTTTCAGGCCTTCACTCCCGCGACATGGCCGGCTGTCACGTGTCTTCTCGTGGCAGCGATATGGATTGCGCCGGGTTATGGAATGACAGATGACACCATAAGCCACCTCCGGTACGCTTATCCACGAGAAATATACCTCCCACGAAGGAAGCGAACCATAGACTTACTCGTAGCTATGTAGGCAAGACACAAGAGACCTCTTCTACCACGGTTACACGAACTACATGAACCATGCCTTCCCCGAAGACGAATTGAAGCCGCTCTCGTGCAAGCCGCAGACGAGGAACAAGGACAATATCGCGGATATCGGATTGAACGATGTGCTGGGGAATTACAGCGTCACGCTCGTCGATTCGCTGTCGACCTTGGCGATTCTGGCTTCGGGAGACGATGGGAACGATGGGCAGTCGCCTTTGAAAGACTTCCAGGCGGGTGTGCAGGCTTTGGTCGAGTTGTATGGCGACGGAGGAGAGCGCAGGCCTTGCGGGACCAAGGCTTGTGGCTTTGACCTCGACAGTAAGGTCCAGGTCTTCGAGACGAACATCCGCGGTGTTGGAGGGCTGCTGTCGGCGCATCTCTTTGCGATTGGAGAGCTTCCGATCAGAGGATATGAACCGGGGCCTGTGACGCAGGATGATGAGATAGCGATTGACTGGGATGGCTGGATCTACGATGGACAACTGCTGCGACTAGCTTACGATCTGGCGTCGAGGCTTCTGCCTGCATTCAACACGCCTACTGGGCTGCCATACCCGCGTGTCAATCTCAGACACGGCATTCCATTCTACCGCGACAGTCAAGCTGGCGTTTGCAGGGTGGATGGGACGTCCTCGGACCCGAGAGAGATCACGGAAACATGCGCGGCCGGCGCTGGGAGTCTTATACTGGAGTTTACTACGCTTTCGAGATTGACTGGAGACGAGCGCTTTGAGACTCTTGCGAAGAAGGCGTTCTGGGCTGTGTGGGACCGTCGGAGTGCTATCGGACTGATTGGCAACGGTATTGACGCCGAGAACGGTCAGTGGACTTCACCGCCGCTTGCTGGTATAGGCGCAGGTGTGGACAGCTTCTTCGAGTATGCGGTCAAGTCTTCCATCCTGCTCTCGGGCCTTCCCTACGACCCTGCCACCGAAGCGGACAATGCACCAGAAGCCTTCCTGCAAGCCTGGAACGAGGCTCACTCGGCGGTCAAGCACCATGTGCTCCGGCCTTTGTCGGACAAACACCCATTCTACGGTCAAGCCGATCTGATCACAGGCGCACCTCGATATTCCTGGATCGACAATCTGAGTGCGTATTATCCCGGCCTCCTCACATTGGTCGGTGAGCTCGACGAAGCTATCGAAGGTCACCTGCTGTGGGCGGCGTTGTGGACTCGATATGCGGCACTTCCGGAGCGATGGCACACGCAAAACGCGTTCATCGACCCTAATTTCCGACACTGGGCGGGTCGGCCTGAGTTCATTGAATCGACATACTATCTATATCAAGCCACCAAGGATCCGTTCTATCTCCACATTGGAGAAATGGCTCTCCGCGACATCCGTCGAAGATGTTGGACGCCATGTGGCTGGGCAGACTTGGGCGATGTGATCAGTGGCGAGCAGAGAGATCGCATGGAGAGTTTCTTCCTGGGCGAAACAGCAAAGTACTTGTATTTGCTGTTTGAGGACAACCATCCGCTCAATCTTATGGATGCTCCGGTCGTGTTCACTACCGAAGGGCACCCCATGATCGTGCCCTCGAGACTTCGACGCACCAACGCGTCCAACTCTCCCAAGGCGACGAAAACTCAACAATCCGCAGAGCAGCCACCTGTGGTCTCCGAAGCAAAGTGTCCCGCTTTCAAGGGTTCGCGCCCTCTGGTGGGAAGCAGCATTGTCGACCGACCGGACTTCTTCCACGCCGCTGCTATGGCCCAGCTCCATCTGGTCCCAGTCGAAGCCCAACGATCCTCCTCTTTGCACGAGGCCGCCATTGACTCCCCAGGAATCTCAATGGAAGACATTCGAAGCCCAACCAACTACACGTACTACCCTTGGACATTGCCACAAAGCTTAGTACCGAGCCATGGCTACAGTGCGGAAATCAGCAGCCCAATCCTGAGCACGCTGACTTTCCCCAACCTCAACTCGGGCAAAGTCGGCGAAGATAAGGGCCTGCTACCACTCGGGGCGCTGCAGAAGGTCATAGACGGTGTTGTGATCAGCTCGCTATCCAACATGCGCCTCAGTATGGTTCAAGAGCCCAGATCCCTACTACTCCCCGACGGCCAAGGCGTGATGGTCGAAATGGAAGTAGGCCAGCAGTACCGAGTGCACGGCATCGCCAACTGGCCGCTCGGCAAAGACGAAAAAGTCCTGCTGGCGAAAGAAGCAATGGACGGCGTGGCTCCCGGCGACCCGAACTTCCAGCGCATGAAAGACCTCGAGTTCATCGACCTGGTGATCGACTACCGCCCCTCATTGTCGGCCGTCGCATCAGCAGTCAGCAACCCAGATCCAAACAACGGCGCCTCCATCCCCGACGAGTTCGAAGTCGAAATCCCCGAAAACACCACCCTCGAAAGCATCTGGGACGAAATCGAAACAATGTTCGCAAAACTCCTCTCCGGCGAACCCGCACCACAGCACCCCGCCATCACACCCAAAACTAGCAAAACCAACGAGCTTCCAACCCTCTTCCGCACCACAATCCCCGCCATCCTCCCCACCGGCGCCGGCGCAGCCTCCCTGCCCTCCCAACTAGACACCCTCGACCCCTCCACCCTCCCCACCGGCTCCCTGCCCAACAACAAACTCTACTACCTAGACTCGACCCTCTGCTCGCACCGCCTACCCATACACGTCGTCAAAGCCTACCAAATTCTTGTTATTCGCAGGGGAGAGTGTTCGTTCAATGAGAAGTTGGCGAATATTCCCGCTTTCACGCCGGGGAGGGAGGGGTTGCAGATTGTTGTTGTTGTTTTCACGCCTGAAAGTGCGGGTGGGAGTGGGAGTGGAGATGGTGGACAGCTTATCAGGCCTCTTCTGGATGAGAGGCAGAAGACTCCTGCGGGGATCGAGCGCAGGCATGCGATTGCTATGACTATGGTTGAGGGGACGGGGGATGTTGTGGAGGCTTTGAGGGGGGCGGCTGGTGTTTTTGCGTGGTTTGATGGGGAGGGTGTGCTTAGAGAGGAGGAGGTTGGTGGTGGTGTTGATGCAAGTCATAAGGCTTCAACGGCCACGATGGCGACAGCAGTGATGATGCCGGGTTTGGGAGTCAAGCGCCGGTATTGGTTCGAGAGCATGGGCGTTCCGATTGGGAATTTGATCGTTTTGTAAATACTTTTTTTCATTGGTGAAAAAGTTGATTCCACGATCAACGATTGTTGTCTCTTTCTCTCCATACTTTGCACTTTGACAATCGAGTCTCTCACCGGCGCTAAATTGGCATGCACTGCTGCACTTTATAATCATTTATTATTACATTATAGAAGTTTAGCTAATTGCCAGGCAGAAAACATCCATGTGTCTCTACCGAGGGTATCTCGCGTCCGAAAACAAACGTAGTTTAAGGAAATTGATAGACAAAAAGTGAAGTAAAGTGAAGGAGCGAAAGCAGAGATAAGATAAAAGGAAGGGAGGAAAGGAAAGGAAAGCCCGCCGCTAATTTTGATGTACACCTTTTCGCTACGCGCTCGTGTGACATGAACATAGAACAAAAGAAAGAGAAGAGGGAAGTGGGGGGAGAGAAGGCAGGGAGAGAGATTGGCCGAAAAGAGCAAGGAAAAGAAAAGAAAGCTGGTCAGGAGTCTCCGAATCCAGTCAAGATCAGGCGATGGCCTCCATCTGGATGGGTTCAGTGAGTCCACAGACTGATCATAAGCAAATCATCACATCGCCGCACAGCCACTACCACCACTTCCAGGAAGCACTACTACTCCCTTCCTTCTTCTTGATCTTCTTCCCCGACGCCCAGCCGGAACTCGGAACATTCTTCCCAGAGGGATCTGGAACCCTGTCTATGCCTGCGCCAGCGCTAGATAAGCGATGTTCGTCGACACCCTTTCTCTTACGCTTAAAGAAGCCGAGTTTTTTCGCTTTGACGGTAGTCGGGAAGGCAGTGGCAGTCTTGCTGACCAAGCTCGCCTGGCGACTGTGGCCGCTGTTCGGACTCCGCATGTTGTTGCGTAGGGGATCGGGACTTCGTATGGTAGCACGTATAGCATCGGGACTTCGCATGTGTGCACTCAGGTGATCGGGACTTTGCGAATCGGCACGTAGGATGTCGGGACTTCGTGCATTCCCACGCGGGACATCAGGCGCTGGGGCAGGTGAGGAGGGAGCAGGCGGGTGCCAGGCTGTGACTGGGTGCGGGACGGTGCTGATCGGTTCGAGGATTCGATGGGGGACGTGGTCGGGCATCTGCGTGGCTGAGAAGAGGGAGGTGGGCGAAGAAGAGGCGCCGGCGGAGTCGTGGAAGGCTTGCATGTGAGGCGGCATGTGGCGGTTGGGAGCGGTGGAGTTGTGCAACTGTTGCGAAGGCAGGGTGGATCTCGAGCTTGGTAGGTAGGCGGGCGAGGCAGGGTTTGAGAAAGAGTGTGGCGTGCGGTGACCTGGTGGGTTGAGGAGAGAGGTGCTGTGGCGATATCGGGGACTGCGCATCGTGTCGGATGAGGTTCGACTCCCCGGCTCCTCGACGGAAGTTCGAGGTGCGGCGCTTGAGGCTCGATGTGCGGCGCTCTGAGGTGTTCCGTTGTGGAAGCTGGCTGGGAATCCATATTGGCCGTTTGGGCCGATGGGACTGACGTTTTGCCAGTCACCTATCAATACAGGCGCTTGACCTGTGCCCATACGCCCTGCTGCCTGACTGTAGGCTCTTTGCAGCGAGCGTGGTATCTGTGGCTGTGCTGATCCCACGCGAAAACCGCGCGCCGCTGAAGCAGTAAAGATCTGTCCCGCAGACGCTTCATCGACTGTGTCTCTACTTACAGCAGACGAGGGCGTGGTTACCTGGCTCTGGAAGCCCCCAGAATTCCTCCTCACATTTGACCTCGTCACCACAGGCGGTTTGGATTCGGGTAGAGGATGTGAGTCAAGACCAGCCATGACACGGAACCGGCTGGGCAGAGGTGCATTGGGCTCTTCAGTATACTCTGGGAGTGGAAGGAAGCTAGCAGCGCTTTCTCCACTCATCCGTTGTTGGGAACGCTCCTCCAGTGCCTGGAATCGGTGGCGCTGCGCATTGCTCGCTGCACGTTGTAGTGAGGCTTGCGATCTTGGAGCAGTGTTCAGAAAAGGCTCATCAATCGCTGCAGTCTGTTCACTGGCTTCATTCGTCTCCAGAAGATCGGGCAGGGAGCGTGTCGCGTCTGGCTGACCCGGGTTTACAGACGTCGCTGAACTCGCCCTTCGCAGATTGAAAGCAGGGCTATTGGATCGGTTGCCATTGCGTGCGGGATTGAAAGTCGTTGCGGCTCGGCCTAGAGTGACGGGGCGTTGACTGAGGCCGCCTCCTTTGCTCTGATTGATAGTCCTCCTTCGGATCAGCGCTACTTCATCCGCGACGTCCATCTCGGGCTCTTCCAACGTCTGAGGTGGAGATTTCCCTAATGCTAGAGAGTAGGTTTGAGTCGGTTGGCCGGAGAACTGCGAATCGAAGTCAAACATGATGATCCTGCCACCTTCCATGTCTTGGACCGAATCTTCGGGGAGGCCAGAGTCTCCGACACCACCAGGACTGGTCACAAGTAGGCGTCCCTGAACGTGTGCCTGATTGTTCGACTGTCCCGGTCGACCATTATCCGAGTAGACCCAACGGGCATCGGTAAACGGGCAGCCGTAGCCCTCATCCAGTTCATGGTCAATCGAGTGAGCTTCGACAGCGACCTCACTCTCGGAAGCCTTGTGTGGAACAATGTAGAGTCTAACAGTCCGATCATTGACGATCATGGCAACTGTGTCTCCATACTCATCGAGTGCAGGCGCTGATTTGATAGCTGCACCACAGCCACCACATGTCGAAAGCGGGGGCGATACGACGACCGGGAAGTCAACGTTGCCGTATTTCAAGTCCGTGGTGTTGAGCACTCCAAAGGTGTCCGCAATTCCGTTCCAGGCAAAAAGTCGATCGTTGCAAGTGTTGCGGTCTTCTCGCATGAACAAAGCGTGGCTGCTGTTGCGAATATTCTCTGGATGCAACAGCTCAGAGCACCACGCTTCCTTCAGTTCCTCGCTTGTTGGCACACCGTCCGGCGATGCTGGGAAAACGGGCACGTTGACGATTACGCTCGAGGATGCGTTGACTCTCGTCGTGGTACCCAGTAAAGTCGACCCATCCTGGGAGAAGCTCAGCCGATCCATTCTTTGAGAACGCACTGCCCGTCGATCTGTTGGCAGCGCTGTTGGGTCGAGTGAGAATATTTCAACGCCACCCTCATATGCCGCAGCCAAAAGCCCTCCCATAGGTGCGAGAGCGATGCAGTAAGTCGGAAAGTCCAGTTTGATCGTTTTGCACCTCCTTGATTGCGAAAGGTCATAGACATTGACGGTATGCTGATCGGAGAGGATTGCGAGAAAGGTGCCGTCGTCGAGAACCTCGACTGCCAAAGGACGACGTTTGAGCTCAAAGTCTTGCGATATACCCACGGGCAGAGGATTAGTCTGCAATATGTACAGTCTTGCAGAGTTGTAACACGCTATTCTGCGGCCGTTGGGAGAAATCGAAAAACCGAAAGCCTCTCCCTGTGGAGATCCGGCAGAGCTCGAGGCGGCTGTGGAGACGATTTTCAGTATGGTGACACGCGGGCGGTTGGGCTCTTCATCCCGTGCTGATTGCCAGCTATATCTTACGCGGTCGTAGTTTTGCGTTATCTGGGTGGTGGTGTTGGAGTTGTATGTCGACGACCGCTGGGAGGTGTCGTCTAGTATTGAAGATTTGGCTATTGAGCTTTTCCTGGGATATGAAGTGGACGGTGCAATGTCCCCATTTAAAGTTGGCGATGTACGTCGGCTTTGATCTGGAGTGGCGCTTGTTCGGTCGACAGAACTTTTTTCTGACGGCGCTCGTGTCGACGCAGGTGCTGTGGCAATGGGCTCTTCAGATGAGTCGAGCGTGTTTGCGGTCTCGGAACCATCCCGAAATGTCTCTCGTGGGGTTTTGCTCTCTTGAGCACGGCGCTGGGTGATCAATGTAACATGTGCTTCTTCTGCATCCGGTGGCGGCGACTCGAACGTGCCGCTGTCGCACCCTTTCAAGACTTGACGTGGTTCCCCTTCCTCGCTGACCGGCAAGAGCACTGTCCGCCTACGAGGCCACGAACCACTCAATTGTCGGACAGGCGAATTGCTGCCAGTGTCAACATCGTCCGCCACCCATTGTGCTTCCGGTTCTGGGGCGAGACTTGTGATATGGTGGCTCCCTTCCTGTGCAGTGTCGAAGTCGAGCATCTTGTCTTCGCTTTCCACGGGTGGTGGACTGGCGCTCGCAGGACGCAAGGGCCAGGATTCAGAGAAGTGAATACCAGTTCCATCCAGTTCCTGAATCTGGCTGTCCCGTTGGAGGCGTTCGTCTTGTAAGATACGCTCGCGTGTTGCGTTCCAGCGCGAGACAATCTCGCTGCGCGCACCGTAGCGCACAGCGGTGCTGCCATGTGAGAAGGTCGACACGGGCATGTCGTAGAGGAGAGCAGAACCGAGATGGTGGGACTACCGCTTGGAGCCTGCGGCAGACGGAATCTGCGGCTGGCTGTAGATGAAACCAACTAGACTCGGCCCATATGCAACGAGAGCAAGATGGAAGAACGCAGGATGCTAGGCCTGGCGAGAGGTAAATTGGTGTCACGGTAGAAGGACAGCTGCGACCAGTAGTAGCGAAAAACAATACCTAAGCATTCAAGGCGGTGCTGCGCGAGCGGCAAACGGAAAAGGCATCACTACATGTACGAAAAGGTGTGTAAGACGCCATGGCGTAGAGGGCCGGCTGCGGGCTCAGCTGAGGGAGGCGTCGTCGAACAGGTATACGAGCAACGTCTTATCGGGTCCCCTTGGCCGTGCAGCATTGTTCCAAGGATTCGGAGCTGTTCAGTAGCGACCAGTCCTGTCGTGACCTGTTCGGCGGTGCGGGCCCCTCAATGGTGACACGCAGTTCTCGTTGTTTCGTTCCTCCACGTCACGTGGCATCACTTGATGCGTACCGTGATGCTGGCATTTCCGTGGATGGGAGTAGCTCCAGCAGCATTGCCGCGACCTGTCGGATGGATGTGGCTAAGTTAAGACTCAAGAGTGGCAACTTTTGACAGCGAACCCTTTGAGGTGCACGATGAGAGGCTAAAAAGCAGATCGAGGAACGCTACGTCTAAGTTACATAGCGTGTGGAGAAGGCGCGAGCGAGCCGCGCGAACAAGGGTCCTTGGGTTCGCGCAACTATCCATCGATCGACGTGCGCCGTTGGAGCCGTTTGTGAGGTTTGAGAGTTGCTGCTGTATGTATTGTGTATAATGGAGTTCAGACCCGAAGATCCTCACCATCACCTGAGACATTCACGTCTTCTGGGCAAGGAGGAAATGAGGTGAAGAAGGACACCGCTCAATCGCAGCATCCATGTACATGCCATTCGTCATATATAACCATCCCACATATCGACAACAATGCTTCCATCACACGTATTAGCGCGTCGTCCCCCTGTCTACACTCTCCCGTTTCCCGTCCTTGGTATCATACACGTATCCGACGACTTTCCGATTCGTCTTTCTCGGCGGCGGTATAACAACATGGCCGCACGCCGTCGGTTTTTCTTGCGCTTTGATCGTGTTGGCCAGATCTCGGACGGATTCGACCATCCCAGCCTGGTCCCGCGCTTTGATCGTTTTGGTCAGATCCCGGACGCTCTCTACCATCTGAGAATGGTCCTGTGCCTTGATCGTCTTCGCCAGTTCCCGAACACTCGCGACCATCTCGGCCTGGCCTCGCACGACCTCTTTCACCTGACCCTCCCTCACGGCAACCTGCGCAGCCAAGTCTTTGTGCTTGGCCGCGAGCGCTTGAACGTTGCCCGAAGTTTCCGAGACGGCAGCCGTCATGCTCCGCTGCAGTGCATGGCTGCTTTCTCGCGTCGCGCGGACTGCATTCGCGTTGGATTCGGTGACGGCTTGGATTTGGCTGAGGTGCGAGGTCAAGGCTGATAGGAGGAATTTCGAGTCGCCTATGCCGTTGCTCTCGGATTGGCGGTCCATTGAGTTGCCGACGCGGTCGTCGAAGGGAGTCAAGGCTGTGCTGTTAGTTTCTGTCGGAACTTGACGACTGACTGCCATGGACTCGAGGAGCTCGACCATTGTGCAGCTGTTGTGTTCGGTTGTAGTGCGCAGGGCTTCGAGATGCTCTCGCAGGAGTTGGAGGTAGTGCGAGTACTGCTCTTCGTGTGTGGACGCGTGTTGCGCTTCGACTAGGCTGACGAGATGTTCGTTGTGTTGTTCCGTGGCCACGCGTATCGCTTCCAGTGGCTCCGTGAGGACGCCGCAGTCGAGATCCTCGAGATGCTCCGACACTTGCGACAAGTCTAGAGGTCTGCTCTGCACTTCCAGAAGCTCATCTAGCTTTCCAACGAGAGTTTCTGTAGCGGCATTTCGATGAACGCTCAAGATCTCATCCAGCCTCTGCGAAAGGAGTGAGACGTCGAAAGGTCCCCTTTCGACAGCCTTATGATGCGCATCAATGATCTTGTCCAGTCGGCTGTTCATTTGTGTAACCGCTTCTTGGTCGCGTGTGCTCTTAGCATCCTGTGCGTCAAGAAGGTCGTCCAACCGCTGAGAGAGCGGCGAGAGATCCAGTTCAATCTTTTGTGATGAGATTGGCTGCCTCGAATCGTCCTTCTCTTGTATCGACTCGCGCACCAACTCCGTATTCTGCTCAATCGCGGAGAGAACCTTCTCTAGCCAGAACGTCAATGGCAAAAGATCGACCCTGGGCGGTGAAGTCCGAATGTCGCGTGCGCTGTCCTTCCGGCCATGTGCGGTGCGCTCCATCAGCTTCTGTATGCGGTCCAGGTGGGAAGTGAGCTGGCTCATGTCTGGTTGCTGTGAAGTTTCTTTCGCCTGCTGTGCCTCGAGCATCTCTCTCATCTTCTGCTCGTTCTCCAGCTGTCGTTCGGCGAGACTAGCAACATGCGCGCAGTTTTGTTCCAGAAGCTGCGATATGCGACCGAGGTGGCCGGAGAGCTCTGATGTGTCCACCGGATCGGCCTTGCCATTGACTGCCCTAGGCGCATCCTTGTCATCGTGAGTCTTTTTCGCTGTCGCCAGTGCCGAGATCTGTTCCGTGTTCCTTTCCACTACCTCCATCATCTTCTCAAATCTCTCTTCCAGCGTCTTCACTCCATTCATTTTATCCTTCTTCGTCTTATTCCTGTCGTGCTGCTCCGGGCTACTGCTGGTACCTGCCAACAGATTGCCTCTTGCATCTTGCACCGGTATAACCGTCTGGGTCGCATTGTCGTTCAGCTGTACATACATCCACTTGGGCTTCAGGTGTGCAAACGCTTCGTTGCTCCATGCCTTCTCAAGGAAATCCTCCTCGAAGGAGAATAGTTGTGAACCAGGTCTTGTCGCATCCGGGTAGTGTGTTTGAATCAATGCCCACCATTCGTTCGCTATGCGCGCCGAGGCGAAAGTGAGGAGGTATCGGGAGTGAAGCTCGTTGACCTGCACGGAGTTGGATGTCAGCGTTGCGGAATCGCCGGCTCGCATTGAAGCTACTTGTACACACCTGTCGCGCGTACGCATAGAAGAGGTTCCCGTCGCTCTCAGATGTCGTGGAAGCGGAAGAAAAAACTCGTGAAGTTCGTTGTCCCAGATCAGGTGAGGGGAGGACCGGTTTGGTACTCGATGTCTGTACTTGTGGATTCGGGCTGAGAGGTATGTCGTCTTCAGCCGTTGTACTTTTGCGACCGTTCTTCGTAGTCGGCAGAGCCATAGTCGTCCGCCGGCGCTTCGGGCTCAGCCAACTCATGTCTCTCGGCATGGTGCGATGTTGTTGTAGTCCTCGGTCGCTGTTGTTTGTTTATACACAAGGGTAAAGCTAAATCAGAGCTAGGTAAATCATAAAATACAAATGTACAGAAAAGGAGAACACAAGCAGCGATATGTACAAGTAAACAGGGAAGGACGGCAGCAATTGGCACGGTTAGTAGCAGAACATGGCATCGGCGGTGGGATCGAAAGAGGCGCGCACCGCAGGGTACCTGAGAGAGACGAGGAGCGGCAGTGCGATGACGGATATCGGACCAGGGTGTTGTGCTCTAGACAGGCATGGCCACGTGAACTACCTCGCTTACAACTTTTGGTTGTGGGAAAAGAAGGCTGATGAAATAATGATGACGGTTGTCTTGCGATCCTATCGCATGGGTAGGGCTATGGAATAAAGCAGCACACACCCAGAGTGAAACACGCCATGACAGCAGCGTGGGCAGACCTCCGATGAGCTGGCGTGCGTTGGCCTGTTTCGATGTGATATGCTGCTTCATGCATATACAAGCGGTGACTGTCAAGATGCCGGCTCCTGACATCGCTGGCAATGGCGGAGAGAGTGGTCAACGCAGCGAGGACGCGGAAGTCCTGGTTGCAAGTGAAGGCACAGGTGACGATGCGGTAGACAGCATGTTGTATTGTAGTATTGGGGCATGTGTACGTTCTCTGCAAGAAGCTGCAGGACAGAGGCGTCGTTCCAGTAGGAAGATCCATTCGAAGTCAACACCTCCAAACATTTGCAAAAACACATGGAAGATCTTCTCCAGGCCCTCAGTTGCGAACAACCAAGAGCGAACTGATGAAAATGGAGCCATTAGGCTTGATGAGACCAAAAATGAAGGAATTCCTAGTTATCCGAAGACAACTAGCATCAGGACGTCGCCGCGCTGTGCAATGCAGGACTTCCTGATGGTCTAAGGCGCCTTCGTGATCGCGCCCGACGATCCAAGGTAAGTATGAAGAAAGAAGAAGCGTCTTTGAAGGACGAAAAGCGAGAATCAAACTTATAGTAACCGCGGACGGCGAAGTCTTGGCGTTTGCCTCAGGTTGAAGGCGGGAAGGCAAGGGGGCGGCAGGTAGGGGGTGGCACGTGAAGGTGATTACCGACATGTGATGAATCGAATTCGGAAGGAACCTCCCAACCACTTACCTGGGCTTAGCGTTTGTGGCCCTAGCTTCCTCAGGCCGGAAGCAATCAGGAGCAGCAGCGATCGCCGACGACACGATCACATGTTTCCTTGGTACGGCGGTGTGGTATCGGCAACTTTCGTGTGTCAAACCCATCCTCGCGCCCATGAAATACGGATTGATTCGGTGGCTGGGGATACAGATTCACAATAGAGGAAGGACGGGCAACGGTGACCGACGGCAGGAACTACAGTAGCAGGACGGCGAATCGAATTCGGACAGAATTGTCCTTGAGCTTGGCATTTCTGGATACATTGTAGGGAGTGGCATGGAACCAAACGGCGGACAACGATGATCAGCGACGAGGCTGCACTACAACACGATCAAATGCTGCCTGGTACGATGGCATCAGCGAATTCTGTTTTTGAACTCATCTTCACGCCGGTGAGATACTTGAAGATTGCATGACACGTGCTTCAGTGTCTCACTCCGTCGAGCCTTGAAGCTTTCCATGCCTCCATGCACGAGTGGTGGATTAAGAACCTTTGGCATTAACAGACCTGCCAGTACCAGCGAGACACTCAGTGTATGGCGCCTTAGACGATGAGGAGTTATTCAGTCGACGGTATAAAGCATGGGACGATGAGCGACATGACTGAACACATGAAACTGACTTGGTCATAAACTGGCATACGAAAACCCGACCTAGCACCTCCAATACTCCATCCAAGCACAATGTGGGTATCTCAAATTCTGCATATCATCCTCATCGCGTTACAAGTCCACCTCTCCGTAGTAAACAGACATGCATGCTTCTACTGCGACTTGACAACCGACTCCCTCCTGACAGCATCCTCAGACGCGATGATCGCCGGGGGCTTCGGGATGTTCTGTCGGAGAACCTTGGCCCTGAGGAACCACGGCAGCCAGACGAAGAGTTCGTGGCTGATGAACTTCTTGGTCGGGACTTGGAAGACCTCTGTGGTGTTTGTTAGTATGTTTCCTGGGATGAGCGTCTTGTATGTGGTTGCGGCGGTACTTACGGTCGATTTCTTCGAGTGTCAACTGCTTGGTCTCACGAACGAAGCAGAAGATCATGAACCAGGCTATCAGGTTCAGTCCTGCGTAGAAGCAGACTGTGTCGCGTGTTAGTGAGGGTCCATTGTGGTCGGGTCATTCAATCGATGCACTTACAGGCTCCAACTTGCGTCATCGCTGTTACCATTGCTGGGAATGTCAAGCCAAGGATACCAGCTAGAATGTTGTCAGCAAAAGGCCACGATATTTCTGTCCATCAAGACGGCTTACCAAAGGTGTTGTTGATGCACACAGCCCAAGCCATGCCCTGCTCACGCTGAATGGTAGGGAATACCTCAGCGGAGTATTGGAAGGCTACTGGACCTTCTCCTAGCGAGTACATGATGGTGAACAGGTATACGAATCTGTGATATTGGTCAGCTTCGCCGGACTGACGCTGGACGCTATCACAACTTACAGTACGACGGGGCCCAGTCGAGCGCCTTGGCTAGCGGTCTCGGGTACGAGCAGTGAAAGACCAGCCGCAAGCAAGAATATCGCCATAAGAGGGAAGGTCTGTGAATTCAGTCAGTCAAGCCGTCACTTCTCGGATGAGGACGTCGATGGCTTACGATAAGACACAGTGTGCGCCTGCCCTTGGTGTCGATCAAGAACAGGGTCGGAATCGTGAACACCACTTGGATAGCACCGTAACCCAAGGAGGCGTACAGCGCCTTGTTCGCGTCTCCCAGCACACGCTCGAAGATGGTTGAGCTGTAGAACGAGATGACTGGTGGATGTGTCAGTTTCATATTCTGTAATCAAAACCTGACAAGACGTCTTACTGTTGATACCGCACATCTGCTGTGCGATCATGACGGTGGAAGCACCGTAGTTACCTCTTCGGATTCTCGGCACGCGGAAGCAGTCGAACAGACGGGCAAAGTAACCTTGTCCGCCAGCGAGCTTCAACTCTTCGCAGTAGATGACATACGAGTAGTAGTAGTCTCGTGCGGCGATGATCTTGTGTGCGCGTAGTTTGTCCATAGATTTGAATCCTTGCGCAATCTTTCCGTGTTTCATGAGCCAACGAGGAGATTCGGGGCAGAAGAAAATGCCGATAGCGAGGACGAAGGAGGGAATGAACGCAGATCCGAGCTGGAGGCGCCATGCGATGGCGCCGGTATCCTTGACAATAACGTTGGCGCAGAAGCCGAGGAAGATACCTAGAACATCTGTCAGCGGCCGATCGATTCCATGGCGGCGACGGGATTGCACAAACCTGCGACGACCCAGAGCTGCCAGAACATCACAAGTGCACCACGAATGCGGTGAGGGGCCATCTCAGCAGAGTAAATGGGTACAGTGGCGTTCTTCGCGCCAATACCAATGCCCATGATGAAGCGAGCGGCAAAGAGCTCCTGCCAAGTTCTTGCGAACCCGGAACCAATTGGTGTTGCAGTAAGGCACAAGGCAGTGACGAAGATCTCGCCGCGACGGCCCAGGTAGTGGTTCATCGGGTCAACGATGAATGCGCCACTGGTAGACTGTCAGTAAAGCTCCCGAGCAATGATCGTCCATCAACGCTGACTTACATGAGACCCGCGGTCAAGAAGATGATCGAGTTGATGATGCCGATGAGCCAATCTTGGTCCGCAATACCAAACTCTTCAGGGAAAGACAAGTTGGCACCGTTTGCACCAGTCTGATCCCATCCTTGGGTTGCAGCTCCAACGGCGCAAAGTCCAATCGAGTACCACAACATCTTGGGACCATGCCATTTGTGGTCACGCTCGTAAATCAGCGCAGCACGCTCTTCTGCAGTGAGTTGTTCGACCTCTTCGAAGCTTTCAGAGTCGCGGGCAACCAAGGCAGCAGTGGCGAAAAGCTCCGCATGCTCAGGCATGCCGTGCTGTTCGGCAAAGGCGCGGCCATCGGCGGCACATTGGAAAGGCGAAAAGTTCTGAACGAAGGACAGGCATTAGCGGACTCCTGGACATTGCCGGTGAAAGCCAAGAATTGCAATATTTACCTTCAGTGGGTTGTGAACAATGTTCAAGGCGACAGAGGCGCGACGACCTGCGGTCTCGCTGAGGTCTGTCTCTTTGGTGTCGTGGATGTTGTGCTTCTCATTGTGAGTAGTGTCGTGATCGACTTCCGCAGAAAGCTTGTCCGACATGGCGAATAAAGTCTCTCGGCAGCTTGGAAGGCTGGAGTTTGAGCGGGACAAGCAAAGGACGGCGCCCGACCCAAGAGTGTTGGCATCGTGCTTGATATAGGTATCTCCACGCCAAGGTATGGGGCCCCAGCTGGGCGCTCCAGCTTCAGCTTAATGTGGGTCTTGAGGAAGACAATCTGACCTTTCTCGCCTTTACCACGCTTTGATCATCGTTGCTAGCGGGGGTGGCGGACAGCCACTGTCTAGTGCTGCAACCATCTTCACCTCCGGTTCGGCAAGCCCGATGGCTTCTACTTTGTGAGTTTGAAGACGGTGTTGACGGGCGAGGTTCCATCCATGTGGTGTGTTGTCATGTTTACCGTCAACACTCAGAACCCGAGAGATTGCACGCCCGCATTCTTGCGCGACAGCCCATGGGGAATTTCTGGAGACCGCCGATCAACGATAGCGACAGCTGTGCCACGCGACATGTGCTGCTGCAAGGGTTCGCCAAGGGTGGTGCCGGCCCCAGGTCTCGACAGCCTCAGACGAGAACGCCGCCTTACCTTTTGCCGCACTACCGTGCGATCTGACGTGAGTGTGACCTTGTAAAGTTAGTGTAGGATTCATCCTACTCCACCATATATATTGATTTTGAAGGTGGTGGAGTCATTCCGCGAGCAGTGAGGGGTTCGCATTGGACAGTGCGATAGGTTTCGGGCTCCCTCCACTACTGACGCGTCCCAACAACTCGTGGATGCATTCCAGATCTCGACCAGATATCCGCGGCGGAAAATAGTCGTGTGCGCACTGCGAGGTGCCAAATATGCTTTGTCTGGCTTGTAACATCGTTGGCTACCGCGGCAGGCTGCGGCAGGCAGAAAGTATCCCCCGAAGACTATTATACCGGTCAGGGCTACATGTTGCCTCTCGGCGAGTACCGAAGGACAAGCACAATGTGCGAAATGACCAGTCCTCAGGAATCGCTTCTCACTTGGCACAAATCCATACATGCACACTGCGCCTGGTGAACGCATCGTGCAGACGAAGAAGCTGTTTGACCGAGTTCGGAAGCAATTTGTAGAGCATCCAGCTCATATTCCAGGTCAGTACATATCGTTGTATTCATGTTGCATCGTGCAGCCGTGCGCAAGAGAGTTTTGTTAATGTAGTCACACCGTGGGAGGTCTGGGGTGGAGAAGATGCGGGATAAGAGAGGTGGAGACTTAAGGATAAACCATGGCTTCATCAAGGAATTCAGTATCGGATGCGGCCTTTGATTCCGTGGCCACCCGGCATCAATTTCCGTAGTGTCTTGGTTCGTGAGTCTAGATCTTCACCCTCTTCATGGGACAAGTCCTTGATAACGATTCCTTCCTAACATATTCTGGTCATAAACTTATCTGTGGCGACAAGAGCTAACACCAACCCGAACCCTGGACCAGGCGCTCCTGCCAAGGCGGCGCAAAAGGTAGACGCCTTCACAGGAAGCCACACTTTATTCGCAAGTCATCTTCAACATTCATACCACTCACGCACATCACGGGCAGTCGTGTGTGTTGGCAAAATCTGCGATACGAACGGCAGCGCCACGTATATCGCCTGTACAGGTCACAAGTTCACCATCCACTAATGATCGTGGTCTCAGTGCTGGTGAGAAGCATGTGGACGTTTTGGGATTGCTGCACCACAGCATGGCTTTCTGACGGATACGATGTGCATTCGATACCACAGGCATACTAATCAAACTTGACAAGCCCAACAGGCTACTTTCTGGATGATAACCACCATGTAGGTGTTTCTCAGAAGTCGATACCTATCGTCACGTGACGCTGTCATGTGCCGGACCGACCGATCGAACCGGGCTGCCACCACAACGACGCGACATTCGATGCACACAACATTGAAGACTCGCACAACCGGAGACAAGAAAGTCCAGGCGAAGATACCTCCGCGATTGCTCAACCTGATTGAACGATCGCTATCACGCCAGACTCCCTCGGCTGGCATGTTGAAGCTCGCGAGTGGGGAAAAGAGCACGCCATCGAGCTAATATGTGCTCTCGTCCTGCCAAACACGCACGCCATACACCGTGAACCATCTCCAAGAGGCTGTCCACGCTGTCCATTGACCCGTAAAGCTAAACTGCTGGCGATGTTGCCATTCTAGTTCCAAATTCCTAATGCCGTAGCTTTGCAGGGGAATCCGCGATGCTGGTAATATTGCTGCAGCTCCCAGATTGTTTCTCGCTTGTCATCACACCTTTCCTGAGCTCTGCTACCCTCTCTCTCTCCAAAAGTAACAATCATGCCTTCAATCGACTCCTCAGACTTTCTCTCCTTGAAGCATTGCGACAGCAATGGACACAGCAATGGAGACAGCAAAACACATTCAGCAGCGCCCTTTAGCAGTTTGGGCGCGAAGCAAATCGGAAACGGCAATGGCATTGCCAGCCTCGACCAGACTTTGGCGAATGGACTGGCGAAGATCGATGTAAATGGTAGCAATGGCACCAACGGCACCAATGGCATCAACGGCCACCACAACTCTCACAACGACGACGAATTCCTACGCCTGGACCAACCGCAACAAGACCTACTCCTCCTCCATGGACCTCGCCAAAAGTACACTCTCGAAAAAGCTCAAGGAATCCCTGAACTTCGCGGCGACGATGAGATCCTCGTACAGACTCTCGCCATCGGACTAAACCCCGTCGATTGGAAAGGTGCAGACTATGGTTTCGGCCAGCCTAGCTACCCATGGGTCAATGGACGTGATTTCGCCGGTATCGTGGTCAAGGCGTCTCGCAAAGACAGCCGGATAAAGCAGGGAGACGTCGTCTTCGGTCCGTCGACAGACTACCGTGACGTGCGAAAGGCCGCCTATCAAGAATACATCGTCACAACCCACAGCAACGTGGCCCGAATTCCACAAGGCGTTCAGGTCAAGCAGGGAGCTGCTCTTGGTGTCGCATTTGTTGCCGCGACTATTGCGCTCGGTCTCAGCTTCGGCCTCGACCTCTCAGCTTCCGGCTCTCCCGACTTCCTCGGAGTTGCGCGAGGTCTAAACCCACTCCACGTCCCAGACGACATCCGATCGGAAGTCTTTTGGGGCATCACAGAGGCTGAACGACCAAAACCAGGAGAGTGGATTGCTATCTGGGGCGCAAACACCACCACTGGCCAATTGGCAGTACAGCTCGCAAAAATCGCCGGTCTCAAGGTTGCAGCGGTGGCCGACTTGGCGAAAGCAGGTTCTCGGTTGGTTGACCTCGGGGCCGACTTCCAAGTTGACCGACACGACCCTAAGCGTGCTGTCGAAATTCTGAAAGCTGTTACCGGTGGAAAATTGCGGTTCGGTTTCGATGTTGTCGGCACAGAGTCCGCCACGGCTTTACAGGACGCTCTACAGAAGTCAACCACTGGCCCACAATCACACTTGCTCGGTCTGAGTGGTTTCCCCAAAGAGGTTGCAGGCGGCGTGACGCACCACAAAGTGCCGATCAAGCTCTTCCACGAATCCTCCGTGTTTGGCGAGGCTCTGGTGGGCTGGCTCGAAAAGTTGCTCATCTTCAAAAAGTTGAAACTCCCAGAGGTTGAGGTCGCAGAAGGTGGTCTGGCCGGTATCAACGACGCACTCGACCGCCTAAGATCAGGGACCGTCAGCGGGAAGAGAATCGTCGTTCAAGTCGGCGAGCGGAGCCGCAGCAACAGCGGTGTCAGCACACCACCAGCCCTGTCACCCCCCGTCACCCAAAGCGACAGCTTTGACAAGGCTTTGGACGATTTGAGCTACCACGACAAGATCAACGCTGAGCCGGATCGCCTCAAGTTCGCTTACTGGGTGCCAAACGTCTCTGGTGGACTCGTCACGAGCAAGGTCCCGCAACGCACCGGCTGGGACTACAAGTCCAACGTGAGATACGCCCAAACCGCCGAGAAGTGGGGCTTCGAGTATGCCTTGTCGCAGATCCGCTTCATGGCCGGCTACGGCGCCGCCAACCAGCACGAACCTGCGAGCCTTTCGCACGCGCTGCTGGCCAAGACAGAGAAGCTCAAACTCATCGTCGCCCTCCTGCCAGGCCCATGGAACCCAGCCATCGCAGCCAAGCAGATCGCGTCCATCGACCACTTCACCGATGGCCGCGTCGCCGTCAACATCGTGTCCGGCTGGTTCAAGCTGGAATTCACTTCCATCGGCCAATGGTGGCTCGACCACTCGGAACGCTACCGCCGTAGCCGCGAGTTCATCCAGTGTCTCAAGGGCATCTGGACGCAGGACAACTTCACCTTCAAGGGCGACTTCTACCAGTTCAACAACTACACCCTGGCGCCCAAGCCTCTTGTCCTGCCCAACCGTCCTTATCCCGAGATCTTCCAGGGCGGCAACAGCGTGGACGCTCGTGAGAACTGCGCCGTGACATCAGACTACTACTTGTAAGCGCACCTGTCCAGCCGATACAGACTTATAATGATAGCAGATGACTGACATGGAATTTCGCAGCATGAACGGCAACACCCTCGAAGGCTTCCAAACCCAAATCGCCGACGTCCGCCGCCGCGCCAAAGAGCAAGGCCGCGAGGGCCAGATCAAATTCGCCCTCAACGGCTTCGTCATCTGCCGCGACACGGAAGCCGAAGCGCACCGCGTGCTGGCCGAAATCCAGGGCAAAGCCGACGTCGAAGCGGTCGAAGGGTTCCGGGAGCAGGTCAAGAACGCCGGCGCCTCGTCCAAGGAAGGTAAAGGCATGTGGTCGGACTCGAAGTTCGAGGACCTGGTGCAGGCCAACGACGGGTTCAAGACGAAGCTCATCGGCACCAAGGAGCAGATTGCGGACCGGATTATGCTGCTGAAGAGTTTGGGGCTTGAGATTTTGTTGACGGCTTTCTTGCATTATGATGAGGAGATTGAGCAGTTTGGACGCGAGGTGCTGCCGCTTGTTAGGGAGTTGGAGAAGCAGGGGAGGGGCAAGGATGAGGCGTATGAGATTGGGTTGACGGGGGATGTTTATAGGGCGAGGAAGTGAGTGAGGGATTGTTTGGGCGAGGTTGTATATAGTTTGTTGATAATGATACATGTAGCGAGAATACCAGGATCTAGTTTTCCACCAATCGCGTCGCACGAAGGGAGATGTGATGAGATGCGGCTACTATTGACCTCTTGCCTTGGATTCGTGTCGTGGTCGCCAGTGGCAGGTCTTGACGACTTCGACATGCCCAGACGTGAACGTAGCTGAATGTTGTGTGCTCACTGATGACTTTATGTGGCCACCCCAAGGCCTCAAGGATACTAAGACAAGCAGACCAGGTAGCTCGTTGAGGAAGAATACTGGTTCGACATGACGGCAGATGAAGAAAAGAAAAAGCGAAAACCACAGGCAAGATCTCGGTAATCATTCTCATTCCGTTCGCAGGTAGGCATACTGTATCCCCTCAATGCAACAAGGAATCCCTAGAAAAAAAACCAAGCATCTCATTCCCTCCTTCCCATCCCCCCATCCATCCATCATTCCATCCCATCATTCCATCCCATCAAAGTCAACCCAATCAAGTCAACTCCGGGAACTTCCTCAAAAAGTGGCTCGGGCACTCGTACCCGCTCGGGTTATGGTGCAAGTACTCCTGATGATACGACTCGGCATCCCACCACTGCCCGGCCTCCAGAATCTCCGTCGCGATCTTGCCCTTGTACCACTGCGCATTCGCCTTGCTGGTCACGTCCTCTGCGATTGACTTCTGCTCGGCCGAGTGGTAGAAGATGCCGCTGCGGTACTGCGAGCCGACGTCCGGGCCCTGGCGGTTGGCGGTCGTGGGGTCGTGCATGCGGTAGAAGTACTCGAGCAGGCTGCGGTAGGAGACTTGGGTCGGGTCGAAGACGACTTGGAGGGCTTCGGCGTCTGTTGTTGGAAGAGAGTCAGCGCACAACGGTCTTGAGAGTTGTGTGTATACCGCGCGTCGCATGCGCGATACGATAGGGCGGGTTTGGATCAAGACTTACGACCAGTGCTTCCCGAGCACACAGCGCGGTAGCTAGGGCTCTTGGTGTCGCCGCCAATGTAACCGACGCGGGCGTCCAGCAGGCCCTTGCCGCCAAAGTCCTTGCGGTACATGTGCTCGACGCCCCAGAAGCAGCCGGCGGCTATGGTGCACTTCTGCGCGCCGTCGGGGACGTCCATTCTGGCGGTCTGTTCGGGTGCGAAGCGGAGGGTGGAAGAGGTGAATGGGCGGGTCAATTTCTGGAAGAGCGTGGTCATTACCGCGGCGCTGGCCAACGTGAGCAGCAGGTAGAGGAGGCTGTGGCGCGGGGATGGTATTGTGTCGGTAGTGATTTGGGCGTGATAGAGATGTGGCTAGATTGGCTGATTGTTGATGTAAGAGGAAGAGAGGAAACGAGAAGTGAGTAATAGTAATACTGAGCCTCTTTACCGTGACAGTCGTGTTACAAATGCATTTCGCCACGGTCGCGAAGGGACCGATGACATGTCTGTCGATGTGCCGAGGACCTGAGAGGGGCGATCGCGCGAGTCTCTTTCATCAGTTGGTCCGCGCACGCCGAAGCACATGGCGAAATATGCTTTATTACATGTATTCCTTTATCTCTGTGGGGTCATCATCGAAAGGGTTAGGATTCACGGCAGGATGTTTCCCAAGCATCACCGCTGCCACTCATTCGCCGGCAGCTCATGTCTGTGTCTTTCATCCCCCGAGACCTCCACCATGAAATTATCACCCAACTCCGACCTCCTGTGACTGTCGCTCAACTCAGATCTGCCATGCATGCCGCTGAGAGGAGCAGTTGGTGCCTCATGCAAGCTGAACCTGCCCCATTTCGCGACCCCATCGGCCTCCGAGGCTTCACGGTCTGAGGGCATCTCGTTCAGCATATTGCTGGACTCCAGTTCAGATCCGGAGGCCGGGTAGAGCGTCTTTTGCATGGAAGAAGAGTCGATGGGCTTCTCGCCCGTTGTCAAGGCGGCCGTCGCCTTCTTGCTCTTTCTCTTGCGCAGATAGAGCCAGGCTCCCAGTCCTACCAGTGCGAAGAACAACACAGCACCCACAACTATTCCGGCAATGGCACCCTTGGCACCAGTTCCCAGTCCCGAACTCTGTGACTCCCCATCGGTTTCGTCGGTGGTCATCCGATTCGAGGACTCCTCGCTTGCCTTGGAGAGAATCGGCACCATATTCTCTTCAGGAATGTCAAAGCGAGCCTGAGCCACGGTAAAGTTCTGCCTCTCCCAATCGACTATTACACATGCTTCTTGCAGGAAAACACGCCCGATCGTGTATTGCGTATTGTTCGCTGCTCTTCTGATGGGGAAGTAGTTGACAGTGTTGTTCTCGTAGAACGGATAGCCGGCTTGCAAGTCGAAAGCAGCATAAGGCAGTTCGATGTTCTGCGTCAACCCCATGCCTTCTGTCGAGCTTTCTCCAAGCACAAAGGTCACTGTCGGCTTCCGCTGCAGGAGTTCTTCGTGGATCGTGTCGTTCACGAGATAGAGCTCCGTGGTGTTGTCGTACTCTAGACCGAACGCGGAGACGAACTCGTCGATCGCATCATCAGGAAGCCATATGTGTGGCACTGTCGAGTCGACGAGATGATAGGTGGTACTAGGCAGAAGGCTGACTGCTCCTCGGAGTGTATTCTCGGCCAAGATGTTCTGGAGCCCCACCTGGAGCGGCCGCACGTTGTCCGCGTTCATCTTGAACGATAGATCAGATGGCTCGTAGCGGTTCTTGTCATGACCGCCGAGAACGAGTGATGCAGGCGCTTTGTCGCGGTAATGTGCGCCTGCCGTGTATGCAAAGGACATGCTTGGGATTTTGTCTTCGCTGACAAGATTTGCCATGTAGTTGGGGATCGGTTCGTTGAAGGTAGTGAAGTTGCTTGGTTTCGGTCCCAGACCGAATTGACCAAGATAAAAGCTCTTGTCGGCAATTGCTGCGACGACTTGATGTGAGAGTTCCAGAGAATCGCTCGCGTTAGATAAGGCGATATCGTCGAAGCCGAACTGACCGTTGCCAGGATATCCCATTTGCTCTCCGTACGAGCTCAATTCGTAGAGGCCGATCAAGTCCCAGCTGCTGCTTTCATTCGCCTGGAAGCCAGTGTTGTTGGTTCCCTCAAAGGGTAGTACACCGCGGTCGTACGGGCAGTCTGTTGGGTCGTCTGGCGTGCAGCCTTGCGGGTGCGGAACCCATACTGCTTGCTCTAAAATCGACGGAAGAACACGGAAGTCTTGTGGAGGTGTGCCGACTTGCACGATGAAGGTGTTCCAGAGGCCATCGTTGCCGTCCCAGAAGTTCGAGGCTTTCCAGCTCCAGGGCGCAGCCATGGCTCTGGTCGTTGTGAGGGCGCGCTGATGATTTCTGGTTTATCCACTCATTGCTGCAGAGTCCATGTAGTTCCTCAATACGATGCAGTACTTGGTAACAGTACGGCGGGCAAACACCAGTAGTGTGGTAAGGAAATAGAGAAAGAAGAATGCTCCGTTCAGTTCGCAAAAGGTTTCAAGAGGGCCAAAGTTGCAGGCATCTATTGATTACCTGGCGCTTCCAGATCCGCCTTGCCTTTCAGCTCAGTGGCTGGGTGCGACATGGTGGGAATCCTCCGCAGCGGCGTCTCAAAAATAGCAGACGAGGTGCGCTATGCATGTAAGGAGGTCGCAAACAGTAGGCAGTGTTTGCCATGACTGAAAGAGTGTCAGTGACTCCAATTCAGGAGAGGCATAGACCCATCAAAACATGGTCTTGTCGTCACTGTCGAACGCGAGCTGGTTGATTTTACGCGCCTCGTTTCTTCCGCTAAGCTGTCGGTTGCTTCAGCCGCAGATTGCCATGCATGGCGGCCCTCGCTTCATGCAACACCAACATCCGCAATATTACCTCTTCCGTGATGAGCCGTGTTGACTCTGATTCTTGACAAGGTGGGACGACCAGTATATGTCTTGGTATCCTAAACATTAGAACAGAATAGTTTCAACCTGAGTGATTTTTCTCCCAAATAGAACTGGATTCTCGGTGTTGTCTGGACGTGACTGCACTGGGAGAACGCATGGAGCTATCTGATCGTCAATCCATAAGATTCTCCACAGCGATTTCGCCCACCATTAAGATCTTAGTTTCTCGTCGGTATCATGCTTGTGTCGATGATCGCTAGGAGGAGCAGCATGCCGCCGTTCACAAGACTCTTGTCGACACTCCAGTCGAGCGTGGGGAAAGAATGGGGCAATCCGTCTGGGGAAAGAACGGAAGAGTGATGCCTCGGTCTCGAAACGCTGTCACATGCCTGTCTGTCTTCCCGCCGCGACCAAGTACATGCCAACCACTCCATTTCGTCCTCCGTCAATTACCTCGTACTCCCAACCAGTAACACCCCATTCCATGTCGCCGTCCTCCATCGCCGCCGGTCTTCCACAATGGCCGGCCAACCATCCGCTCTCTCCCAAGTGACCTCGACACGCTCGCTGAAACGCCTGGCCCAAGACCTCACCACTCTCTATGTCAAGAACCGCACGCGCGTGTCGCGCGGCGTCTACCTCGCGCTCTTCCTCATCGTGACGAATCGGATTCGCAATACTATCAAAGAGCAAAAGGCTGCGACTGCGAGGGTTGTGGAAGCTCGGCGTCGGGGACCTAGTACCGGACCCGCGAAAGTGAAAGGCGATGCTGCTGTTGGGGGAAAGAAGAAGGTTGAGTTGAACAGAGAGTTCTTCCGCAATTTGGGGAAGCTGCTTAGGATATGCATACCTGGATGGAAGAGCACTGAGGTTCGGCTGTTGGGGAGCTATTCGGTGTTCCTTGTGTTGAGGACACTGATTAGTCTTTACGTCGCGGAGCTAGACGGTCGGTTGGTTAGCAGTCTTGTGAAAGGCAAGGGCAAGGAATTTGCCAAAGGACTGGTCTGGTGGATGATAGTTGCGGTTCCTGCGACGTTCACGAACTCCATGGTAAGATCTGTCGTCGTATACTGGTATTCAGTGGTGAGAAGCTGACATGCTATCCGTGTAGCTATCATGGCATCAAACGACACTAGCACTCAGATACCGAACGCGCCTAACACATCACATCCACAACCGCTACTTGCACGAGATGACCTTCTACACACTGTCCGCTCTGGACGATCGGATAAAGAACGCGGATCAGCTGGTCACAGTGGATGTGAGCAAGTTCTCCAACAGCTTGGCGGAGCTCTACGGTAGCCTTTCGAAGCCCATACTAGACCTAATAATATACAACTGGAGTCTGAGTCGGAGCGTTGGTGGCGAAGGACTGTTCGCGATGGCTCTCCTCGTGCAGCTGAGCGCGAGTATGATGCGAGCTCTTACTCCTCCCTTCGGCAAATACGTCGCGGAAGAAGCACAACTTGAGGGAGAATTCCGGTTCCAGCATTCACGCATCATCGACTACAGCGAGGAGATTGCCCTGTACAACGGACACGAGGCGGAGAAAGACACCCTGGACAAAGGCTACTTCACGCTCATCAAACACGTGAACCGCATCCTCCGGCGGAAGTTCTACCACGGCATCATGGAAGATTTCGTGGTGAAGTATTTCTGGGGTGCACTTGGTCTCTTACTCTGCTCGATTCCAGTGTTCTTCAAGGTCCCGGGTGCCATTGCTGGTGGAGGTGGACGTGACACGACAGAGAGCTTCATCACCAGTCGACGACTGTTGTTGGCAAGCAGCGATGCTTTTGGACGTTTGATGTTCTCATACAAAGAGGTCTCCCAGCTCGCCGGCTACACAAGCAGAGTCAGTATGCTGTTGGAAGTGCTAGCCGACCTGAGGCGAGGTCACTTCGAGAAGGCACTCGTCTCGTCCGCATCAACCGATGCCAATTCAGCCGTGCTCAGTGGCCGCGGCACACAAGAAGAAGGCGAAGACATCAAGTTCGAAAACGTGCCCATCGTGTCTCCGAACGGCGACATCCTCGTCAAGTCGCTCAACTTCCACATCCAGCGAGGCGACCACCTCCTGATCGTCGGTCCAAATGGCTGCGGCAAGTCAAGCTTGTTCCGCATTCTCGGCGGCTTGTGGCCAGTCTACGGCGGCAAAGTGCGCAAACCACCCAGCGAAGACATTTTCTACATTCCCCAAAGACCTTATCTCAGCAAGGGCACGCTCAGACAACAGATCCTGTACCCAGATGGCTTGTACGAGATGCGCCAGAAAGGCGTCACCGACGAGGACCTAATGGACATCCTCAAAGTCCTCGGCATCGATACCCTCCTCGGAATCCATACATCGCCCAACAACAGCAACCTCACAACAGACAACAGCACCAGCAAACCGTCACCACCCACCGGCCTCTCCACCGAAGCAGAATGGACCGACGTCCTCTCCACGGGAAACCAGCAGCGCATCGCCGCCGCCCGCCTCTTCTACCACGCCCCCAAATACGCCATCCTCGACGAGTGCACCTCTTCCGTCACCGGCGAAGTCGAGAAGATCATGTACGACGAGGCGAAGCGGCTTGGGATCACTCTCATGACCGTCTCGCACCGCAAGAGTCTGTGGCGTTATCATGGGTGGATTTTGCAGTTCGATGGCCAGGGGGGCTATGTTTTTGCGAAGCTGGATGCGGAGAAGAGGTTGAGGTTGGAGGACGAGAAGGACGAGTTGGATGTGCTTTTGAGGGGGGTGCCGGAGGTGGAGAGGCGGATTGCGGAGTTGGAGGCGGGGGGTTGATGATTGGGGACGGGATGGGATGGGATGCATGTATTTGATGTTGTAGTACCTATATGGCGCAATATTACTACTACTGCTGCTGGTTGTGGTGGTGGACGCCTTGAACGTTGGGCTTCACGATTCTCACTTTCGTGAGTGGTTGGTTTGCGTTGGCTGCGCTGGCTGCGTTGGCAGAATGACCGCTCTTCTTCGCGATAGTCCTGCATAAGAACATTCTCACCTCACACGATCATGTGTACACACGGGACGGTCGATATACGCGGTGATACGTAGCCCAGCCTTTTTGTGTTGCGACAATGAAACAGCTGCAAGGCATGCTTCTCGCATCGCTCCATCCCACAGCTTACCTAGTAGGCGAACAAGTACAACACTCTTGATGACCAGGCAGTACAGTAGGTAGCCACCGCCCGTTTCCATCACATGGAAACGCAGTAATCGCCGAAGATGAGTATGTAGATTGCCTCGCTTTGCCTAATAATAGGGCAGCACATAAAGTGAGGCCGCCCGCCTAAGCGTGTTGATTGGCGCTAAGAGCGAATATGTAACGAGGCGCAGCAGAGACATGCAGCAGCAAACCTGTAAACATCTTCGACAGTTTAGCCCTGAAAAGGCATCCGAATGGATCGCCACGTGGACCGAGAGGTGATGCATGTGCGATGACTAGACTAGTTGGGAGTATATAATAAATGATGACCCCAGAAAGTGAACCTTGGACTTGATTGAATGATTGCCTCGTTGCTCATTAATTCGTTATGGTCCCCATGCCTCAGGCATCCTGATGTTCAAAGCAAGGGACTCCTTGGTCTCACACACTCCGCAAAGAAAGAGAAGATCGCCACCTAGGAGGACATCGAAGCACGAGACAAGTCCCATCATGATACCGACTTCAAGTCGACTCAAGGACTGGATCGACCCACGCACCCAGACGCCATGATGACACCTCCGAGGTCGACTGAGCGAACTCGTCAAAGGGTATGATATGAGAAACAGTCAGGCCTCGTTCGACCTGGGTAGATCATCGGCGCGATGCCTTCCGCGGCCGTTGATGCCTGTCTCGCCTCTCTTGGACAACGAACGATGTACGATCTGAACCAAGCCGACCACACTTCCTCAGCTCCTGTAGTTGCGCGTCGGTTATAATGCGCGCTTTCCAGAGATACTGGAACAACTGGACATTAGCCTCCTCGCACAACACCTCTCCCTGGGAGAGGACATCGTGCTCCTGGTCGATGTGCTCCCATCGCTGGTCCCATGCGTCCTCGCCATCTTGTCTCGAAGTGCTCCACGAGCATGATGTGTATGGACACCAAAGCTGCTTAGGTGGTGCTTTGCCCTTGAAGTGACTCTTGCAGTGCAGGTTCCACATGTCGACATCCGTGAAGATTTCGCGACAATCGAGAAAGCTGAAGAGACAGGAGACACCCTTCGGCTGCTGTTCGACTGGATTGGAAGCGTTGTCCGTCTGGACGTCACTCCTTGTACTGCTGACGTAGGACTCTTCATCGTCGAACAAGCCTGGACGTACCGCACCGCTGGCAGCCGAGCTTCGCAAAGAAGAATCGCTTCCGGTCGATGATCCAGAGCTCAGAGATGGCATCGACTCTGTGAAGCCCGAGTTAAGGCTGGCCACGCTTTGCGCCGTGAGCGCCATCGAGGACTGAATGGAAGGCGGAGAGCTTGGAATGCTTGCTGGGTCTTCGGGGTATGAGTATGCCTGTGCAACAAAGCCAGGTCCCGGAGCGCTTTCGTCGTTGCTCCAATCCTGGATCCTGGAATGGAACTCTTGAGAGCTCAGAGAGGCGAGCGAAGGGCGGCCCTGCATGCAGCCGTGCGGAGAGGATGCGCTGTCACTGCGCCCACTTTCGGTAACACGCTCCGAGGTTGGCGCCGGCATTGTTGCGTGTTTGTATGCCTGGACAGACCGCTGTAAGCTGCTGTCAAGTGCTCAGACCGAGAAAATTTCAAAGGTGGAAAGGAGGTGGCGGCTACAATGTCAGCGACAGACAGGAGATATATGCGCTGGTCTCACCTTGCCAAACAAGTACTGGCAGAGTCACCGGACCAGGGATAAGCCACTTCCAAACACAGCTGCAGTGCGCAGATGCAGCACAATCTCGGCCGACGAGTGAAGTGTCTGGACTAATGTGGTCGTCCACCCTTCCAACGGTACGAGCGAGCTTGTCGACTCACTGACGATCGATGCAGGGTGAAACACCTGGCCAATCTCAAACGGGGTCGAATCTTGCTAGGTATCACGACACACACACAAACGAGGATGATAGGCCGCTTCGAATGGTTCCCGGCCTTTCATGCATGATAACCCTTGTCTTCAATGGGTTTCCCGAGGTGCATGGAGAGAAACCAAGCATAAGCCAGATTTCGAAGAGATCTTGAGAGACACAAACCAGAGCACCAGTGTACGGTCGAATAGTCTCTGCGCGCGAATGGTCTGGTTTGTTCTCCTGGCGGTCCTGGTGGTTTCGACTCGATCATGGTCAAGACACCAATTCAGTAGCGGCGCCGACGCCCAGCGCCTCTGGTCCGAGCAAACATTGCTGCTACTGCATTACGACGCTTTGGATGTGTCGAGAGACAGCACACGAGGAGGATGCGCCAGACCCGCGAGGCACTATAAGGCCGCGTACTCTGTCGGCACCCTCCCAGTATCGCGGTCGACGACAAGTCAAGAGATGCGCTGGCTGGAAGAAGGAACCTGCTGTGGGCAGCCAGCACCAGACCTACTCCGCCATTCGCTGGTATGCTCACCGGACCACGTGCATGATGATGAGTCGTTGATGCGAGCGCCCGAGCCTTGGCTGCTGGTGTACCTATGCAGAGTGTTTCGCGATGTCCTGGTGGTCACCCCTGGATGGCCGGAGTAAGTTTTGGTATTGCGGGCGAGAATTTACCGCTCAAACAATAGGAGCGTAGAGCCTTGTCGTTGAGAGCAAAAGGGTACAGATCCGGTTGGTGATGGAGAGGGAAAAGGAGAGTTGGCGGAGGAGCTGTACAATCGAGCTAGCCAAATTTTGGCGCTCTTGCCGCGTGGCTTGGTCAGCAACTTGGAGTTTTGAGCCTCCAATGTTGAACACATCCAACATGTATAAGAAAACAGGGCAAGCAGCTTGAAACACCTGTCACTTGCCATTCGTGGTAGCAATAGCATGTCCATAGCAAAGAAGACAAGGTCTGCTTTGTCTTCTGTATGGGACTATGGGTACCTCATTGGAATCTTGAATCATAGAATCGTCAACTTGAAAGTTATGTAACTTAGCCTGTCGTTGATTAGTGCAAAATCTGAGGCAGGTCATTTCCCTTGAAGTGAAGTGTGAAGTGTAAGCGTTGCACGCATAAGCCACAAAGTTGAAGATCAGACGAGTTGCTCTCACCACAACAACTCCGGACTGAAAAACGCCAAAATGAAAAATGAAAAATGCTCGGGATGCCCACGCAGCAGCATTCTAACAACCAGTTTCGGATGCCGATAATATTTGCAAGACGATCTCACTCTTGACGATACTGGCATAAGAACACCGCAGGCAAACCCGCCTCGGATCCGCCTCTTCTTCGCTCGGCTCAGGATTCTCGGCCACCCGACCTTGGACGGGAGGCAGTCTGGACCGGCTACTCGGCGGCTATGTCTGCACGGAATAGACTGCATAAAGCAGACCTGCACAGCGCCCGAGGGTTCGAAAGGCTGAGAATCTCCTTGCGCGACCATCTTCCCATATAAGCTGGTGTGCGCCGGCGATTATAGTCTGGCATAAATATGTGAAGATGACAAACCTGCTCAGCTGTTCGGCTCCTGCTGCCTATGTATTACCGAGACGTGGTTATCTATCACATATAGCCAACCGTTCCTTCAAGGCTGCCGGGCATGGTGCAAGCTTGGCGTGGTGGGTGGTGTTCTCACATGTTCACATGTCAGGAAGTCGTTGGGGCTGTCACATGCTTGAGGCGTCAATGCACCAACTTCACACCTCACTCGACAACGAGAGTGCTGCTACCAGTAGCGACACCGCGAAACAAGGGCCAGGCTTCAAGCATACTGCCAAATCCTCTATACCGCTCACACGGATGGTACAATCTTCCCACGACCTCCCACAATACCGATTCAACACTGCGCGCCCTATTGTGCGACGGGCCGGCGTGCGGACTCGAGATTGAGATTATTGTGAGTGAGGCCACAATAGGTGCACATTCACAATAGGATCGACTTTCACAGGTGACAACAATAGCATATGACAAGACTATTGTAGGCTCGTGCTAAATAGTCTACCAGTATCGAGACCTCTCATATCTACTGCTCCCACCTAGTACCACCACCGCCGACACCACCCACCACCCACCACCCACTACACCTTCGAGTTCAGAGGCACACACACGAGATCATGACCGAGACACTCTGCACACAGTCCTGACAGCCTCCATTGTTGCATCACTTCATTCGCAAGCGAGTCCGCTTCATTCCAGTGTCCACAAGAGCAAGAACATATACCACCGACCCTTCAGACCTTCCGGCGCCAACTGGTGCCATTTGCCAAACTGGCTATCGTCATGCCTCACAGTGGCCATGGCGGCCAGCAAGACCCGAAGTACAACTGCAAGTATCCCATCGACTGTCACGCGACGATCGCCAGCTAACCATACTATCAGTCACCTCCGACTCCTTCTACAACTTCTCTGAGCACGATCAATTCGGCCACTCACAAGATCCTTCGGGCCCAACTCTCATGAACCACGAGCAACAGCTTTACCTGGACAATTTCTTTGACCACCCCGACCAAGTCACCACCAACAACATGGACAACGATGTGGTCCCGTACAGCTTCGCCGGCGTCGAGATCAACGACAGGAGCGGCATGACCGCTCTCAATCTCCAGGCGTCCCAGATGGGCTTCGGTCTTGGGATTGGCAATGGCAACAGTGCTGTGCACATGCCTGTCCCTGGCGCTTCTACACCTCGCTACACCAGTCACATGGCACCCCCTCAGCTGTCACAATACGACGTCAGCAGAGGCTTCGAGAACTTTGTCCACGTCAACGAGCACACCCCCAGCTCTCAGACACAGAGCCACATCACCCACGATGACCAGGCTGCCTCCGCTCTGATGAGCATGTCTTCACACAGTCAAGAGCATTCTCAGGCTACTGCCGCAAGTGGAGTGGGTGGGTCGTCTTGGGGAGATTTCAGCATGGGCGATGCGAACGGCATCGCTGGCGAGCAGCTTCACAGCCCCATGGTCCCCAACGCGTCGTCTTCTGGATCTAACACCACTCCGCTGACTCCTACTTTCGCGGAGGGTTTCCCCAACTCTGTTCGCGGTCCTTCACATGCCCAGTTTCATCAGCAGAGCCTCATGCAGCAGGCCACGAGCTACGCGCCTGCTCGTCATCAGTCCATGCAAATGGGGCGTGCTGGCACTCACATGTTCGACGGTCAAGGTCAGCTCACCGCATGGCAAACTTACCAGGCGCAAATGAACCCAGACCAGTCACAGCGTCGCCCGCCGATTGTACAATACGGTAGCGACCAGAACTTCAACAACGGAGGTTACAGAGCCGCAGTTGTTCCAGAGTCGGATGATAAGTACACCAACCTGCTGAACATTCCGCTCGTAAGCGAAGTCTCCCAGAACTCACACACGCCATTCTCCGCTCCTCAGCAGGCCGGCGTGCGCGGTTACGACCAGCAGCGCCACCACAGTTTCCCAAGCAGTCTCCAGCAATTGAGCAGTGCGGCTCTCACACTCCAGCAGTCTCCGGTACAGACCAACAACCCAACTTACCAGCATCAGAACGCTCAGTTCTCGGCTGCTCGCGCCATGGAGAACCTTCAGGGATCCCAGCCGACCCAGCCAACCCAGCCATCTCGCAAGAGGCGCAGAAGCCAGGACGACGACCAAGACGCCGGACCTTACAGCCAGACACAGCCTCCCCCTACCAACGCTCCACGTCGCGCCCCTGTCGTACCGAAGCAAGAGTCCTCCAACGACAGCGGCCTGTACTCCACCCCGACCACCTCCTCCCCCAAGCGTCGCAGATCCGATCCGCGCCCGAAGACCGCAAGCTCAACTGCCAGCGGCTCGCCATCCACTCCTGCCAAGTCAAACGCAAAGACCGCTTCCTCATCGAAGAAGCGAGCCGCCGAGCCTAAGCAGCAACGCGCCAACCTCTCCGACATGCAGAAGCGCAACAACCACATCGCCTCGGAGCAGAAGCGCCGCGACGCCATGAAGACCAACTACGAGGACCTGAACCGCCTCGTGCCCACCCTCCAGAACGGCCAGCACGGCATGTCCCGCTCCGAGATCCTGCAGAATTCCGCCGACTATCTCGAGTCCGTTAGGATCGGTAACGAGACTGCGGCGGCTACGTATGGTCTCGATCTTGATGCGATCAGGCGTGCTGCAATTCTGTCGGTTGGCGCGACTGAATGAGCGCAACACCAACCTTTTACTAGATTGGCCGGTGCATCCATCACAAGCACTCGACATCGACATCAACATCATCATTACACACAGCAATTGTGACATCCGATTAAGGCCCGGAGTCTGAGACTAAAAACTGCAAACCATCACGACTTTATTCAACGACCTTTTACGATCAACGAAGTTTACAAAGATGGAATGCAAACTCTTTCAACGCGTCGCAACCCAACGCGTACCCGGACCTGGACGATCATCAATTCAATTCAACTCAACTCGACAAAAATTCTTTGCTTTTTACTCTGGTGTACTCTATTTTGGTTTTTACTTTTTCTTACTTACATACAACACCCCGGGATTTAGCCTGGAATATCTGTCCTTCGGACATGAACCTTAAGAACATGAACAAGGCTGGACCTGCACCCCTCAATCCCTCTTTATCCTCATCCTTATCGACACCATACGAGCGACAGCGACAGCGACAGCGAAGCGAGCGAGCGAGTGGGTTTGACAGAGCAAATGTGGTGAGGTTTCCAGAAAGGGCAGCAACGAGAGCCTCACCACGGCTGCTTACTTCACTCCACCTACCGATCGAGCGAGCGAGCGACCATTTTCCAGCGAGGAGTTTTCGGGATTTCTGGGATCTCTCTCTCTTTCTTTTATCGGGCATGATGCACATTCGAGATATACCCCCACGGCTCGGATTTTCCTTTGCCTTTTTTTGCTTGGGTAGCTTTACACAACTTTCTTTTCGGCGATTTGATCATTTTTTTGGGTACCGATTTTGGTAGCTGGCGGAATCCGGAACATGGGGCCTTGCTGATCCTTCTTTCCTCCTCGTTTCCCTCTTTTTTCCTCTGGTCAGGAAGAAGGAGAATGGGGTTGAGGTCGGATCGAGCGAGGGAGGGGGATGTTTCGGATTCTGCGGATTATGGAATTTTGATTTTCAGTTGGTACTTACTTTTGGTACTTATTCTGGGACCGGTACAGTTGGTCCCGAGAAATCATCACTCTTCTACTTTTATTGTTACCCTACCTTAGTTTAGCTTAGCTTACTAGATACTTGAGACAACACAAAAACAATTGAAAGAATTTGATCACCATTTTATTTTCTTGAGCTGGGTTTGGAGGTTTGTGGAGTTGATTTGAAGTCTGGTATTATTGTTGCGTACGTAACTCTGTCGTTCTTGCACCGTAAGACTATGGGAGCTGGTAGCCTTTCTGACTGCGTATTGCTGACTGAGTAGGTACCAGGTAGGCAGCAGATTCCTCTAGCGAATTTTGCCGGACGGTGGTCGGCGGAAAGATTCCGACTGGCAGGCAAGCATTTTGTGTGGGCTAGTATCGTCAAGCTGTGTGGCTAGAGCCCTCGATACTGTTCTTGTTCTAGCAGGATCTCAGCGTGCTGGGGGGTTTGTGTGCCATGCAACGTGTTGGCGACTTTCTTTGATTTGCTCGCCAATGGCTCTGGCGGGTCCTCGGGGTCGGAGAACCGTGGCTCGAGTATGATCGCTTTTTAGATCGATTAGATCAGACATTTTACGACACTTTCGGGTGGATTAGGCGCAATGCTGCAACATCAGTTTGCTGCACAAGGGCGTAGAGCTGCCTCGGACGACAAAGCCATTCATCCACAGCAGCGAAATGGAGAGGTCCTCTTCTGCGGAAAGGCGGCCTCAAGTTTGAGTGTCCTCGGTAGGATGGCCAAGCTTGCCAGCGATCTCTCTCCAGTCTTCGGACGGCCTGACACGCGCGGCTGGGCTGCGTGTTCCGAGGAGTTCACTCACGACACTCCTCCGGTGCGCGGGCTCTGCCTCCAAGCCAAAATCATCATTCGAGCTTTTACGCCACAGCAGACAGGCGTAGTAAGCCGCGCCGCATGCATAGCCAACAAGATGGGCCACGTAATCCACCGTCTCGGTCTTCCCAAACCGCGACCCTCCACTCGTTCCGCTCCGCGCTCTCACCAATGAAATCACATCGCTGAGGATCTGCATCCCAGCGACGGTCCACACGCTCTTTGCCTGGACGGGATACTTGCCGAACATGTCGGGCTTCGACTGTGGTGCCCCGAGAGCGGCGACGCTGGTGAAAGCACACAGCACCGCGCTGAAACCGCACATCCTCCAATTACCCGCGTCCGACAGGCGGTACAGAGCTTGGAAGCCAGCGGCGAGGCTCGTAGTCAGAGCGATGCCGAGAACATGCACGGGACTCATGCCGGGCACTTCGGCGCAGGCGGGCCCTACAGCATTCAGAGCCAGCATGTTCCCGAGAAGATGGCTGAGGTTGAAGTGGGTGAAGTTGGCCGTTATTAGAGTCCACCACCGGTTTTTCTGCGGGCAGGTGGTCAGTGGCGAGAGGACCAGTTGGGATGTTAAGCCTTGGAGGGCCTCTCTAACGCGCGAGGAGATGTGTTCGGCGAGGAGAGAAGGCTGCTTTTCTGGGAAGTAGTGCGCCACCCAGCGCGCGTTGAAAGTCTCGGGCCATTCGAGAATAGCTTGTCGTGTTGCTCTCGTCTTGATGAAGTAGTATGCCACAGGGGCCGGGATATTGAGGAGACCAAGGGCTATGAAGGTGTTGTTTGATGATTCGGTGGCATCAGCGGATCCATGATCGAGGACAGAGCAGATCTTAGACCAGGCCGCGGTAACGTGACGGTGTTGTGATGAGGAAAGATTCATTTGTTCCATGCAAGTGTTGATGGAGTGGATGATGATGGAGTTGGTTGTACCAAAGGAGTTTAGGTAAGAGCAACGGTACTTTCCCTTATCTTGATTTCGCCGAATTGCCCTGTCCAAAGGCAATCCACTCTTGAATTAGTCCATAATCTGTATGCAAATAAACGAAGAGCTGAGCGTGAGGAACTGGCAACATCGAGCTGTATGAGATCTTTTCAGAGAACTGTTGATGATCCTGATAGTCTGAGGTCCAACCGCTCACGATAAAAACTCATCACCATGCGAAAAGCTTTCCAACCGCACGCATCGTTGAACTACCGATTTATTACACCTTATGAGACCCATCTCTCTCGTGAGCAGGTTGCCCCTCCACCAACCCCACCACGAGATGTAACCAAATATTTATAAATGCAACCAGCTCGCCCTTGTACGCACCAGACAACCTATACAGCTGTAAATAGACACGCAATGGCATCCCATTCGCACTCTCACGAAGACCACGGTCACTCTCACGAGGCCCAGGATCACGGCCACTCACATGAGATCCTCGATGGTCCTGGCTCCTTCTTGGGCCGCGAAATGCCCATTGTTGAAGGCCGTGACTTCAAAGAGAGGGCCTTCACTGTAGGAATCGGTGGGTACGTGTCTTGTCTGGTTCTCCCACTGCAAATGGCCAGCTGACACATTCCCTCCAGACCAGTCGGCTCCGGCAAAACCGCCCTGATGCTCGCCCTCTGCCTGGCCCTGCGCGACAAGTACAGCATAGCCGCCGTGACCAACGACATCTTCACGCGCGAAGACTGCGAGTTCCTGACCCGCCACAAAGCCCTGCCCGCCGAACGCATCCGCGCCATCGAGACCGGCGGCTGTCCTCACGCCGCCGTGCGCGAAGACATCTCCACCAACCTCGCCGCCCTCACAGACCTGCACAACGAGTTCGCGACACAGCTGCTCCTGATCGAGTCTGGCGGAGACAATCTGGCGGCGAACTACTCGCGCGAGCTGGCGGACTTCATCATCTATGTGATTGATGTGAGCGGAGGAGACAAGATCCCGAGGAAAGGCGGACCGGGCATCACGCAGAGCGATTTGTTGATTGTGAACAAGACGGATTTGGCGGAGATTGTGGGCGCGGATCTGGGAGTTATGGATCGCGATTCTAGGAAGATGAGAGAGGGTGGGCCGACTATTTTCGCGCAGGTCAAGAATGGCAAGGGCGTGGATGCGATTGTGGACTTTATCCTGAGCGCTTGGAAGAGCTGTGGCGCTGCTGCTGCTTCGAAGCAATAGAGTCGTATGATGTTGGACTTGTAAATTCGATTTACTTGATATCAAAGCCAGATGTGACACTCCTGCATCGGCAGTGCCATTGGCTGACTTCCAGAAATACCACTGTGTAGGAACTGTTGTGGTATATCGACCGCCGTTATTGGTGTCTGTGCGAGTTACTAACCAGGTCTTGTTGAGGTAAGATGGCAGCCCCGTCTCCGACGACGACTTGTTATTCTCTGCCGACGATCGGTGGGTTGACGATGGCAATTTTCCCATGTCTCTGTTTGCGACGAGGATGGATATCTACCACGCGTATACGCACGGCTACTTTGATGGTAGCACAGACATAGACAAACGCGACAACTTGCATGTGTCATGCAGGGATCCTTCGTTGATCGTTCCATCGACTAGACTAGACTAATAGAATCCTTCCCATATGATGGCATACACAGCTTTCGATATGCCGCACGCTCCTCTGTGTTTATGCCCTTGCCGACACACCGAAATCGATCTGTTTCGCATACGGTACGCTTCTCACCACAGAGAACGAATGACCCGTTCATTTAAATTATTTGTCCCCAGCCTCGGCCGTTTAGACCCAAAGGGTCCAACCTTAACAGCAGCTTCCACAACTCCTTCACGAATCGCAAGTCAGCCAAAGGTCTCTGACCACACAAACCAGTGCAGTGCGTTTGCCGGAGGTACGACGTGGAGCGGCATGTTCGAGGTAACATAACCTGCTTTTGATGCGCTCCGACTGAGACATGCTTGACGCCTGTCCCACTTCCACTCCTGCTATTGCGCCGTCTCCTTAGCCGTCCTTCAAACACTCACTCACTCCTACTCCGTCGCGGCACGCTCATGTCGACATAACCATAACCACCCTCAGCAAACTACCATGGCGGACCACAGCTCCTTCGCCATGGGCAACCCAATTGTCCATCAACCTCGAATCTCATCGCCGAAAAGGCGAAGCCTCCATGCACGCATGCACTCACACACCCTTTCGCGATCCTCCTCACACAATTACGGTCAAGCTCGCGACTTCGATCCTATCCTTCGCAACCTTTCGCCTACAACCACTCTGCGCGCTTTCTCCGAAGGCGACCGCCGTTCATCTCGCGACACCTTATACTACGCCCTGCAATCCTCGACATCCGCTCAACGAACTCTCGGCACCAGAGCAGCGCGAACATGTCTCGACATCCGATCATGGGCGCGCGAGTTGGAAGATTGGGAATGGCCGGGGACTTTTGAAACACCTCAACTAGCGAGGAGGACAGAACAATCGAATCAAACGACGAAGGAAAGCTCGGCTCCCCTCAATACCGGCGTCATTGATCAGAATGGAAACACGACGCTTTATTGGGGGAGCTTACCAGCCGTCGTAGTACAAGAGTATGAACAACGTCTGGACGAGATTATACAACAATTGGACGAGGTCAATGTCGAAGAATTAAAAGCGTTTGTATTGTCTGCGCACGATCAAGCCGGTATCTCTTCCGCCTCAATCGACGATAGTATCGGCGATATTGGTGCTGCGACAGATCTCCGGCGATTGGACGACTTTACGGCAGTCATCACTGCGACAATCTTGCAGGCCTTGCCATACCTGTCACGCCTCAATCGACTTTTGAATACCTGGTCAATACGCCTGACGGTCTTGCGCCAAACACCCAGTTTCGAGAAAGCTCTCTCACAGGCGCGTGCCGACTTGGACCGTTGCTGGGCAGCCATTCAAGTTGCGCAGCCAGGCGATATCGGAAGCTTGTCGCATGATGTATTCAACCGGGGGACCTTGATCGAAATGCGAAGCGTCATTGAACACAACGTTGGCAGTCTCGGCAGAAAACTGGACGGATTCCTCAACAATCTTGAAGGCAGGTCAGAGACTGTTCCCGAGAGCTGGATTGATTGCATGGAAACCTTGGAGTCTCAGTACGCGGTTTGGCTTGTGCAAGCTGAGCGCAAGATATTAGACGAAGATTTGAAAAAGAGGTGGTCGCGAGCTCTTCCCACACTCGCTACGCAAGGCGGTGCGTACCGGCACTCATCTGAATCCGCTCGACTAGGCGAGACCGGTCGCGTTGTTGGTCTGATGGCACCCCCAGTCCTTTCACCTACCAGACGCGCGTTTTCAGGCGGATCACCACCAACAAACATGCCTCTGGAAAGCGGGATCAACAGCACCGCTTCTTCTAACGACCTCGTGACAGTAGCTTCCCGGGACGCACCGCGGAATGATTCTCATACAATTCCTGCTGAGCAGGCCAGCACAATATTGGACATGGGTTCTACGCCGCGTTCCAGTACGACCTCAAGATCGAGCCGCACCATGCGCCATGTTCCGATACTGCTTCCATACGACGGAGGTGATGGACAAGATTATCCTACCGAGGGTATCACAGGCGACTTGGTATCTCGAGCAGGATCACCAGCAGCAGCACCCGAAACCCACACAACGCCTGTCGTCTCACCAAGTGAAGTGCCGACCAGCTCCGTCGCAAAAAAGCGTGCCCTGTTCTCTGGTGACATAGAACGTACTCAGTCCTTGCAGAGGGCCACCAAGACACCCGTTAGATCGTTCGAACATGCTAGCAACGCGTTCGCACGTCTCTTTAAGAAGGAGTCGTCTTCGCCAGAGCGCAGTCGCAGTAGCTCTCTGAAGTCGGAGATTAGTCACAAACGCAATGGAAGTGGCAAGACTGACCATGGGATCATTTGGGGTGGCAGATCACCAGAGACACCCAGGCGAGTGCTGCGGAAGAAATCGATTGACAACAGCATGTACGATCTCAAGCAGGAGAACAATGTCCCAGTGGCGGCTGATGCGCCGCCGGTCCCTGTGCTTCCGCCAACGAGTCCCAGCAAGTCGATTCGAAGCTTGAAGAAGCAAAGGCAACAGCAGCAGCTCATGCCGTCGCCGACTCTACCAGAGCCGAGCAACGCCGCTGACTCACCCTCTGGGCTTGACTTTGCACAGAACTGGCCTCTGCCCTCGCGTGAGTCCACGAATGAACGTGGTGCCTCCATCGATGCACAAATCACTCGGATGCAGGCCCAGACACATGATGGCACTGAGGGAACAGGGCTGTCCAGTCCTAAGAAGCCATTGCAAAGCGACTTTTTCCATCAAATGTTCGTTGACAGTTTGCCTGGAACCGCAGATGAGCGCAATGAACCTTCGGATCTGCAACACAGCACGTCTCTTGATCCCGTGTCTGCCATTTCGGACCAGAACAGGGCGCTATCACCGTCACCCTATCCCGGGATCGTAGTGCCTACGATCAATTCGTTCACGCGTGATAAATCTCCACCGCCCACTCAACAAGTTCAATACAGTTTCAGAACAGCGTCCCTGTCTACACCACCAACCGTGCAGAGGCCAAGCCACGGCGATGTATCTCCTGCTTCAATGTCTCCACTGCCTGTCACCAAAGCAGATCGGGACTCCAGTCCTGATTCGATTGCTTCTGCCACATACTCGCCTGAGATACAGAATGCCCGTGCCAGCTATTTCCAGACCGCATCGCCATCAGTCTCACGTACCAACAGTGTTGCGAACACCTCGCCTGCTTACACGAAACCACTGAGCACGCAGATCAGCTCACCGATGAAACTCAGGAACCCGCCACCCCTTGACGAGCTCACTGATGAAGATGGATCGAATGATGCAGCGCGCACGCGCAAAGTCAGCGAGATCAGTCTCGAGAACCAGCCTCGTCTGGAGGTGAAGAGTATTGACTTGTCACGATGCAAGAGCGGCTCTACAGTAGTGGATCCCGAGCCCAAGGAAGAGAACTCCAGTAGCCCTGTGAGCGATAAAGACGTGTCGATGTTCCCTACGCCGCCCACAATTCACGAGGAGCGTCCAAGGAGCCCTGTCTCCCCGATGCTGGGCTCGCCGGATCTTTCTTCGCTGAGACGCAAAACTTCCAGCCCCAGCATGGCCTCTGATCAGGCGGGTTCTTTGCCCGACGAGGCCGGACTCAATGCTTTCATGGGTAAACGTCGTGGCTTGGGCATACAATCCAATGGTTCTCCCTCAACAATTGCACGCCCCAAATCCAGACAAGAGACCGACACTTTCGACCGCCACGTCAGCGAAATTCTTCAAAAGCTTCCCTCGTCCATCCGTTTCCGCAGTGGTGCTACTACACCTAGACCTCGCACCGCCGAACCGCGCACCTTCAGCGGTCCAAGACCTAAGATGAACCCGCGTGTACTTTCAAGCACGCACGCTTCTTCAGGAGGTCTTACCCTTGCTCCCGCAGACCCTTCACTGAGCAAGAAATCCTCCAACGCCAGCGATCCCGAAGTCAAGCTATACCACCTTACGCAAGCCGGTCGCGAAGAACCAATCAAGCTCTTCGTCCGCCTCGTCGGCGAAGGCGAGCGCGTGATGGTTCGCGTCGGCGGCGGCTGGGCCGACCTGGCCGATTACCTGCGCCAGTACGCCGAACACCACGGCTCGCGCACCGTCTCTGGAGAAATCGACGTCAAAGCCATGGGAACCCCAGCACCAGGCAGCGGCAACGTCAACCTCCAAAACGCCATACGACGGAAGGCTAGTGGCCCTCTGTCTGCTGACGTTGTGAGAGCCAGAGCCCATTCGCCTATGCCCGCCACACCGCCGATCGACCGCAGTGAGGGATCCGAGACCCCTGATCCTCCACCAGCAGCTACACCCAGCAGATCGCCTTTGCTGTCTCGTTCGAGGCCTTCTACGGGCGACTCGTCTGGCCGTCCAACTAGTAAGCACAGCTGGTCTGAGATGAGCATGGCTGGTCCCGGAAGCCATGGCAAGAGAGTGCCTGATCTCCAAGACGACAAGAAGGCGCGCTGGGTTGAGGGCATGGTCGAGATGGTGCAGAAGGCCAGCGCAGAGAAGAGCAAGAAGGGCGAGCAGAAACCAAAGCCCTTTGGCGAGCTGGGTAAAGTCGGCGCCACCAGGCGCGTGGTTTTCAGGAATGCCAGCACTGGTCTTCTTCCTGGTGCTGGTAACGGTGATGCTGGACGAGGTTGAGAGATGGATGATAATACCCCCTGGCGTGTTCTTTTCCTTCCTTGTTTCTTCCTGTCCTTTTTTGGTTTTTGTGATTAATCCTGACTACATACATGCAGGCGGCAGTGTCGTGTTTTCCTCCAGATTTGGAAATCGACCAACGCCTCTTTTGACGCTTTCTGTATAACTTTTTGTTCATAGCATTGTTGTAATCACTTGTATAACAGAACACAATATATCTTTTCTGATACTTTCGCTTTCGAACAAGTTCGGTCATTCTTTCCACAACCACATTACCACCCTCATCCTGCATTTCGCATGAAATCTTACCTTGGGCCTACACGTACATATATTCAAGAGTCGCTCTAAGATCAAGTGGCTAGTGATGACTTTTAGACTTCGAAATCGCCCCCGTTGTTCGAACTCACGCCACACCACTACTGAACGGGCGCTTTGTCGCCGTTTGAGGAATTGCGACATCGTGGTATAGCGGTTGACGCGAACCAAGGTACCACTCACAACTGACAGCTCTCAGCTCGGTCGCAGCTTGAGCATTTACACTGCTTAGCTACAAAGGATGTAGTCGGAAGTTAGGTATTGCATGCATAAGTTGACTGCATCACACATGACGTCTCGAAGACAGCGCTCGACGCAACGAGCAGAACTTGACGAGTCGTCTGGATGATCGTTTTGTTCCCTCTATACATCCTTCGCTTCGACATGCCTCTCTCAATCGGTACCCACTAAACGTACTTCAACGACGTCGCGTCCACGCGTCGCAGACCAACTCCAGGAACCTGGCGGCCTGAGTCTGTTTCGAGTTTCAACACAAGATCGCGATCGCAATCATCTGCTATTGCCAACCCAATGCGGTGTACGATGTCGAAACTTTGGCACGACATGCCGGCTCCCCCGGCAGACTCGATCGTTGGAACCTCAAAACGATATTGCAAACCTGCAGAATGAAGCCACTGCTCCGGAACTCGCCTCCGCCCCCAGTCAGAAAGAGCCACCCACCTCAGCCAAGGAGCCACTCAGACTGCGCCGCGTGTGGCTATCGGCGATTGGTTTGTCACAGCGATTCTGCCACACTCGCGATCGCCACGGCGGCGCATACAACCAAGTGGAGCTGTGGCAGGGATGCCCTCCGAGCAACACCCCACGGCCTGTGGCTGACGTCAAGCTGCCTGCGATGCCACTCTTGAAACAGGTTTACGCCCGGAGGAAGCTCTAAACCCAATGAGACTGGCGAGAGCAGGGCATGGGAGCATGGGCTAACATGGTGGTGGTGGTAGTAGTAGTACCTGGTCTCCTCTTTTGAGCCCGCAGTCTGAGACTGGATTCCATTCTCGGCTTGCGTTCTGTCATTCCACGAAAAACCTACCAACACTTGATCTTACCTCTGGTACAATTGGAGTAAAAGATATACATTCTTGAATCACGCCAAACCTACTACCAACAACACCAACAACACCGCTACCACCATGTCTGAGCAACAGAAAGCCAAGAAGACGCCCAAGAAGCTCGGCGGCAAGAAGGAGGAGCAGCAACCCACTCCCGACCAGACTGAGGGCGAGGAGAAGGGAGAGGAGGCAGAGGGCGGAGCTGAAGCTGAAGCCGACGCCGGAGCCCAAGGCGGCGCGGAAGCAGACGGCGAGGAAGAGGAGCCCCAGCAGCAGCGCCAGCAATCCAAACGCCGCCAGAGTCGCGGCCGCGGTCGCAAAGGCGGTGCACAAGAGAGCGACGGCGAGTCTGTCGCCCGCTCAGACGTGAGCGCTTCGGGCGGTCGCCGCCAACGCCAAAGGCAGAAGAAGCAGCAGCAGAAGGGCGGCCTCGACGACATCACCGAGAACGTTCCCGGCGGCGACCTCGTCAACGGCGCTGGCGACATGGTGCAGAACACGGCTGGCGACGCCGTCAACCAGGTCGGTGACACCGCCGGCAAGGCACTGGGTGGCCTCACTGGCGGCGGAGGCCAGCAACAGCAGGGCCAGGGCAAGCAGGAGGAGGAGGGCGGCGGAGAGCAGCTTCGTCTCAGACTCGAGTTGAACCTCGACATTGAGATTCAGCTCAAGGCCAAGATTCACGGTGACCTGACACTGGGTCTGCTGAACTAGAATGTTGGCTTCTTTCTTCCATTTGATGAGTCTGACGACGAAGGATTTTGTTCATTTTGTTATCAACGGGGTTTATCTGTTTCGACTGCTTGACGGGCAGGTTCGCAAGAGCTCCACGAGTCTTCTTTTTGGCGGCGTTTGTTTGGAGTGATACTGTAATCTATCTTCAACCATTTTACTACTGCTGCCTTCTCATGATTCCGTCTCTCATCCAAACTTCGTCTACTTTCGGTCTCTTCAGAGAATTCCATGTATCGCTTCGTGAAGATCAAGCCGCTATACATCACTTGAGCTTGGATTATCCAAAGTGGCTCAAGACTTTGAAAGCACCCTGTGGCTGCGAATTGAAACGCACAACCAGAACATACGGCCTCTCTCCGTCTCTCTCCCTTCCACCACCAAAATGCTTTCAACACCCATTCCTCTCCGGAGGACCGACACTGCAACCCTTGCGATCGATGCTGTCCGCCCTAAATCACACCACCATCGTGCCCACTTCCTGCGCGGATGAAAGCTGGAAAATCCCATGCGCAAGTGCAATCAAAGCATGGCCAGCCACGGAAGCGAGCACAGCACAGAGCGCCACGCCATCAACGACCGCATGGACTCCGCGCACAAAGCAGCCGTTCGAAGCCTGTTGAGCCTCGTTGCAACGCTTCCAACGGCCGGTGGCTCAAGCTGCCCAATGTGCTGCGCCATTACGAGGCGCTGACCTCATGGCGCAGAGAGTTCTGCGAGTCCTGCGGCGATTGCCACGAATGGTGTGGCGCCGAAAAACATCCCTGTCGCGGCCGTAGCGGGGCAGAGCCAGCCATTCGATGTCTCCTCCACATCGAGTGCAAACCGGTTTCATGCGCTGAGCCAGGCGTGGCGGTCGAGCTCCGGGGGCCTTGTTCTTCGGATGCGAGGAGGTTGACTCTGGTTGATTGCGTTCGCTCTGCTAGGCTGTTGGACTGCTACCGCGGCTGTCTTACTGATCTTGTTCATTGAATTACACTGACTTGGATACGAACCCTCTGGACTGGAATTTACCGATTGATCACGCATATTACCTTGACGACTCGATTTAACACATCAATTGATCGACTGCTCTATCGTTGAGAGCGCTGGCCGAAACGCTCGAACTCACACACATCGCCCATCATGTCTAAAAGGAACGCCTGGGATCTGGAGTACCATGATGAGATCCAGGGAGACGAGGAACAAAAGGACGTCGACAGGCGCAAGAACCAGCTCGTCGCCCGCCAAGAGAAAGATGGTGGTCCTGAACGCCAACACGACGGCGAGCCCACCAAGGGTCGTACTGTCACCGACCAGAAGAAGATGGAGAACTTGATCGCGATGCAGCGTCGCGAGGAAGGCATGCAAACAAACCGCTCGCGCAGCTCCTCGCGACGTGACAGGCGCAAGCGTATTGAGAAGGCCATGCGGGACGGAAAATTGATGCACACCTCGTCCCTAGAGGGTATCGAAGAGGCCGACGCCAGCATGGAACTCATGAGCCAGCGACCCTTCGAGCGCATCGGTCCGGACAGCACCAGCATGGACGGACCCGTCACACACGCCCGCGCCATGCGTGGTGAGATCCCTCTGCGCGGCAGCGACCCCAGGCAACCGAAGTACATTCCGGAAGACCAGAAGCAAAAGTTCGGCGGCGGTGCTGTAGGAGACACCGACGGCCTGAAGCTCTCGCTCGAAGCAAATTTGGACATTGAGATTGAGCTCAAGGCTTCCATTCGTGGCGACCTGACATTGAGTCTATAGTAAGTTCCCACCCGTTCTTTGATTTTCTTTACCCTTTGATACCCAGCCCATGCATGAAATCATCACCACGACCGCCACGACCATCACGAGCAACATCACCTCCACCACCACCAAGCCCCCTTCACACCGTCCCATGTCCTAAATTTTGCTCCCTTGCCGCGCGAACCACGCATACGTGGCAAGAGATCGAGCCTCTTTCTCACACATCCGACACAGCGAGTAACCGTCACTTAGTGCGTAAGCAACCTACGCGGAAGCGACGAAACAAAATACGGCCAAAGCGACATTGAGATCCACCAACACAACCTCTACCTCCATCCACCACTTCTTCTTCTCCTTTCCATCTCCACCAAATCAACCAGAATGACTGTGGCGTGTCAAGCCACCTGTGATCTCTTATTTTTTTTCTGGAGAAACCGGGCTTACGAGGAGTTTCCAAGTATGTAGTCAATGACGGCGTCACTACGAGAGTGTTTCACGAAAACGAAGAAAAAGAGGAAGAGGAGGAGGAGGAGGAGGAGGAGGAGAGAGGGAGATGTGGAAGAGATCCAGGAGGGATTGTAACAACTTTTGAGACTTTCTTTTTATCATGCGGCGTGATTGGGGATTATTGTTGGTCAAGGTGTTTCTTATTCACCATCTTTTTGGGGAGGAGTTTAGTAATTTGACGAAACTCAAGACCATGTGAATGTGACATTCCATACTTGGTGTTGCTTTTGATTACTTTCATTCGATAGAGGTAGTGCTGCTTCGGAACATCAGACTTGTATGTGTTGTTTGTTGGATTCGTCTCGAGTAAATGCTACGGTGAAATAGGTGGTCGCCTAATTACTGATTTGTTGACGCACCACTGGGCGCTTCAATCATACTGCTCCGTCTTCCAGTTTCTCGACAACTAAATTGTTGTTGAATATGTTGCTGTAGTCGATTGAGATGTTGCTAAGCTAAGCCTCTAAAGATAAGGTAGCGAGGTTAGCTACGGGAGACTAGTAAGGCGAGTGCGCTAAAGCACGGATCGCACACTAGTAATACAGACTAACCGTTCGTAGTTTACACTACTACAGTATACCCTTAGTAGTTAAACTGTAATGTATAATGTATAGTGATCCTAGCTAAGCTTTTATAATGTATATAACGTTACTATATAACTAGATTCCTAATCCTAGTATATATCTTAGACTTACGTCCTTATACTAATTTTTTAAAATCCCTAAGATTCTAATAAAATATTCGGCTACTCTACCTTCCCGGTCTATAGATAACTAATTCTTATATATAAATACGACGTATCCTAGCCCTTCTATCGCCGGTAGAGGGTTACTACTTTTACGAGAAAATATTACTATTATATAGGATAATCGATCTTTATTTAGGGTAGTTATAAGTAAGGGAGATAGTAGCTATATCTTTACTCGTACGTTATATAAAGAGCGCGCGCCTTTATTACTCTTCTTTAAGCTTAGGATTAGCCTCTTTATTCTATACCTCTTTACTGATATTCTCTCTCTTACCTATCTCCTACTATATCTCTCCTAACTTAACTACTTCTTATAAATACTCAGAATCCTTTTCTAGTATAAC